>CAHIKZ030000270.1:2332500-2582500 GCA_903632075.3 Acanthosepion pharaonis
TTGTTGCTATTACTTCATTGTGTAATCCATGAAAGTGTATATGTATATATGAAATCTTGCTAGTTCATCAGTATGTTCTTTCTGATGTTAGCCATGTCTTGAGAATGTGTACTTTTTCTGCACTTTTGCTTCAGCTTGACCATTACCTCACATGTCAGCATTAATATTCCATGCCACCCGCTCCCCATACTGATTAGCTCAGATTCTCAGGCCTCTCTGGAATTTAAGCCTCTTCCCGGACATAGCTCATGTGATCTGTTGCCTGTCTCAGACAAGATTCAGCACTCAGAATAAGGAAAATGCCCAGCCTGGGATAAAGTCCTGACAAAAATAATAAATATTAGAATCTTATGTATCCTCTCTGGAGCCTTTGCTGTCAATAACATTTAATCAGTGACTGAGGTGCGCAGTTTTGTTCGTCTTACTTACCTATTGTGTTATTTCCCTTTCTTATTCTGACTGAAAAATTTCAATAAAAATACTAGTCTCTTTATAAACTCGTATGAAGAATACACTTCTCACTTTGTGTTTCAATATCGTTTCTCTATGAAGATTTTATTTCTCTACTTACATTTTTCTTTTCCAAGAATCATTTTTCAAGATCAATTTTTATTTTTATATGTTTTTTTTTTTTTTTGTAAATAATCATCTCTTATTGTTTGCTTTTTGTTTGTAAAATGATCATGGCTTGGGGGAAATGGAACTGAAATTTTGTGGAAATATATTTTGGTAGTCTAGTTCCGTCCAATTGTCTTTCATGCTGATTAGTATATATACATGTGGAAGAAGTTGGGTGGCAGAACAGTTACCAGTAAATTACATTGGAATTTCTGCTGAAAGTGTTTATATTCACAAATATTCTTGGAAAATTCATGAATCTAATTCTTCCTATGCTCTGACCTATCTCCAGATATTTTAACAAAATAACTTGTCACTGGCATCCCATGATCGTTGACAGAAAAAAATAGTATGAGAATGTGTACTTTTGCTACTACTTGACACAATAGTAACAGTAGGAAGTTGATAAATTCATTGTCAATCTTGACAGTCTAAATTTCTTTTTTTTTCTTTTTTAATAATGATATTCACTCTGTACAAGGCCCAAGAATCACTCAAGGTAAAAGGTTACAGAGTAAATGGCACAGTTTATGGAAATATGTGGGAAAGATAATGGTTAACCCTAGACTTAAATCGGAGCATTATAATCATTATATTCTGTAAGTAACACATGTGGGTGAGAATGGTGGCTAAGCCCAAGAAAAGCCAGAGCTTATCATTATTCAGAGGCTCTGTCAGGGAGATTCACTTCTACATTGAAGGGAGATGACATGATCCCGACAGTCAAAGAGAAGCCAGTAAAGAGTCTTGGACGGCCATATGAAATTCCACTGACTGATCAGCACCTTGATAAAGAGGTGCAAAAGTTGTACTACATGAACTTGAATCCATTGACAGAAACCATCTGAAGGCTTGGTGCTCCCAGCATGTTTTGCTGCCTGACTTCTGTGGCTGTTGTAGGTGTATGATATTACTGTCTCATATTCAGCAGACACATCAGTGTATCAACAAGTACCTGTATAAGTAGCTTGGGGGCCATCCCTCTCCCCCACCCCCACTTCTCCATGGTGGAACTCTATACCAATGCTGAAAAACTGCATCTTCCCATCTCCTCATTGGTAGAGGAGTTCAAGGTCAGGAAGGTATACCTTCACATGATGATGATGAGGAACTCAGTTGATGAGTTCATCCACAGGTTACAGCTAGATATCAAAACTGGCACCAAATGGTTAGCAATAGAAGCCACCCAAGAAGCAGAATCCAGTCTGTGAACCAAGGAGATTATGGGGTGACCCAAACGAGTCGAGCTGGTCTGGGCAACACTAGCAACCAGTTTTTTCTCCAAAAAAGTTCCAAAGGGTAAATGAGACATGGTTATTGATGGAATCAGGAATTTCAAAGAAGAGCAGCAAACAGATATTGTTGTTTCTCAGTCTAAACAATGTGCTTGGATGACATGGAGTGATACTGATCCAATGAAGCTATCATGGAATACCCTGATTGCAATGGAGATATTGGCAATATCATTCCCCCTGCGATCTACCTATGATTTCCTACCAAATGCAACTAATCTCAAGCTGGGGAGGGGGGGGGTACACTGACACAATGCATATGCATTATGTCAAAATGATTGAGACACTTTATGTCACATGCTCTCTGCATGCACACAATCACTGCAGATGTACACATGGTGTTATAACAAAGTGCTGGAAGTGGTCATGGACTTAGTCGTTATAGAGTGTGAAACAGCCAATAAACAGCCTGTAACGTCCAGAGAACCTAAGATCCATTTTCACAAGTAAGTTAAATGCTCTCTGCGTAAAACTCAAATAACTCCCAACATGACACTAGTGAGTGAAGCCCATGATTGGAGAATGTTAGTTGATCTTAGAACACCTCTGCAATTATCGGGTATACATCATTCAGACAGACGCACACCCTGACATTGTAGCATGGTCTGATTCAAAGACATGTGTCCTCCTAGTAGAACTAACCATACCATGGGAGGAGAACAGGCATGACCGAATAAAAAAAACCGTTAGAATCCAACTGTGTGGAAAAGGGATGGACATGTTTGTAGGATTTGGACAAACAGACTAGTACTCGACTGTATTGCAAGTTGAGTTTGCTCTGACAATTCTCTCTGGGTTAGTTGTTGAATGGTTTATATAACAGGCTGCTATGTTCCATTATGCTACTTGGGCCTGCCTATGCTCTGGGTTCTGGTTGGCTGTTGACTTTAGTGTAGATACTGTGATCAATAAATATCAACCATTAAACTGCTTTGCGTGCTTGAGCAAAGAGGTCTGTATTAAGTTACAACCCACTTTCTTTTGCCTGCCAACTGGACGCTAGTTTGGAACTTTCTTGTGAGGATGAGTATATTTTGATTCTATATCTCCTCCCCGCATTGCATGAGACGGAATGAGTTCCTTATGGCCTAGTTGATTGCACAGGAACAACCTGGATAATGCCTGAGTGATTTTCACCAGTACTGGTTTAGGGGGCTGGCTGATTCTGGATTCTTGGGTGATTTTATTTCATTTCTTTGGTTTGTGGGACATGCATATTAGGTTCATGGGCATCCCCAACTGTTGGTATAGGGGGCTCAGGCAAAGCACTAGGAATAGGGGCAGGGATTGCAGATGCTTCAAGCTTCCTGAGGAATCAGAGATTCTGTAAGATGATTGTACCCAATCCATCAACCCTGATCCAGTATTGATGGTTAGGGAGACTCTTGACAACTCTGCCTGTTGTGACCCACTGATAGTTTGTCAGGTGTTGTATTGAGACTGTGTCTCCTTTTCAAAGTGGACACATGGTATGCGCTGTGAGGTTGTACCTCACTACTAATTGACCATTGCAATTAGCTGAGGCTATCCATCTCGCATGCTGTTTATATAGCATGGGTTCAGATGGTATGAATTAATGCAGCCAGCAGTGAAGTAGGAGTTGCACAATGCTCTGGATAGACATGTTTCTGTATTGAAGGATAGCTCATGCTGCCCAGTCATTATCCAAGGATCCCTGGGGTCCTGTGTTGCCATTCACTATTCTCTTGTCTGTCTTGACAGCTAGCTCCGTTTGACCATTAGATTGAGGTTAGGCAATGGATGACAATTTGTGCTTCATGACACAGTCCTCTAGGAATTGCTTAAATGGGAGGGATGTGAAAGGTGGGACACATAATTGAGATGATCCTAGAGGCATTTGCCTGTCTGTACTTCAAGTGATACCAAATTTTCTGGAAATAACAGTTGACAAGTGTCTATTTATAGCAAAATAAAGCGAAAGAATCCCCCTATAGCTGCAAAGGGAGAGAATTCTACGGCAACAATTTTCACCTCCAGCATGCTAAAGGTTAAATAGCATGTATATCTAGCAGCCTATGCTCTCAAGATAAATCTTGATGAGTTAAATCTTATAATCATGTTATTTAAATACTGTAATTTTAATCTGGGTCCCTGGAGCATTCCGTTTGACATTATAGGTGGCCAAATGAACTATTTCTTTGCAAGAAATATTCAGCATTCATTGACTGAACAGTTGGTATTTACTGTTACTAAGATCGAGAAAGAAGCAGTTGAAATTTTTAGGATACATAAATGGGAAAGAAGACTTGGAGATTTTAATATTCCCAGACAAAAGAATCTGAAGAAAGCAGCAAGTTTCAACAAAGGCTTGAAAGTATCAAATTAGTTAATACACAATCACAAAATATAGATTAATCTGTAGATAATAGACATATGTATGTATATTTTGATTATTAACCATGTACATATGTTTAGTAAATAATAATATATGTTTTGGTCTTTTCTTTGTGTTTTAATGATGTACCGAATCACACCAAAACTATGTATGTTTACTTCACACTAATGCCCTTGGGAAAGGCATGAATCTACTTTCCCAATGCTCTACTATATGACCAGATATCTTGATAAAATGTCTAATTACTGGCATGGCTTGAACGATTAATGTGTGAATGAATTTTTAGATAAACCACTCTTCTGTAACTGCCTTACCTGTCAAGACCTGATATCTCCAGATTAAACTTTTGACAAGAGTCAATAAACTAAGATCACTAACAAGTTTCTTAAGCAGAAATATCTGATACGTTAATTTCTCTCTCTCTCTTGAACTCTTCCTTTTTCTCCATGAAGATTTGGTTCTTAATATCCTAAAATAGTTACCATTCACTTATTGACCCAACTAAATTCAGTGCACAAAACATGAACGAAATCTATAATATAAATTTCCCAGAATGATGTAGCAAACTTAGTTTAGTCAGATACAAGGCCATATTTACGGAGGGATTACACTGCATCAATATTCCAAGTTTAAAAGACCCCTCTTAAATTTGAAATTCTAGCTTTCAAGTTCAGTTGTTGACCAATGGCACCAATAGGAAATGTGTTACCATCTTGGATTCTAAGAATTTTTTTACTGAAGATTGTGTTGCACCAATGTTCCAATTGGAGGGAGGACCTGTTTTAAAAACCAACATTTACAATCCTAGTTTTTACCTCCACTCAAACACTGGTTTAGAGTACTACTGTGAAACACAACTCTCTCAGCTACTAAGCAAACTATATATAGATAGAATAATAATAGAAATATTTTAGTTATTTAGAAATAATTTTAAGAAAAGAAGTCATTTGATATTCTCTGGAGATTTTATTTTGAAACGGTACATGGTTAATATATATTCAAGTTATGCCTGTAGACTGCTCTACCAATAGATAGGTGCCCTCGAATGTATATAAGTAATACAGATATATAGGGAACTTAAGTATGACTCAGGATAGACATGTTATTCTTTTCAAATATTTACAAAAATGTTTTAAACATAGTCATTTGAACATCTACATTTTCTCTATGGTTCCATTGACAGTTTTTCTTTTTAGTTTTCAAAAAAGCCTTTTTTAAAACTTTGTATACATATTTTGAGCATAAATAAATAAAAAACACCTTTTGACAGCTGACAGATGTATTCACATCCAAGTATTTTTATTATTTCATTTTTGAAAAATTTTTTTTTTTTTTTTTTTTATTCTGCGGCAAAACGAGCAAAAATTCCAAGTGTGAAGTGTGGAAAATAAAAGCTACTGCTGCTTCGTCATCTTGTTGACATGTGTTTTAATTGCCTTTTGCATCAAATAAAACTGACAAGGGTTGTAGTTGGGTGGAGAAAATGTGTTTGTTTTTTATGGTTTTTTTTTTTTGTATTTGTTTTTTTTTTTTTTTGTTTTTTTTTTTGTTTTTTACTGCAAGGCAATGGGTTTAACTGTAGCCTTTATAGAACCAGATACAGTGTCAATGTCCTGGTCAATATTCTAGAAGCAGAATAGTGAATCTCTGTCATTACACCTCAGCTACTGATATCCTGGATTGCAGAGAAGGTAATGGCTGTAGCCTGTTCATCAATTTTTATCAATTCCTCTCACAGATTCATCAATATTCAATCTCCAGCTAAGTTTCTCAATAAATGTTTCCCTGTCGAATCAAATATCAACTACTATTATTTCGGACAGGATTTGGCAAGGAGCATAAAAAGCTAGTCAAGCTGGTCATAATGTTTTTGATGGATATATTCCATTCACGGGTTTGCCGTATGATCCATCTCATCATATTGTTCTTATATTATTTCTTGTCTCAAATCATATACAAAAGGAAGTTATTAAGCAGTTAAGATCTTTCTCTCTCACATCACTTCAGACCATGACGTGATCAAGGATCTACACAGCTTCCTCTTTCTTTTTAGTAGCTGTAAACTGCAGCTCCATGTTTAGAGTGGTTTCCATTGCATTTTCCAAGGTTTTCAATTCAGATTTGTCCTCTAAAATGTTTTCATTACACAATGATAAATGTTAAACACCCAAGAATAAATTGACTGAAAATATTTTCAAATTTTTGACTTTCTCTAACATTGTCTAATTGTGAAATGAGGTAAACTGAAATATATACAATCCATCAATTTTTCTAATAGAATTTTTAAAAATAAAAGCCATTATCACTGTTAGTCAATTTTATTGGGCTGCCATCAATCAATATTTATGCCAGTGTGGATTAGTCACAAAAAATGCCTGTTCTTTTAATTGTAACAGATTTCAAGCTTACAAAGTAAGTATACTAAAATGTACATAAATGTCTCATTATAATGAGAATTACTGAAAAAAAGAAGTGTTGTAGCATAGCTACAAACAATAATGGATATGTCTCTATTCAAATAAATACAGTAGTAAATACTGTATGTTGGTCTGCAGTTGGGGATTCGTTGTGGAATTCACTTGACTCACTTTTAGCAGTTGACTACTTTTTCTATGCACTGTAGGCGAATCTTATATCTGTTGTTCTTGTCCTAAGTATCATCATTCATTACCAACCTTTGTGTGATTATTCTATTCAGTAACCTTCCCTAGGTTACAACTAAAAGTTTTTCCTAAAAAATGACCCAGTTCTTCAAAAGGTAAAATAAAAGTTGGTAACTATCTGATTTTGAGTTGAAAATTTGAAATTTCATGTATTTATATGCATTTCCAGAGAAAGATGATGTGTACATTTAAGGATTTGTTTTCTCTGATTGATTGGATAAGCATGGCTTTATGTGTATATTTCTTCAAGGACAGGTGAAATTATTGAAGGTATTTAAACTGATTTGTATGATTAGGAAAGAGAAGAAAGGAAAAGATAAAGGCTGAAGAAGAAAAACTTTTCTGAATGAGTTTCCAGTAAAACGTAACAGAAAAAAAGGGTGGAAAAATTCCATTTGATGTTAGAAATGAAAACAATAAATAATTATGTTTTGATGCTTGCTCAGGTGAGTCTAAATGTTTTTGCAGCATCCAGTTAAAAGTTAAATCTGTGTCAGGTAGCAATGGAAAGAGAACTCATTTTCTTTTGTTTTTCATTGTCAAAATATTTGGTTTAGTGAGTTGACATAAAAATTTAAAGTTTGAATTTTTTATATTCTTTCAAAATTATTTTGGTAAGAATTTCTTTAAATTTGAAAAAATGGAAAATAAATTTAAAAAATAATCACACTTTGGAATGCTATATATATATATATATATATATATATATATATATATATATATATATATATATATATATATATATATATATATATACTTACATAAACACATATACCTAATTCATATATATAAAAGAGAGAGACACTTAAGGCAGAAAATATAAAATGTTAAATGATTTTTTTTAAAAGTCATTCATTTTCTTTCTCTTTTTAGTCTTGAGCAACACCAGCTTGGGAAAAATAATATAAGATTTAATTATTTTAAATACATACAAATACATCACATTTTTCATTATCCATCTGAAGAAGCCATGGAGGCAAAATGCATTATCGTATATTATTTTGGAAATATACTTTCATGAATGTTTATTCAAATGTCAATAACTTATAACTCTGTCAGGATTACATACTGAAATTTATTACACACACACATACACTGATAATATATATATTGATAATATATATATTTCCAAGAGAATAGAATCCAGGTAGAGCTCAATATCCAGGACAGAGCAACAATATAATATAAAAGGCTCAAACACTAATATTCCATGGTTATAATTTATTACATTGGAATCGTAATCATGATCCAATTCATCAGACCTACAAATTCAAAAAGAAATCAGAAAATATAAATTATAGAAAATATAACTTAGTTTGATGAAGTCCTAAAGGATAAAACTGTTCTCAGTTAGTCATATATTTCCCTAAAACATATATATATATATATATATATTATTATTATTATTATAAAATGTACACTGACTTGTGTGTGCCTATGAAATAAATTCATTGATGGACAAAAAGAAAGATATTTTTAAGTTTGGTTCGATTAAAGGCTATATGTTTGTAGCTGTAACCAAGGAAACTTTGTTGTTTAGTAAGCATGAGGTTATATTGGGGAGGAGACAAAATGTCTATACCACTTATGTTGATACCTCTTTGACATAATCAGATTTTCCAGTGTGATGCTGACCCCCAAGAATAATTGCTTTAAAAAGTCAGTTATGATTAGTACCTTAACACAAAGCATTAATGGAGAAGAAAAAAAGAAATTGAACCAATATCCAGTATTATTAATTATATAATTTTGCTATACTGTGAAATCCATAGTAATAGATGACTAGCCTGTTTAGTATTTCGTTTTCCACCACTGAAATTTGAAATGTAGTTTTTCTTTTAATTTTTTTTTCTCGTGTTCACAAGTCTTATGTAAAAAGTTTGTTAAATAATCTGCACACTCTACAACTATCAAAGAAGACATTTACTCACAATATTTACTCTTGGAAGGAAACAGAAGTACTTGTATTATGTGCCATCTCCCTTCAGGACATAGGCTTTCATGGCTCTCCACATCTTCCTGTCCTTTGTAGCTGTTAAGTTTTGTCTATTTCTCCCAAATCATGTTCTGCCATGCATTTGCACAAGCCCATCAAGTATGTTACATAATGCTTTCCTCTGCCCCAATTTTCCTCTATCTTCCTGTGTGTATCAGATTTTCCAAGCCTTCCTTCCTCATTATATGCCCCCAGAAATTTCAACTGCCTCTTCCTGATGTTAATTATAAGTTTCCACTTTGTTTCCATTTTCTCCAAAACCTTGTTGTTGCTAACATGTTTAGTCCATGGTATCTTCAGCATCTTTCTGTAGAACCAGATTTCTGTTGTTTCAAGTCTCTTCATCTTTGAGGCGATTGTCCAGCATTCACTGTCATTCAGGAGGATAGATATCATGTAACAGTTCAGTATTCTTTTCTTTGTTTCCAACAAAATTTTTCTCTTAATATTCTGCTTAGCTTTTGGAATACATCTTTGGCTATTATATTTTGAAAATACACAAAAAATAACTGAGATTTATCTCTACTACAATGACCAAAACCTTTGTGTATTGCCCTCATATTTGCTATGTGTACTTATTGGACACAGGAGAAGGGTTTAAAATGAAAAAGTGTTTTGTCTGGAAAGGTTCACTCTAAAACATTTCTCTATAGATGTTCTATGTAACACCATAATTTCTCTTTTATTATTAATAGCTGGTCAAGAAAAATAATATTTTGAAAAAAGCAATTTCACTGAATAATTTAATCTCCGTCCAACATCCAAAAATATATTTTCTAATTTTCATCATTGGAAACTTACCAGGAACAAATGAAATCTATTTGTTTTTTTTTTCTTTTGATTGGTGTTATTGTACCTGACCATTGCCAACCTTGACTCACATGAATAATGACAATATAATTTAAGTTTAATTAACAATGTTGTAAAATATACATTTCTCTATTGTATATTTCATCTGTTTCACCTTCTTATAAGAAGTTATGTAGGGCTATTTACAGGATATGTATTGATTATAAAACTTTAAATTTTACAAACTTTTGAAAAGATCTTGATACACAAGTATAGTTATTTACTCGGAATAGCACAAGGTCACTACTACTTGTTTAAGTTTGTGAATGCTGGCATAATCCTTGCCTTCAGTTCATTTTTGGTCTTACAAAAAGTTTTGTTGGTCTCTCGTTCAACTTTGCCTCACACTTAATAATCAAGGGGGTTGCAGTCTGGGGAGTTAGGTGAGCAGATGTAAGGGGTGATGTGGTCACAGAAATTGTCTGAAAGTCATGACTGGGTTCTCTTGCAGAGTCCTGACGCCAGACATGGTTTTTCATCAGCTACCCTCTTGTCCCAGAGCAGCACTATCTCTTCAAGGCTCTCTGTCGGCTTCTGTGTTGGGTCTGAGGCCCTCTCCAACAAATTTGGGAGTTCTTATCCAAATGATCAGAATGAATTTTCTAAAGTGTCATACCTTTGTAATCACCATTACACTCATCCGACTCTTTCCAAATCTTCTTCACTGTCCTCAGATTGACACCCAAACACTCTGAAATGTTCATATTGGGGCTTCCAGTACAAATGCTAAGCAGTACAGAATGCTATTTCCAAATTTCTGATGGAGCAAATTGCATCATGGTGCTCTTTTTCTCATAGATGGTGCCCAACTGACTCTACTGCACAGACAACAAAAGCAAACAACACACATACATGAAATTAAAACTATAAAATGGCAACAATTTACCCGTTGCACCTTTGTATATATGGACACACAATTTTCTGTTCTTTTTAGCCTATATCGAAAGAATAAATGAGTTTGTAAATAAAATTAACTTAAAATCCTTATATCTCTTGGTTGATAAGTGTGACGGTAAAATTCATCATATTTTTTATTTATGCTGAAATCATTTATTTTTGAGCTTTTTATTCTTGAATATGATTAGCTTTATATACATTTAATATACATGCACAGATGAAAGGTTATTTTGATATTTGATGAATGTGCTGCTTACTAAAATATCTCTCTATGCATTATCAACATAATTCATTTAACCCATTATGTGCACACATGCCACATATATATATATATATATATATATATGTGTGTGTGTGTGTCTTTGTATATATATATATATATATATATATGTGTGTGTGTGTGTGTGTGTGTGTGTGTGTGTGTGTATATATATATATATATATATATATATATATAAAACTGCCAAATAATATATATATGCATACATATAATGTGTGTGTGTTATGTAAGGTCCTCAAGAACATGAATTTTATTATTTGGCAGTTTTTTTTTATAGGAAATTATCCATAATTTAGAAATTTGCTTTCATTCTACAGCTTAGTGATTATGATGTTGGGCTAGCGAGTACTATATTTTCCATATAGTCTTTGATCATCCTCTTTCTCTGTGCTATATACCCCCAACACCCAATTTAAGTGACCACTACTTCCTTTTATCAAATATCTATAAACTGTGTTGCTATGTAAGTAGTTTCTTCCTCCATTCTCTATAAATTAACAAGTAGGCTTTATGAAGTGGGAGTACCAGCTGTATCAGGTAGGTGACGGGTGGTAAGAGTGAGTATCCCTATTGGTTTTTAGATTCAATCTTGTCCTTCTCCTTCTTAATTTTTTTCTTTTTCCATTTCACTCCAAGCAAGGTGATAATGCCACTAAGATATCAGGGTTTATAGTGAGTGAAAGAGAATGAGAAGATTTTAGTGTGAAAGGACAATAAGTTAACAGTATTCAAGAAAATAGAAGATGGCAATTGATGGTGAATTTTAATTTTTGAAGATCCTAGGTAGCAGGGAAGAAAGAAAATAGTTCTGCTTGTGAGACAAGCAAGGAAAACAAACTCTTAGATGTAACCATAAGTTCTATTCTATTTCAACAGTAAAACTATGAGACCTAATTGTCAATCTAGTAGTACATTTAAATTCATGCAGTTGAGGTATGGAGGAGAGCTCATTCAAACAATTGCCATGAAAATATTTATAGAAAAGACAGGGGAAAGCCACATCATGCCAGGTCAGGACCAATAATATTACAGACACTTCTTTGGATTTTATTGAGAATCTATAGCAGAAGCAGCATACCAGATGTGACAGCAATAGTCGATGCATGAGAAAATGGTAGATTTATAAATGTGCAAGATGGATTCTGTCAAGACAAATTATCAGGCCTGACAGGGTGAACCAACTTTCCTACCAGCATACATAATAATTGATTCAATATAATCTCTTCACTTCATGTGTGCGGAAAACGTGAGACCAAAAAGGCATAATGAGTCACTCTGCTGGAAGTTAGCATCAGTCATGCTGATGGAAGGCAACAATGGTTCTCTATGATGATTAAAAGATGGCAGTTTCATTTTAGAGGCATTAAAATTTACAATGCATTTCTTGCTCCAGTTAACAACTGATTGGAGGTCATTTTCAAGAGCAGCTGCCAGTGTTATGGATCTGTCAGACTTAATTAGACAGGTGTAAATAGTTGTCATCAATGAAAGCTAGATAGTTCAGTTTGCTCTACCATTTAACCCATAACTGGTAAAGGTAGGATGAGTTTATGCCTTTTCCACTGATGTACAAAGCAAACATACAGTCTTTCTACCTGAATATTAAACTTGGCTAATTCCACTTTACTGTTAGTCTACCCACATCTTCAATCTTTGATAGCTAATTGATAAGGTTCATTATTCATCTGAACATTTTGTTACATTTAATATATAAAATGTGCATGCAAATGGAGTAATTATTATGGGACAGGTAATAGTAAGTTTCTGTATTTCAAGAAAGATAATAATTATTATAATAATAATCAAAAATCTCTACTGACAGCTAACTGTCTATATATGAATAAAAAATGAGTTCAGCCAATATACAAAAATAGAAAGGGGCCTAAGACAAGGATGTGTCTTCTCACCAAACTTATTCAACCTATACAGTAAGTTGATTCCAAGAGAACCAGAAATCCAACAGAATTCATCATTGGCGGCCACAATCTTAACAATATAAGATATGCAGATGACACAGTGCTGATAGCAGACCTGGAAAGGAAACTACAAAACCTCCTACAGAAGGTAGCAAAGGAGAGCTAGAAGAAGGGACTAAGTATAAACTACAAAAATACAGAATGCCTGGTCATCAGCAAAAAGATGAACCCAAAATACAGATTACAGGTTGGGGATACTAGAATCCAGTAGGTACAGAGGATGGAAAGTGCGACACTGACATCCAAAGACTTATTGAAATGGGCAAAGATGCATTCCAAGAGCTAAGCAGTGTATTAAGAGACAGGGAAGTTTCATTGGAAACAAAGAAAAGAGTACTGAACTGTTACATGATATCTGCCTTCCTGTATGGCAGAGATGAAGAAGAGACTTGAAGCAACAGAAATGTGGTTCTACAGAAGGATGCTAAGGATACCAGGGGCCAAACATGTGAGCAATGATGAAGTTTCGGAGAGAATGGAAACGAAGAGAAAACCTAAACTTAATATCAGAAAGAAGCAGTTGAAATTTCTGGGACATATAATGAGGAAGGAGGATTTGGAAAATCTGATACAAACAGGATGGAAAAACATATAGAGGACAGGGGAAAGCAATGCTTGACATAATGGGCTTGAGTAAATGGATGGCATAACAGGGTCTAGGAGAAATATCAAAAAAAAAAAAAACAGAACATATTAAGAGCTATAAGGGACAGGAGGAGGTGGAGGGCCATGATCACCACATCCTGAAGGGACATCACATATAAAAGATTATCACTCAAAATTTTATAAATTTTCTGGTTTTCATTTAGTGACAGTCTGGTACTGAAATAAAATATATATATATATATATATATATATATATATATATATATATATATATATATATATATATATATATATATCTAGCTATAAGTCTCCTGTTGACTTCATACTGACATTGTCAGATGACACAAATTGCTTCATCTTCCTTCAGCCAAAATATGTCATTCTACAATGGCTGCAGACAAAAAATATCTTAGTAAAAGTGTCTAAACTCTTTTTTTTCTTTCCTTTTGTCTCAGCAAACCTTCAAATTTTTAATTCATGCCAACCATTTTGTTTGCCATTTGTGCATTTTTAAAAAGTGCTATATTCTATATTCTGTCATTAAAGTTTCTCTCTCTCTATCTACCTATCTATATATATATATATATATATATATATATATATATATATATATATATATATATATAAAATAAATTTTATTATTTTCTGTTTTAAATAAACACTGAATTACTTTCTCATGACATTCAAAAATAGGACCATAAATTGTTCTGTATGAATGGGTCTGCTTTTCATCTCCTTTCTCTCCCTCCTTCCACCTAGTCACTGACAACAAATAATTTTCCTTGCAATATATCAAGTATATTTCTGTTGCTTATCCACACCCTTTCTGTGAGAAATTTTTAGAAATTATTTTGGTGTTTCTCAGTTTGCCAACTTTAGGTTACATAGTCTTGGTAAATTAAGTTTACCAATGATTACAAAACTAAATAAACTAAAAACATTAATTATTCTATTTCTTTTTTTTTTTCTCCTGAAAAATTGTTAAAAGAGAAATGAAAAATATTTAAAGGATTAAAACTAGGAATATCGTTTGGCCATCCAACACTTAAGGGAAATGAGGCAAAGATTTTCAAATTTACATTGCAAACTTATCAGTCTTTAACAAGATTTGTAACTTATTTATTACTGTTTTGGATAAAAAATATAATGTCTCAAATACTGAAAGGTTCTTCCATTAGATGGGAAAATGATCAGTATCTTTCTGCTGCTGAAAATGACAATATAACATAATATTTCCTGTATAAGATAGTGGAGGATTTGGTAAAAGGTTAAATTGGTGATTTCCTTGTGCCTCATGGGAAAGACGATTTTTGCAAAAGCACTAAAATAAAATAGGTTAAGTTTTTTTTTGTTTTTTTTTCCAGAAGTTTTTTTATTCTTAAGTCTTAAAGAAAATCTCTGTTTAATCCAAATAAAGGTATTACATTGGAGTCTTTAGATGAGAGACCCATTCTCCAGATAACACTTCTCATTGAACTAAAAAGCTGGCCAGGAACACTCCCTGATGTCTACAGTTTGACTAATTTTTCACAAAGCAAAAAAATTAATGAAATGACTTAGTGTATTGTTCTATCTTAGGTACAGGCATGTTATTTTTACATTCAGTAACCAACTAATTTTTATATTTTACTTGTAGGGATTTGAAAATTATATATTTTTCTTTACTGATGAGTAAAATAAAGTTATGGTGGATATAGCCATTCATTTTTTGTTTTTTTTTTTTTTTTTTTTTTTTTTTTTTCATATTTGCTATCTGGAGTATTGAATCTATAAAAAAAATGATTTTTGAGTTATGATGTCTATTCTAAAGCTCCATTAGAAACGGATAAGAAAATAGTAATGCACCAGTCTTCTAATTAAGTTGATACTGTGCTTAAAATGAAAAGTGACAATCTTGGTTTTTCTGTCAACATAAAGAACCTCCAGTATTCATAAGAAATATGCAACTATCTTGGACAAAAAAAAAAAAAAATGGTTCTTCTATTCACTCTTTGTACGCTTATTTAAACATCTACATTTAAAGTCTCTGTCTTAAAAGAAAAAGTATCTTTTTTAAAGACAGAATTCAGCCCTTGCATATGCAATTCAGTAAAAAAAGAACTTTTCAACCAACTTTCAGTATTTCCACCCTTCCACAGCACTTTGTTTATTTTATTATTTTTTTTATAACTGTTTGCTGAATATGGCAATCATTCATATCCTTTGTCAGATCTAAAACTAAAAAGAAATTTGCCTTTTTAAATAATTCATGGTGAATTCTTATGTATTTTCTTACTTGAGGGTATTTTACTTTCATTCTGCAAAGTTTTCTGCTTTGGTTTTGTATTTTCTATTCACCTGACATTTTCTTATTGACCTTGGAGATGAAAATTCTTACCTGTGTTTTTGCTGACATTGTCACCTTTTTAACATGCCTATAGAGCTGTCATCTTTGTCTGAAATTTCCCATCTACCATGAGAATTCCACTTGTCTCTATCGAAAACTAGCACCTGAAACAAAATTTTTCAAATATGGTGACTTGTATTGTAGGTATGCCTCCAGTCACTCTGTTCTTGTGTCTGTAATCATTTTGATTGCAAATGCTCACCTACCCAAATAACTTATGTCTGATCACCTGTCCAAATGTTTGCTTTGCCGCCTTCTCTTAACAAAAGTTAATTTCCTGATATTCACATGCAGTTCTTTGTCACTTAATGTATTTGCTGTTGATTTTTTTTCATTACGGTATATTGGTGCAGCCCAACTTGATGAATACAATATTCTTTTCCATATAGTGGTTGAGTTTAAAACTTAGAAATCAAATTAGTTCCAAGATATTAATTTGATTATTTTTACTTAATTAGTAAATAAGTTTTGCCTCAAATTCACATAAAATTTCAAAATGACTTTTCAGAGTTTAGAAACCCAATGTAATTATTTTTTCGTAATAAGAGAATTGCATTTTTATAACATCTGAGGTTAAAAAATTACCAGACTCTAAAGCACTTTGTAAGTTTTCTTTTACATGATAATATTATATATTACTTGTTTGTTTTTCAGAATTCAAAATGTTTGAAATTCAGACATTTTTTTGTTCATTTATAACTTGTAAAAACTATAGTTTGGTTCCAGACTGCTATCTTCATAAAATAAAATTTAATACTGGATCCCTCTAGTTATGCATCATCAATTTTGGTATAATGTAAACCTCTTTTTATGTGCCATGTTTGCACAACACATGGTGAGGATGATCATGCTCTTCATAACTTCTTGTCTTATTTAATTAGCAAATATTAATTGCCAAAAAAAAAAAAAAAATGATGAACAGTATTACTTCTGTCTGTTTCTTTGTTTATAAAGGAAACTGGTATCCAAAATGAACAAGTGAATCTTGTTTTAAATAGCCAAAAGCAAGCAAGTCACATATCCAGAGTACACTCAAATGAAAATTTATTAATTTCATGTACAAATACTGCACTGATCCTAAATCAAGTTCCAAAGAGCAATACGTTCATCCTAGGCAGATTACACAGATACTTTGATCTTAGACAAAAATGCCAACCCACACATGTATCTTGTCATTTTGGATGAATGCTATACCAGAATGATAATAATGAGCAAGTCTTTCAGGAATACTTTGGCACTTGTCTTTGCAATTTTGGCTGGGAACACAGTTATTCATGTATGTCTAATTATACCAAAAAATATTGTTATCTTTAATTATCCAGGGATTTTTCACAATTATAATATTTAACAATAAATCAATAATAAATAAAGAATAAATAGGATATTTAACAAAAATACAATATTTCTTTACATGGAGATGAAACAATATTTTTCTAGCTGAATGTTGATATTAAATTTTCATTGTATAATATTTTATACACAGCCCTGAAATTTCAGATTCTCAATGACATTTTTTTTTTACGTGATTTTTTACAACAAATCTTTTTTTGTATGATAACAATTTTTATAACTTGGAAATAAATTTGGGAATAATCACAATTAATTGCAAAATCAAGTGAAAGTCACCCATGAAATAAAAATGATTGTTTGTACAGAAAGTAAGGACCTACATACATAAAATTGTCTTTAAATTAAGTGGCGGTGGAAGAATTTTTGTTGAACTTTTAAAAGATAATCTTAAATATTAATGCAATATTTAAATGCAGCAATTAATTTTGAGTTCTTCTGTAGTTTAGTATTGCCTATCACATCTACTCCTCCCTACCTTTTGTGGTGAAGGCCCGATCAAGAGCTCTGTGCAGGAGCTAGCTGAAATGCCACCCTATCAAGCAGATTTTAAGATAGTTATATAAAAGAAATGCTTTCTTTATCCATCTTCATGCAATGTATTTATTGATATCCATATTTATTTCTCTTACTATTTTTCCCTACATTGATTCAGTGACTTCTACTTTACAATGTCATTGCTATGGAAAAGTATCATAAAATTGCCAGCACAAATTCTGCTTGAAACACTTAAACCTGAAACAAGTTCTTTTGTATCCTATTGTAATCTTTCCATTTTGGGGATTATATAATCCCTGACTTGTAATCATAGAAATATTGTCATTCTCTAGCTAAATTTTAGTCATGTCAGCTTACATGATTTTGAGAACAGAACATTCTCCCTACCTTCACAAGTATAACTTATTAGGAGAGATGAATACATATGGTATGGATAGAATATGATCCTATGTTTAAGTAGTGGCCTGATATGAATATTTATATCCAAACATGTACAGATCTAAACATAACATTTGATCTTCTTTTGGAGATTGAAACTTGGATATGTATTGGATTTACAGTCAGAAATAGAGAAAGGTCATCTTTGTATTTCAGTGATAAGTTTATGAACAAGATGACTGGTAATAGGACTGGAAGCAGAGAGGGTTTCACTCCTTTATTTCCAAAGGGTTTTAAGAACAATGTCAATAGCTAAGACCAAATTTTGTATTCAATTCACTGATTCCATTTTCTAAATTTCTCTTTGAGTGTATACACATAAAGAGACAGACAAACACACACTCCATATAATAAATTGATAGTCTACCTTTCTTTTATTTTTTTGTTTTCCTTTATCTATTTTTGTTGACTTCCCTTAATTTTACTGAACCTGTTTACATCTTAACTGAATTAGGAAAAAAGTTAATGTATGATATCTGAGTCTTATAGAAAATGTCTGGGAAAATTTGTCTGGAATTATCTTAGTACCCAAAAGTTCAATATAGGCACAGTAATCGGCACTCCCCGAAAATGTTTCACAATAAATAAATCCTAGATATATAAATTACACCCAGAAATGGAGTGAGGATAGTAGTAGTAGTATCCACTAAACACAAAAAATAATGATTGAAAGCTGAAAGTTTACTCAGGGTCACCTTATCAGTGCTGTAGCTGACATTTCTCTGAGATTGGCTTTTTGGATTTATTTTAGCTTTGCTCTTGGAGAATTTTGCTGACAAGAAATTTTAACTTTATATAATAAACTATGTTTTTGACATTCACTGACCATTAAAAAAACAAAAAAACAACAATCATCACAGATTCAGTGCTCAAGTAGATTTTTGTTTAAACGAATTACATTATTAATGGACACCTTTGCTAACTTGTGGACATCATTTTCATGTTAATTATGAGATATACTGTCCTCCTGATTACTCTTTTCACTTCCCACTCATTATTAATGTTTCTATTCCTAATTTTTCCACATTACTAATCCTTTATGTCTTAGTGGCTTTACTGCTTTGCATGAATGATGCTGATTAAAAAATAAAAATTAATAGTTTATTCATATCATAAAAAAAAATGATGTCAGTATTTAAGTTTTGCAATTATATTAGTTATTTTTTTCTGCATGAATAATCCAGAACTTTTATATGTAAAATTAACTCTTCTTGTTGCATATAAAAAAAGATTCTATTTGTTAAATCATTAGAAGTAAAATTATCTAAAGAAAGCTAACACAAAATAGAAATAAAATTAATGTAGTAGCAGTCTAATCTCCCTTACTTATTAATAAGATATTTCATTGTTACAGTAACAGAGGGAATGTTTGATTATCAGTATTGAGTAATGTTTCATGTTACTATAAATAATAGAATGCCTCATTACTAAGGAGATCAAGTTGTGTGACCAATACATATATAAAATCACATTCTATTTTATATGACAGCATAAATATATTTTTCCAATTATTATTATTATTATCATCACCATCATTATTATTATTATTATTATTTGTTCTTTCATGGAGTTGTCTTTTTTCCACTTCTTGGCTTTGTATTTATCTTGGAAGATACCACTTTATTTACCTTACTTTTATGTTATTTTTTACAATCATTTTTTTTTATTGCCATAATGTAGGCATTCATAGTTCTACACATGTTCCATTCTTAGTTTATCTGAGGATTGCCATGACTTCTTGGGAAAGATGGTACTATGGTTTTTCCATTGACTTTTCCACAGTTTTAAATTCACAATAATCCTTCTTCTTGGCTGACTATTCTAAATTCATTACTAATTATTTTTCAAGCATTTGTACAGTTGCATGGATTATTTTTTCAAAAAGCAACATAAAACTAAAGCACTATCAACCAAATAATTTGTAGCTCTTTCCCCTCACTTGGATAACAGCAGTTACAAGTCATGGCATTGAGTCTTTGAGATACTGTAGTTGTTGCATGAGGATATATATTCAGGCCTTTCCAGGACTGTCCATAATGGACTTTGGTTTGTTGGCTGTGGCTGCAGGGAATTTAGTGACATCTGCAATATATTCCATGAATGCTCAGTGGGGGGTCTAAATCTTGCAAGCACTGGAACCAATGGAGTTGCTGGAAGTGAGCTCACTGGTCTTCAAACCACTCTCATATCTATACCAGATGGGGATGGGAGGGTTGTTTTCCTGTTGGAACAAACCACTACCAGCAGGGAAACATAGAAAACATAAAAGGGTTGCAAATGGTCTGCAGAAAATCTATAAATAATAAATCGATATGCAGAGATTGTCAAAACAGACTTCAGTCTCACTAGTAATCCCTGTGAACTACATCAAAACACGTGCTCTACTCCATTACGCAAACATCACTATCATGCACAGCCCTCTGCTGACAGGCTACATTCATTGCTTCATTCTGTCTCCTACAACATTGAACTAAAAAATGTGACTCATCTGACCAGCCAACATGACGCCAGTCTTCCACAGCTCAGTGGTAATGGTCACTGAAGGTAAAAGCAATATACGGTAAAATTTGTATTTATAAATAATAAATCAATATACAGAGAGTGACAAATAAAAAATAACTTGCTGAACTCATGGAAATTCCACAGACGTTATCAGCTGAGATTATTCATGCACTTATCACACCTTTGGACTGTATTTTCTCTTTCTCTCCCTTGTCCTTTCCAATCTTTGTTGGCCATTTCATATTTTGATTTAAATGCTATACAAATATAGATTAATTTTTGTATGGAAATAAGAATACATTCTTATACCGTCAATTGCTTTTTGTATCTTTTTTTTCTGTTTGTAAAAAATTTTAATGCATCACAATTTTTACACCTTTCCATCTGTATTTTACTCCTGTAAGCTTCTTTGTTTTTCTATCTCTTCCCAGTTTTTCTTTCACTTTCTTCTATCTATCTATCTACTTATCTATCTATTTTATTTTATATATATATATATATATATATAGCATTAATCAGATATTTTCATTAAAATTTAAATTATGTAATGATTGGTCTCAAACCAGCACCTAAAGATGAGTGATGCTATCAGTGAGGGATAATATGTATATTTATTAATATATACTTAATATATCTGTTATATTACATCAAGCACTATTTTATTAACACCAGCACTCAATGTACAATATTATATATATATATATATATCAAGAGAGATTATTTGCAATATTATTGATCCTGACCTTGCATCTTGGCTTCAGTCACTTTCCCCACTGCCATAATGTAGCTTCCCTGTGCCTTTTCTACAAATACATTCATGGTAATTGTTCTTATCAACTGTCTTCTGTAGTACCTAGACTTTATGAAATAACTTCAATGCTAATAAGTTCTTTTCTCACACTTCTTGCTTGTGGAATTCTCTTCCAACTTCTTGCTTCCTACTCAATTTTGATTGTGAAAAATTTAAATGCAATGTCAATCATTATCTTCTATCTTCTTAATTTGAATTCTTTTATTTTTCTCTCTTGTTAAGTGTATTTTGGGGTTTTTTTTTCTCTCAGGTTCTCTCACACTCAGTAACCCTCCTGTGATTAAATATATATAAATCATCATTTCAACCCAAGCAAGATGATAATGCCACTAAGACTCAAGGAGTTACTGAGAGTGAAAGAAAATGAACTGAGGAGAAGTAACAATAAAAGAACAAGATTCAGGAAGACCAAAGATGGTGATTGATGTTGCATTTAATTTTTCAAAGATTGTAGGTGGCAGGAAAGCAAGAAACTGGAAGAGAGTTTCACAGGTGAGAAAAAAAATGTTAGAATATAATTTATGATAATTCAGTGAAACCTAGATGCCAATTTAGTAGTATTATTAAATTTATACAGTTGAGGTATCAAGGAGGAAAGCTCATTAGAACAATTGCCATGAAATTATTTATAGAAGAGAACAAGGAAGCCATGTCATGGCAGTAGAAAAGTGACTGAAGTTGAGTTCACACACCTTTTCTTTTTTCTTTTTTTTTATTTCTTCCTGCTTAATATATAGCTTTGGGTATTAACTGTAAGTGGTTCCAGCTCTGAAGGGCTTTGGATCACACAGATACTACACATTGATCCTAGGTAGAAAGCCAATAGTAGAGATGATGATTTGTTTTCATAGCCATTCCTGCTGACTCTTCCCTCTTCAGGTTATATTTGAAATGAGGTTAATATTTTATTTGATTTTATTTATTTTATTTTTTTGCAGAGGTGGGAAAGACTTACAACTGGTCTGCTTCACATAGTCATATTAAATGTCAATATTTATTCACAACTTCTATTTTCAACCCTCCCTTCTACTAACCTTGTTATAAATTTCATTCACTTATAGATTTATCCCTTTTTTATTTTATTTTTCTGTGTTCCTTTTTTTTTCGTTTTCTTCAATACAAAAATGGCTATTAATGTTTTCAAAACTTTACAAAGTATATAAACAGGTTTTAATCAAAAATAATTTTGAATGGAATTTTCTCTATCAAAAAAAAACAAAAAAAAAAAACTTAAGTACTATTGTAGCTGATTATATAAATAACTTATTGATAAGAAGAATGACTGGTTTTTCCCTTTGGCTTTTTACATTATCTCTTTGTTTAATCAAACAAAACACAAAGCAGCCAGTTTGATTTATGAATAAATTCTTGCTTGTTTTTATGTTCCAATTCCATGTCAACCTTTTACAGATACATTTCCTGTTAAATGTATTTATCATCATCAATATCATATTAAGTGTTCTTTTTGCTAAGAAGGTAATTTTCCTTTTTCCTTTTTCCATTCTTTTTGTTTTAGATAAGGTTCTTCTCATCTTCAGTAATTAACAAATTTATCATTTGATCAATTATCTTTTTTAAACAATAGCCTTAATGATATTATTTATGAAAGTGGATTTCTCATTTGCTAAATTCACTTTATCTTTTTTTTTTATTTCATATATTTAATTCGCCCTCCCTCCAACTATTTAAAAGATTTTTTTCTTTTTTTCTAATAGACATATATAATGTAGTTTAGTGTTCTGAAAAGACAAGAAAAGATGAATATTAGATAAAAAAAAAAAAACATTTTTTATTGCATTCATTCAGTTTTGAGGCCGCTGCTAAGGTTAAGATTGATGGTTAAGCAACAGAGAGACAGTCATAAATTCTGAATGAGGAAAGGCTGATGACACTTGTTATTGTAGACAGGAAAATGAAAAACTCTTTCTATAAAACCTGGCATAAATCATTGGTAAACCATTGCCTTAAAACAGATTGTTTATAGATTATTAGATTAAAGGGTTGTTTTTAAATTGTGCTGTCAGGTTGGAAAGATTTACTGTCATTTATGTAAAACGCTTTAAAACTATTGTTGTAAGACAAAAATATTCAAACTGAATCTCCTGATTTAAGGTGCACATTGTTTTATGTATTGTTTTTATGTATTGTCATCTACCATAGAATTCATTTTCAATCCAAAATGTTTACAGATAACCATAGAATGTTGTTTGAAAAGCAAGATGAAAAAAATATCAGTAATAATATATTCATAATGGTTAACAATGTTTCGTCTAAATTAAGAATAAGCCTTTTAATAACAACAATAAAATGACAGTCTGAAAAGTTGGAATCTAAAGCAAGTGGAATTAAAATGTAAGAAATATTAGTCTAATATTGAATGGTTAATATCTGAAGAAATTTCCTACACTTAAAATCAAGCAAGTCATGAAGAAAGAGGAATTAGATAAGCATCACTTGAATTATGATTCCTTGATTTATTATGAAATATTTGCTTTAATACTTTGCATCTATTATTTGTATTGAACATATCACTCAGTCTATTCTCTGACCATCTTGTGGCAATCTGGCATGGCGCCATTTTTTAATTGCAAACAGATAAAAGTGACAGCCAATCCTGAGGGTAAAAGAAGATCTGATATAAGAGACATAATGGCTGCTTCCAGTATTGTTCAAATTGTTATTGTATTAGCAACTGTTGTTTTGTAATGGTTGATATTAAAGTCTGAGTGGATACAGTTCATTTGGTCAGTCTTTTTCCACAGACAATGGGTGGGGGACAAATGAAAGGATTCTTGGTGGGATGCTGTAATGAAAACAGAATCACATAAACCTCATCAGACAAGCTCAAGATATTACATGAAATCGTTTCAATTATTTCCTCTTCCCCTTTCCTCTCTCTGTTTTATCTTTTTTCCTTTCAAAGAAGTTAAGCTTTCTTAGATTCTGGCCTGAGCTTTTTCAGTTTAACTGTCTGAAACTGGACTTAACTCTCTGACAGGTCAGGCCTGCTGACCAATCAAATTCCAATAGCCAGAAGGATGGTACAGGTCCTTCTGAAAGATTTAATCTAGTTTTGAGCCGATAACAGACTCAAAGGTATTTAAAATATTATATTGATTGCCATTGTGATGCTTTCACTTTTCTACTTATCAGCCAAACTAAGGTTTACATTTGCACTCACCTGTTTAATGAGGTCAGGGGTATTAGCCTGAAAAACATCTTTACTCATGATTAGAACAATTGCCTGTCTGCTCCCATTATGACAATTTTTAAAATTGCCAAATTTGATATTGGCACCAGAAAAATCAGTGGTGTATTTGGTATTGTGGTTTCTCTTCCTGAATACTTAATAAATAACTATGTTGGTATTGAAATAATTGAAAAGTGTATTAATTATATATATATATATAGTAAAGAATTAATGCATTTATATTTAATCTGATATTTTTATTACTTCAAACATTATTGTAGTGGATACTCATATTTGAAATAGATGCCCCATTTGTATTTTTACTTTAAACAGTGTGTATTACATATCTTGGCCTGTGCACACACACATATATATATATATATATATATATATATATACACACACTAAGATAAACAGTCTGGCAAATGGTCTGAAAAGTAGAGCACCCAGACTGAGCCTGAGACACTAGTAATAGTACAAAAGACTAGCTTGTTAACCATTGATCTAGAGCAAGGTGCCCTAAAGCAATATATAAATGCACACACACACACTCTCTTTCCCTCCTTCAAGATTACTGAGTAAAGAATGCACTGATTGAATCACTGGAGAGAAAAAAAAAGATGATGAGTTTGAATAATTCATAGAATAAAAAATATTTTATTTATTGAATAAAGTCTAGACATTCTTTAGACAATATATAAAAGTGGTCACTATTTAAATAAATAAAGTATTAAATACGGAATATGTTTATTAACAAAATGTAAAGCAAAAATAACTTACTGAATGTCTAATAAATTTAAACTCATTAAAGCAACATTTTTGCTATAATCAAGTAATTTTGTAGTAAATTGAGAAAAGTTTGTGAATGTATATTTTGAATTACTTTTAAAGATATTCCAAAATGTTTTTTTAATCAATTTTTCTTATTGCATCAATTCATTAATAAAAAAAGAATGTCTTAAGTTGAAAGAGCAAAGAAACAAAATTGTATTTTGCCACTTTTGGCATCAATACTTATTGAAAAGCAAGTTTATTGCGATTACTTGACAACTTGTCCAGCCTATCAGTCTTTGCCTAGCCCAAGTGTTGATTACTCTTGCTATTCCAGACCCCAGTGTCACTCAAGTCTTGAGAAGGAAGATCAGGAGGCCAGATCTTAAGAGACAGTTAGTGTTTGATTTTATCACCCACTGATATACTGTTCTATCTTTGATAACTGGCCCAAGTTGGCTTATCAATGCTTCTTTCATGTGAGTCAGATGTGAACATCATGCATTTGATTGAGTATTTATGGCACCAAGAATTCACACTGTTGGAGTTTAATTCTCTATGTCAGTCTCTCAACACTGCCTACCTCTACACTAAGTCAAAAGTTCAAGTTCCACTCAAACACATTGTAAACAATAACAACCAAATACATTTTGAAAAATGCTTTAAAGTGCAGAATGTCTCAAATTATTATCATTGTAATGGATTGTAGGGACAGAAATTTTCTTAATTCTATTTCCATTGTTGGATTATTGTTAAGGAGGATTTATTTCAAAATGGATCAAATGAAACAAATTATTGGGCTTTTTGTTTTTATTGAATAAATTGTCATATTGTGTATTTATACAGAGTGCAGCAAAAATACCTCCCATATCATGGTAAGACATTAGCTAGATCAGGGGTCAGCAACCCTCCAGCTCCCAGGCCACATTCAGCATGCAAAGGATTTTTGTCTGGCCCGCCAGCTTAATACCTGGACACTAATTATGTAATTAACTTGTGGAGCAAGTTTCAGAAAAAATATCATTTGGAGTTAATTGACGTATAATGCGACAAATTTTTAAAATCAAAATTTAATTCTGAATCCGCTGTTTGACTTCTACAAGAAATATGTTATGCCAAGTAGAAAATAAAAAAAGTCTATTGAATAATGCAAAAATAATGGTATCATTATTTGTAAGTACATATGCCTATGAACAACTTTTTTCGAAGATGAAATATACTAAAAGTTGTTTAAGAACAAGATTGGGTGTTGACCACCTGGATGATGTTTTGCTCCTGTTATTGACAAATATTTCACCTGATGTGAAGAAGTTAACAAACAATAAGCAGAAACAAGTGTCTCATTAAATAATTTGCCATTTCTAACTGTATTTCATTTGTAGTAAAGAATTTTCATTTTTTTTTTTTTGTTGATTGTGTTAATTGTTATCCTGTAGTAAAATAAGGAACCTTGTTTAAATAATATATCATTAACTTTGTTGTTTTTTTTCTTTAAACTTCCAGAGCAAGGCAAACTTTCTGGACAAAGCAGTCTGAGATTGAGACAATTTATTATAATACATTTGATATCATGGACCTATTTCTGTCACATCTTGTATAGTTTTTTTTTCATAGCAAATGATCCAAAGGAAATTTATTAGCAGATTGAAGAAACTGCTACTTAAAAGATACTTGATTTATATTTGTTTACAAAAGAGCTATACAAAATGAGGTTACTGGAGACAATATTTTAAGCTGTTTATAAGAATTAAATATGTGTGTTCTCATTTTACAGTTGAATCGGAATTCAAATAAACCAAGTGCAGATGATAATCAACTTATGATCAATTATTTCTCAAATTTTGACCTGAGATTTGTTTTTGTTATATAAGGGAGAAAAGATCAAAAGAAAAGTATATGTATATTTGAACCACACTGGCAATTCACAAAAATACAATTTCTTAACTAAATATGAAGGCTCAGATTTTAGTGCTGATTTTTTTTTTTTTTTTTTTTTTTGAGCATGTTTGATACAATGATGTGTAACATCATTCTTTCAGTTATTATATAAAGTCTTCTTTTTTTCTTTCTTTCTTTTTTTAAGAATATATACATCCAAAAAACTTAGAATATATGCAACTCTGTTCACCTTGGATCTTTTAGGGATTGAAAAAGTTTTTTTTTTTTTTTTTTGATAAATTTTCATTTGCTGCCAAGGCATTTGGAAAAATGAATTAGATCTCACATCTGGTACTTTTAACGTGTTTGAAATGTTAACATTGCCATCTCAACACATATTTTTCTTTCTATAAACAGAAATCGATCTATTTTATTTATTTATCTTTTTTTTATGCAAAAATATCTTTACATACAGAATATCTTCCGAGAAATATATTAATTTATCTGTTGCTATAAGCACACTCCAAAATTTAGGTGCTTTATTCAATGAGAATAAAATACTTGATATTTCCTTACATACATATACATGTATAACTAATCTTTGTGTGTGTGTATACACACACACACACACACAGATATATATATATATATATATATATATATATATATATATATATATATATTAGTCAAAAGCAAATGCTTAAAAGTATTGGTTTTCTTAAGGACACCTTAAGTAAAATATTCTATCCTTGCACATAAATAAATGGTTGATTTATATTCTTGGCTTGACCAAAAAGTGACTCCACAAAAAAAAAAAAGAAAAGAAAAAAAAAATCTGGTATTAGGTAAGATTTGGGAAGTGCACTGGGATCCACAATTTTTTTTTAATATATTTACAGGGAAAGAGGACTCTGTATTAGAGCATTTGTATATCTAAACTATATGGCTGTAGAAGTCAACACTGCATATTGACTGTCAGTTTTATGCTTTAAAAAGTGATCAGATAATCGCTACTAGTTATAATGGCAACATTGTTTTATTTTTATATATGAGTCATACAATTGAATATAAAATGTTACTGATGACAGGAGGACTTGATGTGTCAGTCTATTTTTTAGTCTCTTCAAACCAAAAAATTTTTCAGCACCCTGATCAAATATATGTTTTTAAAATTACTCTAACAACATTTGTTCAATTATCAAGTGATGTGTCTCATCTTATGAACAGATTTTCTAATTGACTGTGAAACAAATTTACTAATAATTACATGACAACACTTGAATTTACTGTTATGTTATTTTTTTTTTTTACTGTTGCTTATCTGATTGCAAAGACATTTAACACTCCAAATCAAAAAATATATTGATTGAAATAAATTTAAGTTCAATCATCAATTTTTTTTTTAAACAGAGGCCATCAAACTGCTTGATTTGAGGAGACAAAACATTGTAACTTCAAAATTGATTTAAAGAAGAAAAATGTCTTAGCTGGTAATAGTTAAATCCCTCTTGGAATTGGCTCAAGAATATTTAATCTTTTTGGCTAAAAGCTGAGGCTATTTGGTTGCATTTATTTTTATTGCAATATTTTCATTGGGAATGTAGGTTAATATCCAATATTAATAAAGAAAACATTCTTGTAGGAAAAATAAACAACAAATAATAATGACCTGAAGAAATATTCCATCTATCTATGAACAATCTCAAAAATGCTGACTCCTTATACAATTTTCTTTTCACAGGTGTATAAAATAAAACTCATGATAAAATAGGTGAGCCAATCAATGAAAGGGAAACAAACTTATATTCTTATTTTCGTCAGAGTTCATCTTGCAGATTTACAAATCTGCCATTTGCTCATACATTTGAATACTGTTGCCATATCTGGTCTGGTGCTCCTGCTACTCATCTCAAGGTTGACGACAAAATCCAAAGAAGGATCTGCAATGTAATCAATCCTGACTTGGCATCTTGACTTCAGTCACTTTCTCACCAATGTGACATGGCTTCCCTCTGTCTTTTCTACAAATATTTTCATGGCAATTGCTCTGATGAGTTTTTTTTTTTTTTTTTCCCCCCCCCACTTGGTGCCTGGTCTACATGACCAGGTGCTAGTGGGCTGCTAGATTGGCATCTAGGTCCCACCCTTTTACTGTTGAATTAGTTAAATGTAACTGCCACTTCTACTCCAACAGTTTCTTTTCTTGCACTTTCTGCCTGTAGAATTCCCTTTCATTTCCCTGCTTCCCTGATAACTACAATCTTATTTAAATGCAACATCGTTCAATTTTTCCTTTCCTTCGTTCCCCTTATATCTAGTCATTTCTCCCAACTTCACTCTCTGTAGCCCCCTCTGTACCAGTGGCATTCCCACCTTGCTTTGGGTGAAATAATTAAAAAAAAAATTTAGAGATATTATTTTCTTAAAGGAAAACTTCCAAGAGAATAATTCTTGATTGATTTTATTTTTCTTTCTTTCATTCAGAAACCAAATGACAGTATGCTTTGACTACAAGGTTGATTTATAAGTGTAGAAATAAATATTTCATGTTAAATTAAGGATTTTGTCTATTTCTTTTTCTTTTCTCAAATAATGTCCCACAAAGATTGTTGATATCTGTGTGTGTATCAGATATTAGAATGAAATATTTTGTCCTAATATCTAAAATAAAATAATAATAATATATTGCTCTGCTTTGTATTGAGCACTTTTTCTTAAAGTAACTGCTACAAACAGTAGAATTTTACTTCATCTGTTCTTTCTCTCATTTGGAGGAGGCACGGTGGCATAATGGATAGCGGCTTGGATTGAGGAATCGGAGAGCCGGGTTCAAATTCCAGTCGAATCCATTACATTCACTTTTGTGCTAATACCCTTGGGAAAGGTGTGAATCCTTCTCTTCTCCCCCAGCTATGGCTAAATTCCAGGACAGACTGGGTTCTATAGCCTTGGATGGCAACTGGTCTAGGAGAAGGAAAACTCTGATTTCAAAACCTGCAGAGGGTTGTTTGGGGACCTTGTGGCCCATAGTGCACCAGGTCTCTGTATTCAGCTCTTTAAAAAGTATTGGATGGTTCTGCACAAAACCTTCACCATTATAATCAAATCTCATGTGCTGTTGTCGGGCTGTCGGTTTCCTAAGAACCGATCTGCTTTACCCTCATACGTCGAATTCGATGGAAGAGTAGTGTGAGTGTATGTATATATATATATATATATATATATATATATATATATATATATATATGTGTGTGTGTGTGTGTGTGTGTGTGTATATATATACACACACACATACATACATCTACCATAATGGGACAGAGATGTTACAATTTTGTATTGTTAATTTCCTGTGCCCCCTAATGACTGTAAATGTTTTTTTTTTGTCCTGTCTAACTCAACACTCCCCATATTCCTTATTATCAATATCTTTTTTATTATTATATTTTTTTATTGATAACAAATTAGAGGTAAACATGAAATCTAATGAGTACAATTGGTGTTTTTATTTTAATATAAATAATTCATATTTAAAATTTTAATATTAATTATATGCATCAAAAAGAAATTGAGTTATATTTTTTTTTGCAAGAATGTTGTTTCTCAGAAGTAGTAGTCACATAGGTATTTTAGCCTCTTTTTGAAGAAAATAGTCTTAACCAAAAACAATTGGTATCGACAGTAGGTTAAAATGAACTCTTGTTTCAAAGAAAGAAAAAAAGTTTTTCTAAAAGTGAAAATTAAGGTGTTTTGTCTTTGTGGCTTAACTCTATACTGGAAGTGATTTCATACCTCCATAGGTATTTGGTACCTTTATTGGTATTTTGTGTTTTAATTTCTTTAAAGTATCTTCTTTTTTTTTTTTTTCTCACATTACACACATTGTTTTTATTTTAAATTGAAGAATATTTTCAGTTTTTTTTTTTGTCTTTAATTCTTTGATGTGTTCATTTTTCTTTCCTTTTTATTTTTATTCTTTTAGTTCAGCTTGTGCTTGTTTCTATCCAATTGTTTATATCAGTTAAGTATGAGGCAAAAAATAAACCCTATCTTTTAATCATGTGTCCAGGCAATTATATCCTTTGTTTCTAGATTCTCTAATATAGCAACCAGTTATCTTGCTTTATTTTGGAATTCTTCAGGTTCAGTTAAACTAAAATTTAATTTGTTTATTTTCTGATTGATTTCCATCAACAGAGATAGAACATTTCTTGAGATCATACTAAGTTCTTTAAATAACAAAGTAAAAAACAACATCAAGTTCATTATTTCACCTACAGACTATCCATGTACAACTTTAACATTACTGATGTGAAGTTTCTTTTAACTTCATGTAAGGAATTTCTAATACTGTTGTCCATATCTCATTTAGATTTTCAAAAAGGTAATAGATGGATGCTTCTGTAGAATTTTTTTTTTTTCACTTGAAATATTATTACCAGAGAGAACAAATATACAAAACTTCAGTTTCATTTTCAGGGCATATAGAATGTGTATGTGTGGGTTGGCGTGTTAAATCAGTGTGGTCAATGTGTAAAAGTTTTTTATATTAATGCAGTTATACAAAATCTAACACACTAATAATTTTTGGTTAACAGGCTTACAAAAAACTCATTATCTGTCTATATTTCTGAGATAAGCTATTGTACATTATTTGAACTATTGTCCTCATCTTTGTCGCCATATTTATTACAACATTTCGGCTGTTGTATGCTCTGGCCTTCTTCAGGTGGTTGGAATGTCTAACTTAACCCTTTATTTCGCTCACTGGGGCAGACTGTTCTAGTTCCACATGCCATGTTTAATGGATGTCAGTTATCAGTTATCGCCTGTTAATTTCCCTCTGAAAGTTCTCCACTGCCTTAGGTATTGAACTCACACTCTTTGGGTCCTGTCACTGAATCTAACCAACGCCTTTATCCACTGTGCCATGTGTCCTTGAGTATGAATTTCTGGGTATTATAAACCTAATGTCTTCAGCAACCATTTTACCATTTTTTGCTGTTATTATCGCTTTTCTCTGGTACTCCTTATTACTGGTTCCCATATTGTATTCATTTCTATGCTGACCAAGTTGGTTAGATCCAATGACAGGACCAAAGATGAGGACAATAGTCCGAATAATGTAAATAATGTAAAAAAATTCATATTGTGTTGGCAAGAAACTGGGGGTGACAAAAGAAACTATTAGTAGAAAATTTGTGCTGATATCTACCTGTTTAAATGGTAAAATGGTTGCCAATCTGGTATTATGCTTAAATTCATACAATCGTGATACGAGTAAGAGCTCATTTCATTTTGCCATGAAAATATTTATGGAAAATAAAAAATGAATCCACATCATGGCAGTGGGAAAGTGACTGAAGTCGAGATGCCAGGTCAGGACCAATAACATTACAGATCCTCTATTAAACTGGATCTGCTTGCAAAATAAGTCAACACCTGACTTCTTTTTTGTCAAAATACTTTTACCTGGCATCATTATCAGAAACTGTGTTAATACATTTTGAAGCTCTTTAAGTAAACCTCCCTATTGTTTTGCTTGTCATACACTCTACCTGATTGAGAGGAAAGTCCTGCCTATCACAGGAAATAAGAAATACTCCTCTCCCCCACTCTAAATCTATCCCCCCCCTTGTGTTTGTCTCTGGTAATTCATACCATTTCTGGTCATTCCACCTCATCAGCTATTAGACATGACATTTTGCCTGGCACTTTCTACATCTACATTTCATTATCTTTGCCCAACATATATATACTTTGCTACTGGCCTGAAGATGCAGCTCCAAGAATCTAACTGCAGAGAACAATTCATATAATCTTATTCATGACTGCGTTGACCTCCTATATACAGTGTCACTTGGGCTGAGCAAATATGTAAACAACTTTGGCACCATATTACCTGTCATACATTACCACTGCCAAAAGCTATTGACAAGGTGAACTTTTCCAATGACATTGTACATTTTTAGAATTATACTGCCCGTGTCTAGATTCCCAATAGTTTATGATATACTTACACTCACACATGGTTAGAGCAGATGAGTTAGCCATCAGTAAATTAATGTCTATATTATAAATTAGTATTGAGATCAGTGCATTTTATATCTCATGATCAAACCAATATTTGGAGTAGCTGGTGGAGATATTTCTTAATATCTGATTTACATTCTAATCTCTCTCAAATATATATATATATATATATATATATATATATATAATTGTGTATTTGGGCAGCAATCCTTCTTTTATACAAGTTTCATTAGATACAACTGACAAGGTACTGCAGTTAAGTTTTTAATATCATTTTTTTGTGTTGTTTTAATTTTCTTCTTTTCTGGACATAAATTATATTAAAATGTTCAAATGTTTTATATATCTGAACACTTTCAGCTATACTTTTAGCCAGTAACAAGGATGATTTTATTTTTACTTTTAACTGAATGTATAGATTGTCTTGTGTATATATCTAGAATTATAGGAATTCTTTATTTTCCAAAACATGGGCCAGCACATTGTGGCTGTCTTCATAGTTGATTTTAATGAGTGTTGGCTTTTTCTTTTTATGAATAATGCTTCCATTATTGTTTTTTTATTTTTAGCTTTTTTTTATACATACATTTAGTTAAAAGTAAAAATAAAATCATCCTTGATAATGACCTAAAGTATAACCAAAAGCACTCAGACATATGAAACATTCTGGACAATTTTTACAGAATTTATGTCCAAAAAAGAAAAAAATTTTAAGAACACAAGAAAAATTAAATAAAAACCTTAACTGCAGTCATATTTAATGAAACTTATATGGATAAGGAAGGGTAATATGTTGCAGGATCCTAGGTCTGATTTTACTGTAAATGATTCCAAAATAAATTAATTTTTCTTTTAATCAAAACTAATTCATTAAGATGAAAATGTATTGAAAGTGCCAAAATTTATTACAGAATCATTTACAATAAATTTGTCTCAAATCATTCAATATACCCTCTTTTCTAACAAAATTGCCTGTAATACAATTGAATAATTTAGAAAAAATATTTGTATTTTGTTAACCAATCTTCTTCTGCACACACACATTTTATATATATATATATACATATACACACACACACACACACACACACACACATATATATATATATATATATATATACACACACACACATATATATATATATATAGAGAGAGAGAGAGAGATAGATTATTAGAGGTTATGTTTTATTCTTTATTTAATTTTTTATGGGATGATATCTTTGACTCTCTCTCTCTCTCTCTCTCTCTCTCTCTCTCTCTCTCATAACCTCTAATGACCACTGCCTTTTTCAAAATACATTAATTTTTATGCAAAAGCATTTGATGAAGTATGTCACAATAAATTGTTGGAAGTGTTAGGTTAGCTTGATATATTTGGAAAGGATATTAGAATAAATGAAAACTTATACTGGGAGTAAACTGCCTGAATATGAATTCAGTATATATACAAAAATAGAAAAAGGCATAAGACAAGGATGTACCTTCTCACCAGACTTATTCAACCTATACAGGAAGGTGATCTTGAGAGTAGAAGTCCTACTATCTTTCATAATTGGCTCACATAATCTTAACAAGATTAAATATTCAAATGACACAGTATTGATAGCAGGCATAGAAAGAAAATGGCAGGAACTCCTACTGAAGCTAGTAAAGCAGAGTAAGAAGAAAGGACTAAATATCAATTGTAAGAAGACAGTAAAAAGAAAAGCCCAACATGCAAATTACAAATTAGAGATAACAAAATCAAACAAGTACAAAAATTTAAATATTTGGAAAATGTTTTAACAGAGATTGGAAAGTGTTACACTTAAATCCGAAAGTGCATTGTGATAGTGAAAGATGTGCTGGTAGTGTAATGGATAATGTCTTGGAATTGTTAATCAGAGAGCCAAGTTCCTATTCTAATTGGGTTTATTATATTCACTTACATGCAAATATCCTTGGAAAAGGTATGAATCCACAACATTTTCCCCTACTTATGGGTTAATTAGTAAGACTTGTATCCCTAAAACCATTATTATCTCCAAAAAATAAAATAAAATTGCTTACAAAATATTTAAATTTAGGCATTAACTAATCCATACAGGTTTTGATATGCCACTAAACAGAAGAAAAAAACCCAACCAAATAGTGGATGCTTATTCTATGTGTCTCCTGCAACTGACATTGGAGAATCTTTTTTGTATTATTTTAAATATTATATTTAGTGGATACACAAGTTTCATTAACCATCCTTGTTTTTTAAACTAAATTTACATCTATTGATGAGAGTTCTAAATAAAAAAAAAAAAATATGTGCATTCTGACAGGATTCGAACCTGCATCCTATTAACTGCTCAGAAATTACTTTGTTTACATTTCAGATATGAAAATAGAATCTATATTAATATTTTTATAATCTTTCTAAATAATAATAATATGAAAATAGAATCTATAATAATAATTTATAATCTTTCTAAATATTCAGTCACAAACTCAAACTATAATGAGGATAAGGATTTTTTTCAAAATTCTATAGAATTTTCTCTATATGAGTGTTGTTTAAATTTGTCTCTGTGTTTGTGGTCTTTTCTCTCTGGAACAGCAATTTGGATTTATGTGTAGCTTAGTATCCATCCCATAATTCTCTTTAAGCTGATAAATATTGTCTTATTTTTTATCATATTAATGATATAAACATCAAACAGTAAAAAAGCAAAAATACCAAGCTACTTTGTAGTTATAGTAGTTGAATAATAATAATCCTACAAATTATGCATTATTTAATATGGCTGCTCAATTACAAAATGGCTATTGCAGAACAGAAAACAGCCTTTTTAAGGTAAAAACAGAAACCATAACAACAGTAAAAAAGAACTAAGCATAACTAACAGGACTTGAATACAGGTTGCATATCTGTGATTTCATTCATTACTTTGTTTTCCAAGAGGGGGCCTGTAATTCTTGAAATGCTTCCAGACTAAGCACAGATAGCCACCACCAACTGAAATTACTGGAGAAACCGGCTGTGGAATACAAACATTTCTTTTTTTTCTATTTTTTTTTTCTTTCATTCCTTTCTATTCCCTGCCCCCACCATTGTATTACAAATAAATAAATAAAAAAATCCCCCCCCAACCATATATTTTCTTCTCATTCACTTTCCTCTTACATTTGTCCAGCTATAAACAATTTTCACTTACATAGGCTACTGCAAGTCATAATTTTTCCCTTTCTCGCAGGCACACCCACTGGAATTGGGGGATTAAATCAAACCTGTTTTTCTGCTGCTGATGTTGCCTTCTGCTTTTGTTAATTAAGAATGCAACAGGTACATTAATTAGCTGGTCATAAAAAAATTCATCAAATATTTCCCTTGCTTCTGTGTTGCTTTTTCATTTATTACTCTAATGTTACAAATAAATTTCTATATGCATTATTTCATGATAACCAAACATATGAGTCATTTGGTGGATATGATTGATTTTACAAGTACAGAACTACCTATCAAGAGAATTAGATCACTTTCAATTTATTTATAATAATTATGGGACAATAAGAATTAGCAACTTGATATTTAATCTTTTTAACTCATTTCTCAGCTTTATCACTAAGCTGTAGCCTAGAAAGTATTTTGGCGGCTGTCTATTGAATATATAAACAAATGCTAGTTAAATTAAAGATCACTCTGCTGAAAACTTATGACAAAATAATTAAACACTGCTGAATTGGCCAACTTTTGTCATTCATCTTTGCCAGTTGCTCTCTAATTTTTGAGAGTAATGTTGATAGGATTATGTACTCATTAGCTCAGTTGTAATAACTGAATTAAAAGTATTGTATTCTTAATTGATCAAGTGACTTAGATGAAATAACATTTCATGATAGTTGTCAGTAGATTTGGAGATCAGATTGGGATAAACATTGCTGTATTACATAGCAAGTTCCTGTGGAACATGTTAAAAACCAGAGCCTCTTTTGAAGCTACTACTTCATCATGAATTCCCAAAATTAGATTTGGAAGGCTGAAGAATGTATCCTTCCGAAATGTTGAGAGTGAATAAAAGATACAAATAAAAAAAAAAAAATTGGAAACAATATAGCTTATTGGTTTGTCATTTTTGTTGCTTTTTGGGTGATTTTTTGCTAGCAATAAAAGAAAAGAAAACTGAAGTCAATTCAGTTTTTAACTTAAGATTTAAACATAGGCTTGGAGATTTTAACACACACAAGCCATGCAAAAATTATGTGAAGCAGAGAAAAATAACTAATAACCAACTTGATAAGTTTTCACAAATGGCTTCATGAACTACTACTCCAAAGATAGAGAAGAGTTATAAAAGTTGTTAAATTACTATTTGAGCCATTTAACAACTTAACAATAAATGAGCATGTATAAAGAGAGTAAGACTGGAAGCTGTGGAGAACCATGATCACTTATACAGTACATAATGATAAAGACTTTTTAGCATTTGCAGTTATGCATAGTTTTGCTCTGTTAAAATGCTAGAGATGAATATTTGCTGAATAAGCTGAATATCTCAAAATTAAACTTGGAAGAATGTCAAAATGTGATTTAATTTTTTTTTAACTCAGAAGTTATGAAAATGGAATCTTAATTTTTCACAAAAATATTTAAGATCAGCAAAGATTCAGAAAAAATGTCTCACTTCTGATAAGTGAATTCTGTTATCAGTTAGCAAATATGAACTTTTCTGAAAAAGCTTACATCTTCATATTTAGATTTAAACTTAATGTGTTTGTTCTTTTTCATACTACTTAGAAACTTCCTGCAAAAATTCCTGATCATGTTTATCTTCGGTATTATATTTTTTGCAGTCACGCTGAGACTGCAATTTAGGGAGACATCTGGATAAAGAGAAAGGCTGATAGAGTGAGCATATTGATTAAATAGATAAGCAGATATACCCCACTAGTAATTAGGAAAGAAGCCATGCAAAATTTAACACTTACAGGACATATTTGAAGAGATGATGTGCAGAGAGGGAAATAGTGATTAAACCTCCCTAATGAGTGGAAGAGTGCGGACAAAGAGGAATGGTAAAAAGAGTCAGACATTGATTAGTTCTATAAGAGAAAAGAAATTGTAAAGAGCCACATTCTGAAAGGATACAACATTCAAAAGAAGTATAGTATTCAAGTAACTGTATGATTTACATACGGATTGGCACAAGGATCAGTGTGTAGTATCTTTTACTCTTAAGCTTATGGATGCACATTGAATTTTAAATATGGTGATAATTTGTTATGAAAGCAAAGTTGGAAAGCATTAAGACCATGTAGCTTGAAGATAAATTGACTTGAGAATATCTCCAGAATAAATGTCTGCCTCACCATGAGGATGCTATATGTCATGCTACCATTGCCTGAAAAAAAAACTCTTCAGAGATTTAAAAAAAAAAAAAAAAGAAACAAAAGCTCAGACCCTCTCTGCCAAATAACATTCAACTTTTTCTATAAAGGGTCAACACAGGTTGTTAGAGAGGTCAAAAACTACATTCACAGAGCTTATTTGACTTCTAAAGTTAATTGGTGGAAGTAAAGACATAAATACAGAGATCTGACAATATACAGATATTGACCAGATATTCTTCAAAAGCTTTGCTTTCAGGACAGACAACCAACATATAATCAATATTCAACATCAGTACAAATAATATATTTGTTTTTTAGTAATAGTGCTGGAACAATGAAAAGAGTGCTGGACTGCTACCTCGAGGTTTACCCGTTGATGTGACAGTGAATGCTGAATAAGTTCATCACAAATAAAGAATACACTTAAAATGACAAAGATGTGGTTTTCTACTAATGAATATTGAAAGTACCATAGACAGAACATGTGACAAATGAAGTTTTAAAGTGAATAGGAAATGCAAATAAACTGTTGCTAACAATGAGAAAGAGATAACTGGAATTTGGGGAATTCAAAATGAGGAAAAGGCTTGGAGAATTTAATACACATATGGCATAGAAAAGGCAAGAAAAATAAAGAAAAATGGCAAATAACCTACTTGATAAGTTTGAGCAAATGCATGAATGAACAAGTATCACAAAGATTTATAAAGAAGTGTGTATTAATGAGAGCAAGGTGGAAAGCTGTGGGGTACCATGATCACCTACACAGTGCATTGTGATTTTTCTTCCCCCGCCTTTTTTTTTTAACTCTAGATTCATTTCTAATCTGATGCTATTCACCCATCTTCCTTCAATAATCAAGCAAAAAAACTGGCCATGGAAATCTTATGCTTAGTTGAAAATAGTCAGCCATTAGATGAGCTGCTAAGTCTTTTTAACTATAAATATTTTTATCATTGAATCTAGCACAATGACAATAGAGAGTGAGAAAGAAATCACTTCCTGAGACATAGTTTCTGGTGAATAGTTCATCAGACTTGACATTGAATTCCTCTTGATTCTGTCACAAATGAAGTGTGTTAGGACTTGATTGGATCACAATTTCATACAACTTGCAACAAAAGACTGACATGAGAACAATAGCTTAAATTTTATCCTGTTTCTTTTGCTTTTTAACCAAACCAATATTGGTAAAACCTGTAAACATCTATGTTAATTTGGGGCCAACATCTTACTTAGAGAACACTCGAAGCTGCATTGCAGTAAGGTCATTATCAGAAGAGGTGGTTGGATAATCTCATTTCATTTGCTTATTCCCGAGTTAAACCTGCCATTTATTCAAGAAAAGGTTTTCTTTCCTTTTTTTTCTAATATCTTAGGGTAAAAATGTTAATTCTACCAGCAAGCATGATGATAATAAAAGTTGGGTTGGATAGATAAGTACTCAACAATAGGTTTATAGGTAAGTATGATTGGAAGTGGATAAATTGATAGTAATAGGTGAATAGACAGGTCAGAGAGTCCTTAATGGTAATATCACAATGCATTCTTTCATTTATATACAAGGGTGAGTCAATAAATCTGTAGTTATTAGCTGATTTTTCCACTCTTCAATCTGTGTGATCAATATTCACCAGAATTAGGTATGTTGACAGGCAAAGAGATTATGTTGAAAAATCAATACCCTTTTCATAATAAGACTATGGACTTATTGATGTACCTATGTATTTTCTGTTGATACTGACACAAGTATAATTGCATAAACTGTACAGACACACAAAAATATATATCAGGTGTGTACAACAATTTACTATATTTATTTATCTATCTATCTATCTATCTATCTATCTATATATATATATATATATATATATATATATATATATATAGATATCACTTTTTGGCAAGTTTTGCTAGCCTGAAAAATAAAGGAAATCCTTGTAATTTTCACATTTTTTCAGCTGTACTATCATTTTTATATATATATATATATATATATATATATATATATATATATATAAAGTCATCCCATAAGTTCTGTCCAAATTTTGAATGAAGAAAACATGTGACCAAATGTTACATTTAATTACAGATTCAATCAACAATGTATTTTCCCTGATTATCTATGACTTCCTTCCATCTATTAACAAGCTTACTAATTCCATTACTGTAAAATTCTTTTTGGCTTTGATTTGAAGAACTCACATGTGTCAGTTTTAACCTCTTCCTGTGTTACAAAAGCTGTTTCTTGAAATGATTCTGTAAGCTAAAACAAATGGTAGTCTGAAGGAGTAAGATTGGGGGAATAAGGTGGATGAGGAATTTTCTCCCAACCAAGTTCTTCGATCTTTTGTGACGTGATTCTTGCTGTGTGGTGTCGCGCATTGTCCTGATGAAACATCACCCCTTTTCGATTCACTAGAGCAGGTCTTTTTTCCTCAAAGCTTGGTTCAAACGCTCTAATTGCTGAAAGTATATTTGAGCATTATTTGTTGCATTAGGTGGTAAGAATTCAAAGTGGATTATTCCTTGGCAATCCCACCAGATTGAAAGAAGAACCTATTGCCCATGAAGATCCCTTCTCGGCTGTGGCTGGGGTCCTTCCCCTTTACCAAGCCACTGTCTACGATGCTTAACATTTCGATAAAAGATCCATTTTTCATCGCCAGTCACAAGTCTATCCAAAAAAGGTGAAACAAGTTGGCGAGAATGGAGAGAAGAGCAGATGTCAACTCTGGATTTGAAGTTGTTTTCAGACAATTCATGAGGCACCCATTTTCCAAGTTTAGGAACTTTTCCAAGTTGTTGAAGATGATGATGAACAGTTGTATGGTTTGAACTGTTAACCACTGCCAATTCCTCAACTGATAAAGCAGGATTTTCTTCAAGGGCTGCTTCAAGAAGCTTTTCATCAAACTCAACTGGACGTCCAGTTCAATCTTCATCTTCGAGGGTGAAATCTCCACCTCTGAATTTTGCAAACCGTCTTCTGCAAGTTCTTTCATTCACACATTCCTCTCCATAAACTGAGTGAATGTTTCTAGCCGCTTCGGCTGTTGAGTTTCCTTTCTTGAACTCATAAAGCATTATGTGCCTCAAATGATTCTTGGGTACTTCCATGTTAGCAGGGTTTTAATCAAACAAAATTTAATTTTATTGCTCTCTGAAATAAAATTTGATCAGTTTAAATGCATCTAAACATAAAAATAATGTTCAGCTCCATTAGACATTATAAAATACTCTTTAAATTTTGTTCATTTTAACAAAAAGTTAAAATTCTGACAGAACTTATGGGATGACCTGATATATATATATATATATATATATATATATATATATATATATGTGTGTGTGTGTGTGATTCCATCAATAAGAACATTTTCTAGTGTGAAGTATCTCAAAAAACATAATATAGGATTTTTCTCATTCAATTACCTTCTGTTAATCTGATTTTTTTTTATATATATATATATATATATATATATATATATAGTGATTTTGTAAGCTAAGCTTAGATGTGTCACAAGTCTGAAAGTATGGTGCACCCACTGCTCAGTTGTAATTGATCCTTGCAAGACAAGCTTGCTAACTATTAGACCATGTCAAAGTGCCCTATATATATATATATATATATATATATATATATATAAAGAAATATAGTTTTAAGGTGTGCTATATTTATGGGATAAAGTGTTCAATATCATAGATAGTGTATGTAAATACAGATATTAAAGTGAACATTCTGAGTGTTGACTTCTATGTTCACTTATATATATATATATATATATATATATATATAATTTCAGTTCACTACATGAATCAGTCCTTTCTCGAGTTAGACTTTGGGAGTAATAGGCCTTATCCTGCCAGGCTGGCCTATGTTGCGCTGTCATTGAGCTTTCAGAATTGCTTTTCTGCTGGATTGGTTGCCCTCATAAGGTTAAAGAGTTCAATTTGCCTTGCTATATTTTGTAGTGGCATGAAGAAATGGGTTCATGATTTTCCCAAGGCTATTAGTGTTAAGTCAATGAAACCACTTCAGAATTTTAATTCAGCCTCCTTCCATGCTTCTACTTGTTCATACATATCTGTAAGCACACACACACACCTGTAGGCAAATATATGCTTATATGTAATGATGTGTTTTTTATTATCATTATATAGATCTATATTTATTTTCTGATATGGCTGCATATGTGGAAATATATATGTTTGCCTACATCATGTATGCTTTTAGCATACAGTAAATCTTTTTTCTAATTTGTGTTTTTGTGTTCTGCTTGTCCACATCCAATTTGCCCAGAGAAAGTCTGTAAGATTCTTTTTTTTTTTTTTTATTATTATATTGGGCTCATTGGAATTTTCAATATGAATTATGTCATGATTTGTTGTATCTTGCTTTCTCAGAGGCTGCAAAGGTACTTGGTAACCCAAACTCTGGCTCAAGTATGAAGATTTGCTTTGGAACATTATAAGAATTGCTTTGCACTCAAACTTTTCTTCATGCTTCCCTATTGTTGAGTTTTCAGCCATTATTCTCTCTGTTAAACTTTATAGCAAAGCAGAACAATTACAAATACTATTATTGTGGCACAGGAAGAAGGCATTGAAATTGGTTCTGTCCTGGAAGTCATTTGGAAATTCTTTGTTACTAATGTTTGCATCCATTTAATCATTGACAAAAAATATTAATAACTATGTTAGTGTTTTTAATTTTCTGCAAAAAATTCCAAAACATTTTTTTCATTTTGTACATGTTTACTTTTTGTTGGTTGGTAACTTTGTTTCTCTTTATATATATATATATATATATAGACTATAACAGAGTGCATTTCGTGCAAATTTACCAAAAAATTCACAACTATGAATTACATTAATTTTTTGTCTTAGCACTTAACCCCTGATGATGATCTTGGCTGTGACTGAAAATATTTGGGAAAATAAAAGAAATGACCAAAACTATATTATCTTTCTTAATCAGTTTAATAACAACATTTAAAAAAATTGATCCTTGAATTTGAGAGGCTTTAAAATAAAAGAAATAGACATATGTCTAGATTATTCAATCAAACAAGTTTGAATGAAGATATGCTGCCTAAATATATATATATATATATATATATATATATAAAGCTGAATAACATAATATCAAACATCGATAAAACTACTTGGAGTTTCTTAGGAATAAATATAATTATGTATGTGCAAGTATTTGTGTATGTACATTTTTCTCCTACCTATTCTTATATATATAATTAAAGGATATTTTTTTAATCTGACTTTTTTATTACATCAAATGCTATTATAGTGTATACTCATATTTGAAATAGACACTACATTTTTATTTTTACTTTAAACAGTGTGTATTTATTAGCTTGTGTGTGTGTATAATATATATATATATATATATATAGTCCACATTGGGGTTGATAAGAGGGATGACCGATATTTTTGCCTGCAAAAATAGACCATTCTTTATATGAGGGATTTGGGATCTTATTAATTATTTGCTCTGTAATTATAAATACATTAAGCCCTTTTTGTGGATCAGTTTTAATATTTTATATTACTAGGATCCACTTGGATTATATACCAATGGATTTGTTACCTTTACTGTATGTATATATATATATATATATATAATGTGTGTGCATCTGCATATAAAAAAAAATTAGTGAAAAGAAAATATTTTGTATAATTCAACATTAATAAATCAGATAATTTATAGAAACAAACATTATTTGAAATATGCATGCACTTTGGTCTAGAATAAACACCTTATACACAAATTTTGATCAAATTTAATAAATTTTGTAATTATGGACAATTAAATATTACTAAAAAAAAATCCTTGGAAATCATATTTACAACAAAACATCACATTTATTTGTATGAATATTTATTTATTGGGAAATAACTAAGTAACATTATTATATTTTTTATTTTTTAAAATAATTTTTATAAATATATATATATAAATTATATAATTTTTCACTTGCATGTCCCTAAAACAATTCCTGGTATACATTAAGATATGTATAATTACATATTTTATTTTTTGATCACCATATTTTGATGTAACTTTTTTTTTCTGTGTTTTTGATATATTTTTAAATTAAACTTGTTTCTTTTTTCTTTTTTTTTTTTTTTCCACGTGTCAACTGTAATCATTTGTATAACTTTGCTTAGTTTTATCATTTTTTTTGTGTGGTGTGTTATTTTATTGTTTTTCCATTGAGGTACTTGCTGTTTCCATCTGACTAATATTATAACTTTCACAAACTTTGATGTTTAATTCTGTTCTCCACTTCAAAGATTTCTCTTCTTATAAATGTTTCTTTCTTTGCATAAATATAATTCCAAATATCCTGAAAATTTCTGATGTCCAGTTTCATTTTCTCAGGTGGAAAAAACAAATGAATCTATATTGTTCACTAGTAAAAAGTCAAAAACAAAAAGAAAACCTTTAAGTTTTACTATTCCTTTGATGCCAATCCAATCTTTCTCTCTTTGTGATCTTCCTGCAATGCTTTACTAACTATACTTCTATAATAATTGGTATGCTTTATATTCTTATAAAAGTACTGTTGTTCACATAAAATGCAGCAGTTTGCCCATTCCACAATGAAGGAATCTTGTGAAGCAATTTTTTTCCAGATTGTTTGATTTCTGTGTAAAATAATGTTGAGCAAAATCTACTTTGCAAAAAGTTAACTGTTATCTTCCCCACATATCCTCATAAACTGTGCTTCCTACTCTGTAACCCTCTACCTTAAGTGGCTCTTGGGCCTTGTACAGGGTGAACTTTATTGTTAAAAAAAAGAAGCTAATTCAATGCTCATATTTTTTTTGTTCATTTTCAGGTTCCATCCATTGTTCGCTCAATTCCTGAGGAACAAATTCTTAGCCTGCAACAGCAGACACAGTTCTTGTGGCAGACTTATTTTTCCAATGTTGAAAAAATAGTCACCACTGTTCTGGAGGTAAGTCATCATTATTTCTCTCTCTTTTAACAAAGTTAAATTTAGCAGAAATCTTCTGGACAAGAAATTTAAGTTTATAAAATGAACTAACTTCTTTTTCTTTGTTCCCATCTCCAAGATGAATCCTTCTTGAAGGCTACAAGCTTAGTTCTTTGTTAATTTGGTGCTTTTTACACATTTTTATAAATTCAAAATCATGTGTCCCTTTTCCTAAAAAAAAACTGCTTAGTATATCTAATTTACACAAAGAAATATACATCTCTGCAGTTTCTAAAACCTTGCCCAACAAATACAAAATTTCACACACACATTCAGATATCTGTTTATAAACAGGCATATAAGTAACTAGACACTATTGTTTATTATTTTTTTTAGATTCAGTTTCATAAACATTATTTACATTTGCTCAGTTATTTTTGAAACCCCATGTGAAATAACCACACAATCATTTCACAATTCCTCACAATCCAGATACAGAGGATTTGTAAGATTGGGGTGGGGTGATTGGTGAATCTGAAGGTAAAATAAAATGACATCAATATTAAAAGTTGGGAAATCCACTTTCAGCTATTGTCAACTGACAAAGGAAAGGAAACCACTGCAAAATATCTCTCGTGTGATAAGATGAAAAACTGAAAAAATATTTTTCAGGATAGTTCATATAGAAAAGTGTGTTTAAATCAGGCCAATAATGACAATATGCTGTCTACCACATGCCCTACTATTGTAGAGCAACCAGAAGAAAGCCACCTCTTAGAGAAACCACTATTCAGCAGCAAAAGTCAAAGGTAAATAGAACTCTTCTTACATAAGTTCTCCGATGCTCTGTTTTCAAACGGCAGCCATATATGCAAAAGGGTGCCAAAAAATCCACTTACCAAACATCAGAAGATTTTGAAATCCTTTCTTAGTTGGGCTGAGAACTTTTCAGCACTCATAGATTTATAGGTTATCTGATCCAAGAATTTACAGCCTACTATCAAATATGGCCAATTTTTACTTATGGTACAGAAAACAATTCAAAGAATTAGTCATTTACTACATTTGGAATCTGAGAATATTGGTCAAGCATTCATTCTTTTGGAAGGACTTTCTCCAATATTTAAATAATGGTTACATTGACAAAAGTAGCAGAGAAAGTTTCATGCCACACAGCAAAAAAGAATCAAGAATGGTATATCCAAAAAGCTGCTAATCATTTTTCATGTCCAAATCAATCTGTTGGCATGACTTCTATCGAATATATCAGAGCCATTTTCAGATTATAAAATTTGCCAAATGTTTTGAAAATTTTTGGTAAAATATTTGCTTTGTCTTTCAACTTTATTGATTATCCCAGAAGAGAAGATGGCAGATCTGATAAATTCCATCACCAAAGGAGTTAAAAACTTCAAAATATATAACAAATATCCACCAAATTTTAATTCACATGATAAAATGTTATTAATTGTTTGGGTTGTTGAAACAAAGGCTCATGTTTGAAACTATTGGCATGTATTTATGATTATCTTTGTTCCTTTTGACAGCATATAGGAATCAAAATATGGGAATCAGCATATAGGAATCAAAATATGGGAATCAGCATATAGGAATCAAAATATGGGAATCAGCATATGGGAATCAAAATATGGGAGTCAGCATATGGGAATCAAAATATAGGAATCAGCATATGGGAATCAAAATATGGGAATCAGCATATGGGAATCAAAATATGGGAATCAGCATATAGGAATCAAAATATGGGAATCAGCATATGGGAATCAAAATATAGGAATCATTTTTTTTTCAACAATGTTGCTAAACAAAATCATATTTCCTTTTGTACATACAGGAAAACCCTATTATAAAACAATATTTAACATTGACTATTGAAGATCAGACTTTTTATGAACCCGACAAGCTGAAATACAAATGCCATTTTGATGACTATTTTCTCTACATACAATCAAACTAATTACATATAATCATCGACAAAGTATCTCAGCACATCTTTGGTGATGTCAAGAACATGAAATGTTACTTGGAGCTATGAGTAAGTTGTTGAATTTTCAGAGAAAGTGAGCACGCGCACACACACACGCACACAATTTGATGATAATTTGCGTAAAAACAAGGGCAGGGATCCATTGCCTGTTGCATTCTTTCCTCACCTTTAGTAAACACCCCACCTCTGCCCCAACCTGTCACCTCACACCCAGTCATTCTGTTGAAATAGATAACTTTATTGACTTTTTATACTGCAGAAAATACCATCTGCATATGACGTGACATCAGCTCATCAATATTGTTGCACTGGCAAAGTCTTTATGTCCACATTACACAAATTGCATTGCACAGATATGCTGCATGTGCCTATATGTGGGTGGGGGTTGGTGAGTGTACTCATGGGTGCATATATAATAAAAATCACTTGCTTTCACATATAAATGTGAGTGATTTTTTTTTTTTTTATATGTACATAGAAAAATTTTATGTAAATACATGTATTATTCATTTTTGTTCTTAGAATAAAAGACCTTGTTTTTTTTTGTCCAATTAGGTAAATTTATACATAGACTTGTATGTGTTTGTGTATATAATTTGCATATTTTTCATGGGCTAAACTTTGTGTGCTTAATCCTTGTTCATACATATAGGCAGATATAAAAAACCTGGAATTACAAATGATCTACTTAAAATATAAGACTCCAAGACATTCATGAATTTATAACCAACTACTCCACAATATCAGAATATTCATTGAAATCATAAAAACATTACATATTCTTTATAAAAAGATGTATTCACATATGTAAATGTGTCAAGGGCTTTATATATAAATATAATATATATAATAACAGTATTGAGAAAATTGTATGACAAAGTGGAAAATGTTGACTTGTGATGCATTTTGTCCTTCAGGACTTCATCAGACTAAATTTGTTATGTGTCAGTAGGACTACACAGTACACTACAGTATACTACAGTAGGACTACACAGGCTCATAACTGGATTTTTGAATGAAAATTTTTTTTATAATGAATTCAGCTAGATAAGAAAAAAAAAAAATCTAAAATCCCCTGTCATGCACATGTGTAGTCCTACCAACATAATAAATTGATTCTGATGAAGGACAAAATGCATTACAAGTAAACTTTTCCACTTTATTATACAATTTCTCCAAAATATATATATATATATATATATATATATATATATATGCACGGTACTTATTGGAAAGCACTTAATATCAGTGATAGAGTTAACATATTCAGTTGGATTGATGTGAGTTTGTGACCTTGGTTTTCAAGCTATTTGCGATCATTAGACAAACTTCTGACAATCACGAATAGTGTGAAACTCAGGGTCACAAACTCACATCAATCCAACTAAATATTATATATTTTGTTTTTATCTATCTATCTATCTATATATATATATATATATATATATATTGATTTGTTTGTTTAATGGCATATTAATTTCTCATGGGTCATTTAATGCCAAAATTTAATGTTTTTCAGAGCTTTGGTAATAATTTGGTAATGTTGCTATAAATATGCATTGCTGGTATTTTTACAATAAAAATCCATTTTCATACTTTCATAGTGTGTAAACTATTTGCCTATAGATGGAACCCTAACTGGTGCTTCCGCCCTGGGTCAAGCTGCACCTAGGAACAACAGTAACTAATAGGTGGTTCCATGCTTCTCACAACTTGTTGCCAATCTACTTTATTATCATACCCAGGTCTATATATATATATATATATATATATATAATTATTTTTTATAAAAAAAAAATTATAACATAATATATATATATTATATATATATATATATAAGGAAAATTTGTCTATTTACAAATATATATATATTCAAATTTTTGCATATATGAAGAATATACATGTTATATGATGGCCACCCACTCATTGCATGAGGACCTCCACCAAACAGGCTGCAACAAATGAAGTGCTTCTTCCCAAACTTTGCAAATCTGAAGGCACCTATGCGATTGTTTATTGTTATTCATAACTCATGCAACTCAGCATCAGACAGCCTTGATCCAATGACAAGAACCAGTTAAGATAATTGAGGACTGCCTTTGCTGCATAGGATTTGAATAATCTGGTAGTAAGCCATTGGTGGCCTTGTAATGCCTGAAGCCTATCACAAGGGCATGACCTTTGGCAGTGGTCCCAAATTTTATTATTAACCATTAGCATTAGGTACTGCTTAATTTTTGGTTATCGAATGAGAACCAGTGCCTTAAGCATGATTTGATTGGAAGCATATATGTAATATATATTATGAGAGTGTATATAATTATTATAATAACTATTATGAGAGTGTATATAATTATTATAATAACTATTATGAGAGTGTATATAATTATTATAATAAATATTATGAGAGTGTATATAATTATTATTATGAAAGTGTATAGAAACAACAATCATATTCGAAACACATTCATTATAAATCATGTGAGAACATATTCTGTGGTGTGCCATAAAGTGTGCAAGTTATTAGCCAGTCTGAAAAGCCACACAGGATTTCATGTTCAACTGCATGGAACATATAATAATAAAATAAAGGTATTAGTTCATCATAGAGAATATAGAGTTGTATGAACATAAATTGTGATCATCCTTGTTCATCAAGTGGACAGCAGCCATCATCATATATACACAAGTTTAACTGAAAAAGTTAGCAGCAAAACTAGTTTCCCCAATTTTAACCAAATGAAAAAACATGAATTTTTTTTTTAGTCATGCTGATAACTTTTCAGTGGCACCTCATAGATTTTAAAAATATTAATATTAAATAATTCAAATCTCTTTTTTGAAGTTTTAATTCCACAAAAAAAAACATAATGCTAGTTGCAACAAAAATAAATGTAAATAAATTTATATGTTTAAAACAGATTTAGGACTGAATTTTTATGTAATCCAAAATTACTTTGATTACACTATGATTGATGAAAATTCCCTCAATTTTTCAAGCATCTACATCAGTGGTTCTCAACCTTTTTTGCCCATGGCCCCCTTTTCCTTTCTTTTTTTCTTGGTGGTACCCCTTAATAGCTATTTGACATAAAACAACAATATTCTATCTTTCACTAATAAAAATTTTGAGGTTTTAATAATCAAAGAAATATTATATAATTAAGCTTCATTCATTTTTAAATGAAAACTAATTTAATGCAAATAAATTATTCTACAATTATAATAATAATATTATTATTAATAATTTTTTATCGACCAATATCTTGTATTACAATATTACAATGTTTCTTCCATGGTCATGGCCATGGGGAGCAGAGTTCTTGAGGCAATTGAATTCACTACAGCATTTATTTATGCACACTGGTTAAAAATTTTAATAAACAAATTTAAGTCAATATAGTGCCAATTACAGAAGAAATTTAATTTTTAATAATGAAATCATTCTGAGTTGGCTTTCTTCATGGACCCCCAAAATATCATTGTGGGCCACCATTTTGTTATAATGTGCCTGTGAACTCCCAGAAATATTACATGGACCCCATTTGATAACCCCTGATCTAGATGGATGACCACAAATAAGAAAAAATTGTTTTCTTTTTACATACAAGCTAATGCTAAAAACAGTGAAAGGAAACAAGAAGAGACAATTCTATTATTTCTCAACAATCTTCCATACATGCGAATTACATAATTTCTGTATGTAAATCAACAGAAATATTATTATCAATTAAATTCAGAGCTTCAATAGATTTTGTTAAGTTTTCATAAAAGTTCAAGGGGAATAATAAATAATTTTAAAACATTTTTTAAAAGTTTTCTTCAAGAAATATTTTCCACAAAGTTTCAATTGAATCTCTGGAGAATGAGTGGTTTACACATTTTTAGTATTCAAAATATATTTTATGGATGTTTCATAAAATCCATTTTTAAAATTTTTTTTTATTTTGTTTAACTAAATTCATTCATAAATGAATAAATATTAAGCATTTTATTAAAATCAGACAATTTTGATTTTGGGGGTAATTTTTAAAATCTGCACTTTCACCTAAAAATATTTGCATACAATTTATATCACAGTGAACACACAAGTTTTAGATTAAAGATTTTCTCCAATTTTTTTTCATTGGAAATGACAAAGATTATAAAATTAATTCATGCAAGTTTTAAGACATTTAATATTTCATCAGAAGGCCATAATATACATATATATACATTTTATTTTATATGCACAGTACTTAGTGGAAAGTGCTCAATAACTGTGATAACATATTCAGTTATATGGATATGAGTTTGAAACTCTGTTTTCTGTTTTTGCAAAGATCAGACAAACTTATTTATTTCTTAAAATTGGATCTATTTATGCTTGTTTTGGCTATGTTTAATGGTGGGAGCCAGACCAGTAGGAGTGTATGTGTGCGTCTACATATGTGTATGTGAGGTAGTGTAATTTTCTCTGATGACACAGGTGGTAGATCAGAAAAGCATCAAAACCACCCCTACCCACTCCTTGTTGAATGGAACATTGCTACATATATAAAAGCTATGGTCTTGACACTGAAATAGAATTACAACTGCATGTGTGTATATATGCCTGAACGCATGGATATGTATCTGCACCTAGATTGTTTATATGGATGTGTTTGTGTGAACCAAAATGCGTACACCTGCATGTATGTGTGTCTATTTATATGAGAGTGTTACCCCAAACACAGAAATAAATACCCCCTCCCACCACTAAACATAGTCAAACAAGCATAAATAGATACAGTTTTAAAAAATAAAACAGTTTGTCTGATGATCTTCAACAGTGTGAAAGCCAGGGTCACAAACTCATATCCATACAAAATATATATATATATATATATATATATATATATATATATATATATATATGAACCTATAGAGCCAGGTAAACCTACCTAGGTTTCACTTATACAGATTGTCAGGGTTAACTGGCTAAAGAGGTAAATATAGAACAGAATATATAGCCTACAACATAAAAACAACCATGACCATGTGACTAACTAAGAAAAGAAAAAAATCAACTAAGTAAGACAGTAACTCAACAACAGGGGTTTACATTTTATTCAATAACGGAAAAAACAAAAAAAAAAAAACTATTCTAATAACCAACGTTTCCTATGTCTACACCTACTCAGGATTTTAGATTTAATAAATTGTTTTTTTTTTATACATAGCAATAGCTAACTTTTCCTCTGTGCATAGTGAACAAAATTTATCATCTGCTTTATACCTGTGACATTTTTTTAATATTTCCTATTTCAAAATGGTGTCTTTAGTATTCTCTTGTTTGACTTTCCGTACATAGGTAGATAAAGTGGTGCTATGTTTGTATGTTTCGTTATTAAAACTACTAAGGTGGTTATAGTATCATGCTTTAAAATTATTCTGGGTAGATCCTATATAGACCTTAGGATTTTTATCAGTATTATTTGGTTTATCCTTATATATTTTTACTTGGTATACCATGCACTCTTGTTGACACTTTCCCTGGAAGGGGCAAGCTTCCTTATTCCTTAGGTTTACCTGGCTCTTTAGGTTCATATTTAGGTTTGCTCTACTTAGTGTATTGAGCACTTTATATAGTTACTTTTGCTTTACTCATTTTGGAGATTTTTTTTCTTTGGACTCTGGACGATTGTTTTCGCCTCAATTTCATGTTCTTAGTTCTTTCTTTTTTATCCCTTGTTTTCCCTTGGACATTGGTTTGTTCATTTACAGGCCAAAACACCTAAGGTTTTTCCAGACGAGTATAACTATTTATATTATTATTATAATATATATATAATATATATATATATGGTTGGTAGGGGATGCAAACAATGCCAGTTAGAATTTTACATTGAGAAAAACTGAAGATACAATGCTTCTTATCTTTAAATTTACATTTTTTGATTTTTGCCATCTAGTATAAACTTTTCAGCCAGATTCAGCTTTCTATTACTTGTGTTTTTATTTTCATGGCTATGTTTTTTAAATATCCTACATTCTAATAGCAGAAGTTTTCTCAGAAAATGAGATGTTGTATGGCCATGGATATAAATTTACCATGGAAGATTCTGAAATTAGTGCACTTTCTATACATTTTCTCTGTAATAAATCACTTTTAATTAAAACTACATTTTTTTAAGTTGAAATTATAGTCAGACCTATTACAATGAACATCTAATGCATTGGGTGTAGTGTTTTGTAAAAAGATTAAAATCTTTTCTTTAAATTCTTAGATGTTTCAGATATGAATTTGTGGGTGGTATTTTTGGCAAATTAACATTTACATTTACATTATCATGTCTAGGATCATTCATCTTAAAATATATTCTTTGTTTTGTGTATGGTTTAGATGATATATAAATAAGCTTCAAGTATTTCATGTCCGTGACAAAGCACCTCCTAGATTTTTGCCTTTGATTTATATAATTAATAATTATTGTTTTTCTAATCAAATTCTCAAGTTTTTTTAATCACTATTATTTTCTATTCTTTTTTTTTCTTTTTTAATGAATATTTCTGATGAAATGAATGACATTGCTTCCAAATAATTTGTTTTGGTTTTGCTTGTCTGCAAATAAATTCATCTCCACTTGAAATACTTCCTGAACCATTGATTCTTTTGAATGCTGGAAATCATTGGCTGACATTTTCTTCCTTTTGAAAAAAGAGATTGAAACTATTTTTATTGTCCATATCTATTTATTTGCATCCACACACACACAACATATATACATATTTGTTTTGTATGGCTCATAAAACTTGCACACTCTCTTGCACAAAAACACTCTCAGAGATGAATATTCTTCATGTAACAATCATAAAAATATGTTTATGTGAAGGAAGGCACAATATAAATGCAGCACAAGGGCTTCAATATGTAATGATACATACAATTTACTTACGTAAATATTGTGTGGAATAGATTTATAAATTAAGGATATCTAAATATGTAAATGTCTTTATGTAAATATATGAACAAATAAAATCCACTTGTATTAGAATATTTATACATTATATATATATATATATATATATATATATATTATATATATATATATATATATATATATATGAAAACAATCATTATGAAGTATCATTGATAGGATGTCTAAATATATATGTTTTTTGGAAGTTGTACACAATCATTAATTTTACCTGCTTCTCCCCCTCCCCATCAATGTAATATATATAAAGTGGGTGTTGGTCAGTTTTCAATGCACCTAATGATTTGCTTTTTGCATAAAACTCAGAGTTGCACACATGGTGAGAAAAAAAATGTATAATTTATTATCAGTGTGTGTGTGTATGTATATATATATATATATATATACACACACACACACACAAATGTAAAAGAATAAAGAATAAAATTCCAACATTCAAAACGTTAATTTAAAACAGGGCTCAATACAAGAGTAGAGCAATAAATATTTATTATACACTGTTGCATTAGAACATGTAAGTTATTACTACAAAATAGTACATTTTGTTTCTGTTGAAGCTTAAATAAGCATGGAATAATACAACACAAAATGTACGTTAACAAAATGTATTGAAACAAAGAATAGGTACACAATATTTACAGTTAGTTTGGTATATTCTTGGGAAGACTGTTCCTGCATAATGGGTTGACTAAATCGCAGTCGGGCAGAGTCTCTGGATTCAATTTCTTAATCTCTACTATCTTCCCCGTCTTCCGGTACCAACCCATATTTATATGGTCGGTAGTCCGCTTATGTAAATTAGGTGTATCATACACAACAGTTTCGATGTTTATTAAACAACCTATTAACTACCTGATGAGACGTTGTTTATTAAACATCGAAACAAAATGTACAATTTTGTAGTAGTAACTTATATGTTCTATTGTAACAGTGTATAATAAATGTGGCTAATGCATACTACTTAAGAACCCCCCAACCAAGGGGAGAGCCTGATAGAAGGCCCTGGGCAGTTCTTTGTAACACTCATGATCTTATCAATATTGTTTTTTTTTAAATACATCTATATACATTACAAATTAAACTAAATACAACTGACTATTAAAAGATGAAAAATTTTTTGCTGATTTTGACATCACTCTAGTCTCCCCCCACCCAATTCTGCAAATTTGTTTTGCTCATGCTAGTTCTCGATAAAACACGATATATAAAATTCACTGTTTTTTTACCTATAATGTTGAATGTGTTAAAATTATTCAACTTCCTAACAAGAAAAATCTCAAGTCGGTGTTAAAAATTGCTGTAAAATATTGTTGATTTATTTAAGATGGAATATTCTATTATAACATGTCTCTAATTTGTATTTAGATACATTGTATTTATTTTCAATTTTTCTAGTCGAATTGTTCACCTATATTGCATATGATCCATTATTGTACATAATTAAGGCTACAATAAAATTTGTATTTTATGTGAATACTACCTTATGAAAATGAAATGTAGTAGATTGGTGGAGGTACTGTATCATAGATTTGGGGGGCAGAGGGTGCATGAGACCCTTGCACCTGCCTTGTATATATGTATAGAAACACTTTTTAATAACTTCTTTTACCTTTGTGTGTTAGGTAGATCAGATCAGAACAAATATGAGTGTTTTTTTTTTTTATTTTCTTTTATTTTTTAGGAAGATGCTTACCTAGCACCCAGGCATTAACTGCTTTAATACAAGAGACAAATAAAAATAAGAAATCGTTTTGTTGTTTCATTCAGCCCAGAAGATGCCAACCTAGCAAACATTCATTAGCAATTTTAATATTAAAAAACATACACAAACACGGTTTTGTCTTTTATTCTGACCTGAAGAGACAAAGGCAAAACAAATTCTCACTCAAAAGCTTTTCTACTTTGTTACATTTCTCCATTTCTTTATTTTTTTTCAGATTCTATATCCTAATAACATATATATATATATATATATATTATATATAAAATAAAATGAATTCAGTCTGACAATTATTTATATTTTCTTTTTATATATTATTCTAAAAAATACAATTTATTTAAGTAAATTCTCTGTTTTTTAATTAAACAGTATTAATTACATTTACTGGCCCGAATGTTCAAGAAATTTCATAGAAAATATGTGTTCTCCAATGGGAATCGAAGTGTATAGGGCACAGGTTCGATTCCTGTTGGAGAACACATATTTTCTATGAAATTTCTTGTACATTCAGGCCAGTAAATGTAATTAATACGGTTTAATTAAATAACAGAGAATTTACTTATTCACACACACACACAAATGGGTGCTGAAAAGTTATTAGCCTAACCAAGAAAGGATTCAAAAATAAAGTAATACCCACCCAGTCCTTCCCAAAACATTAATTTGTATGATATTATGCTGACCAACTTACAAAAATACTTAATATTATTCTTTTTTTTCTCAGCTTCTTTCACACTCAGTAACCCCTTGGCATACTGGTATTATCATCTTTGCTCGTGGTGAAATGATTAAAAAAATAGGAAAGTTATTGTTGTAACATACCTATGGACAATCATGGGTATGTCCCCATTCACATAAATACAGTAGTAAATACTGTATGTTGGTCTGCAGTTGGAGATTCATTGTGGAATTCTCTTGACTCACTTCTAGCAGTTGACTACAACTTCTACACGCCACTGGTGAATCTTATATGTGCAGTTCATATCCTAAGTGTTATCATTCATTACCAAATTTCGTTTGATTATTCTATTCAGTAACCTTCCCTAGTTTACAATGGTTATAATATTTATGTTGAGATATCCAGTGTTTCAATTTAAAGTACCATAATAACAAATAGGAAAGATAGTTTGTTTTTGCTACCCAGTAATTCTAGGTCACTGTCAGTTTATCAGATAAAAGAAAATTTTTAGTGGCTTCCTTAAATCTTTTCTGTATTGCATAAATATGTGGCTTTGTTCCCCACATTTTTAACCAAAGATGATCTATACACAAGGAATATAATAAATTCATGATTTCTTGGCCAAAAATCAAAATACAATTAGAGAGAATACATACATACACATAGATGTATACAAAATGGTCATCTGATCAGATTTTAGAGATTGGGTTGAACCAAGAATTTTTTCAGCATCCTCTAATTTGTGTGTCTGCAGGTAAATTTATGTATGATTCACAGTTGTAATTATCTAAAACATGTTTTACATATACATTTTTTTTCACTCAACAGGTGTATGTGTGAGGGTAAACTATATTTTTTTATATTTCCTACTATGCAATTTTCCTCCAACAACTCAACGGATTTCATTTTTTCCAAGCTTTAAAAAAGCTGAGTTAAAAACTTTGTCCCACCTTTACAACCTCAGGCAGTTCTACCTTCTACCCTACTTCCCACCCAACCTTCAAAGCTGTCTACTTTAGCTTCTGAAACAATTTTTACTTTTTTGTATTACTTCTTATTTGCCATTGGTTGTGCCCTTTGTCAGTTCTGGCTTGTGCACATCACCTTCTAACAGGCAACAGACTGGACAACATAGGAAATGAGAATTCTTTTTGATTGGTCAATTGTTGCATCCTTTCACAAGCCTTCCTTTCTCATTGGTTTTCATTTTAGCCTACCAAAGAGTGTCTTTGATTGCACTCATCTGAACTGTGTAGTTGTGCAAATCTGCTTAGATAGCTTTAGAGAAATCTTTTCACTAACAATAAAGGTGATCTCTAGATTTGTTAGTAATTTATTTTGGGAAAGGGGAGGACATTGTGGATATCTATCAACATTCAGGTTTTTTAAGTACTGGGTTGACCTGTCAGACTTCTTTGAGGAAATTCCAACATCACTTGTCAAAACCACAATGTTCATAGTAAAAACAGTATCTGGCTGTAAAATATGAACAAAATAAAATAAAAAAGGTTAATATTAACTTAAGGTGAAGCAAACCTATCAGAACTCACACCTTAAAAAAAAAGAAAGAAAAATATTCTATGCACTTCTCCAAACATTTTACTAAGATGATTATTACAAATTTTACAAGTATTTTCTGATTACATGGTTAAATTTTACAAGTATTTATTTCCATTTTTGCCTAGCTCTTGGTACGAGATATTTGGCCTTTCAGTCTCATGGTCTACCTCTTGCTGCATTTTTCCCTGATGGCTGAATATGAAGGCAACTACTTTGCAAATAATGAAAGTTACAGCAAATCAAAAGCTAAAAGTAAAGTAGTCTCTGATATTTACTGTTGTGTATCAAGTGACAACAAGTATTCACAAAACACCAGCATCTTGTTGACTCCAGCAATATCTAAATCCTTTCTGGACTTTCCAATTCCTCCATACTTCTAATAGTGCCCAGTAATTTCATTATTATAAGAATGATCCTGACACTTGTTCTACAGACCCTTCAGTATCTCAGGCAGGGTCCTGGTATTTTTTCCTCTATTATTATTATTATTATTGAGTGAGAGTGCAACATACCAACAGAGTGTGATAGTGAAGTACTGTTCATGACACCCCCAGTCTGATAAGGCTATACCATGCACATGTATTACAGCCAAATACATACAATATGATGGCAAGTTTTAATAAGAATACCATATAATCTTGTTTGGAATATCTTCAGCTCAGGCAATCCAGTCTGTTCAGACAAGTCTCCAATTGAGGGTGTTCATTCCCAAGTATCTCACTCACGTTGGGTGCCACATCTTTCAAAGACCCCCACCCCTTTGACACCTGACCCTTATACTTCCCCACTACTCCTGCTCATGAACAGAGATGCACATTGCATCAAACCCTAGGGGACTTGCATAACTGTTTACAGTTAGATAATTGATAAACAAATCTGTGGTACTAAATGGGATATTTACTGTAGCCAGTCTTAATTCACCAAGACAAAAGATGTACTGGTTAATTTCTAATCAGTTAAGATCAGAAGTCATGAGAGTTATGCCTTGTATAGTACCAGAGCATTTATTATTATTATTATAATAGAGGGAGATAACAGCATGTGAACAAAGTGACATTCAGGTACAAATTTACAAAACTTAATCATTACACCAAATATGCGTGACAAGCTAGCAGGCTTTGTTAAAAGCAGCACTTAGCCTTAGAAATACCTTTGGGTTGAGTAACCTAATCCACTGAGACAATCTCAGATTGAAGATGTTTCAAAGTGTCTGAATTTAGCAACTAAGTTGACTTGGCTGTCTCATCTTTTAAACTAAAATTAAAAAAAAAAAAAAAAAACATCTCTACACCAAACAATAATGCTTCATCAACTACTCCCACTCATAAAGTGAGATGCATAGGGCATCAGCTCCTGGGGGACATGTACAACTGGTTACAGTCAGGCAACTCATAAGCAAATCTGTAGGGTACTGAACAGGATACTTACTGTAGCCAAGATAAAATATACATATGTTAATATCATTAATCAATTAAAATCAGAAATCATGAGAGCCTCATCAGGGCATTTATTATTATTAAGATAAACTTGGTCACACTTACTTTTTCTCAACATTGTTCTTTTACTTTTATTTGCTAAGACCTTATTCTTCCCAGATGAGATGCACAGGTATCAGTAGTTAAAGTCACTTTGATCACCCAAATATCTTGTTTGATTCATGTATACACACACACACACACACACACACACACACACACCTCTCTAAATACATATATATATATATATATATATATATATATATATATATATATATATATAGGTAAAAATCCATGGGTAAGTAATCCAAGTGAATCCTATTAATATAAAATATAAAAAATGATACACAAAAGTGAGCTCAATATATTTATTACAGGACATAGAAATGAATTACATAAAAATGAAACTCAATTGTACCCCATTTTTATGGCCATTTCACTCCTCAGGATAAATTTCCTAGAGCTTGTCAATACTAAAACGTTTGATCAACTATTTTAGTATTGACAAGGTTCAGGGAATTTATCCCAAGGCTAAAATGGCCATAAAAACAGGGTAAAGTGAGTTTCATTTTATGTAATTATATATATATATATATATATATATATATATATATATATATATATATATATATAGAAATGGAACCCGTTTGGGTATACAATTTTTTTTTTTTTTTTATAAATATAGTAAGGTTCATCCCTTTACAAGGGCCATGGGCCACTTGAGGTAGAGGGTTACATTAGGAAGTTAACCCCAGCCTTGAATAGGTTGAGATTGTAGTGATTGAGGAAATATCCTCTTGGGAGCCAGTTACACAGAGCAGTGCTTCACAGGGAGAAGCTGTTAGAGTGGAACTTACTTCTCACCGATGGAATACGGGGGGGGATGTGGATGGTTTGCTACTATGTAAATGGCATGGTGTATCTGATTTCTGTTCAGTCTTTTTGGTGGAAAACAATTCTAAGATGTTAGTCTTAAACATGTGAAAGTCTTTAACTTTCTAAGAGATATTTTTTCTTATGCAATTCAATGCATTCATATTACAATATATATCATACATAAATAATGTTTGTGTTGACTTCTTTCCAAAACTTTTCATATGCATTTCCATTCCACCATCTTAAATATTCCACAAGAAGGTTAAAAAATTAATTACCAATTTTTAGATTTGTGCCATTTCAAGATAGTTTGATCAATTGACCTTTTATTAATTTAAATGATTATATTTTGAATAAAAAGTACTAAGAAGCAAATTGAAGCAGTGTTTAACTCTCAAATGACATATGTTCTGATTTTGAATGAGTTCTGCCATGGTTAGAATAAGGATGGAGTGGGACAGATTTTGTGGACCGTAATATTGCCATTGACCATAATGGACAGTTACTAGCTAGCAAGTCAAAGGAATGTGCATATAGGTAGTAAATCTTGGGAACGAATAGTACTTTGAGATATATAAAAGCAAGGTTAGCATGTGTTGCCCAGATTAAAATTACTTCCAGGCTTGTCATTTATCTTTGTCAATTTGTTTTCTGACATCTGACACAGACAATTACATGAAGAGACTTGCATGTATAAATGCACATGGACATATACAAGGTGAGGGAACAGGACACATCTATGGATTTTATAGTTTTACATTTACAGTACCATTTCCATATTGCTTTTAGTTACCAAGTTTAAGTCTATTATTAACTTTTTCTCAGGCTGACTTTTTACCTGAGCAAAGAAAAGCTTACAGTTATTGGCAAATTTTTCTATGTAATTTCTACTGCATTCCAAGCAAGAAACCTCTCACAACTTAAAGATAAAAACAAGAATACTTTCCTGTAAAATTAGAGACAGGCTTTATATAAGTTTTGTATGAGCAGAATTAAAATTTATATGAAACGCCATTTTTTTTTTTTAGTGCAAAATATTGGCAAAATATTTAGAAATTGAGGATTATCAACAGCTGAGCAATAAAATACATTTTTGGTTGTCTTAAACAAGGAGAAACGGGAACTTGCCAGGTAATTGATTCTATTGCTCTGTTTAATCATGGATCTGAAAGAAAGTGACAAAGCAGCTAAGTATCTTGTACTTGCCATGAAACTGAGGAAATTGTGGAACATTAATCTGACAGTAGTGCCAGTCATTATCAGAGTTCTGAGAACAGTCTTAAATGGCCTGGATAAGAACTGAAAATCAAGGCAAGAGTAAAAGCTATCCTGATGAATGAATCATTAAAAACAGCTCAGATACTGAGAACAGTGCTGAAATATTAAGGAAACTTGCTGGCACTTAATTTCTGTTGTGAACACTGAAAGAGTGAATTAAAGTTTCAAAATTAAAAGAAAAATTATTCATTTACACATATGAAAAGGAAAATATGTTGTTTCAATGTTTCTTGATAGTCTGTAAGGAATTTTAGCATTGCCTCTGCATTTTTTCCTTATATTTGACAAATTTATTTATTGAAGAATTTTTTTTATAACCTTCTGTTGCTTAGTTTATGTTCTTGTCATTTCAACCAATCGCTGTGTGCTTCCTTCGTTTTCCCCTTTGGATGTAACACCTGCTCACATATAGGAGCACCTGATTGTAACATAGAAAGTTTTTATTTCTATTTATGTGTTTGTTCTTTGATGGACAAGTGTATTGTTTTAGAGATTGGATAACATAAAAATGGAATGTATTTATTATTGTCAGTGCATTTACAGAGAAAGAGAGAAATAGTGTGGCATGTGCTTTAATTCCTTCACTGAAATATGTAGTTAGAATTTTTTTTTTTTCAGGGGGGAAAAAACAAAGTTTTCATCATAAGTTTTTCCATGAGTCATAATAGTCTTGTCAGACGAAAACTTTCATGTGTCTGCCATCCATGGTGGCAAACTCATTCAGAAATATCTAGACTAGATAAAATATGTGAATTGAAGTGAAACTCTTTATCAAACTGTTTTTAATACATTGTTCTGCAATAAAAAATTTACAAATCAAAAAAATGAGATTACTACCTGTTTGAAAGAAGATGAACATATATTACTTATATATTCACCCACATTTGCTTGTCTGTTTATCTATACAATATCTTCAAAAGTTCTCAATTTCAATAACATGAAAGAGTGAGCGCGGGGGGGGGCACAGAATAAGTGATTTAAATTTAGGGTTGAATCCTGAAATTACTACTTTATTTTCATTTGATTAAAAGATTTATAGGAACATCAAAATTTACACAATTATCTCCCTTGCATAATATATCTTTGAACTGATTTTCATTCTTTTGACATTTATGGTCTGGAATTTTTTTTTTTTTTTTTAAGAAGGAAGGGGTTATCTAATTATTACTTTAACCAAATAAACAGAAGATATCTTTAACCATGATTTTTATGATATATCATTATGCATAATTATTCCAAGCTTATAAAATATCATAATCGGAAATCAGTAACTCATTTGGTCAGTTTTTAGTGATAATGGTATTAGTGAAGGTATACACAGTCTTGGTGCTTTCTAGTTATTTCTGTTTTTCTTTAAGAGTTTAAAAAACATACCCAGAAGAAAGGTGATGTTTGAAAGTTTTAACTTTTATCTAAATTTCCATTTTTACTCTCCAATCATCTATAGATCACATTTTGTTTGCAAATTGCTCTTTTTTCATATAAGATCTAAGTTTCATAAGAAAATGAAAAATCTTTTATAAATTGTTCTTTCACATTTCTGTCTTTGGAAAATCATTAGCAATTGGTTTGAATTGGAACTTATCATTTACTAAATTGTAAACATCAGAGACAGAATCATTGTCATGTTTTTTTTTATGTTTTGTTTATAATGAGGAAGCATAACTTGTTGAAATGGTTTATTTCTATCTTTGAATATTTTCTAATATTTTCTATTTTTTATCAATGAATAAAAAAAAAAGAAAGATATTGAGTGTTTCATAATTTACTTTGTCTGTTATGTGTACACACAATCTTGCTTTTCTTTTGTTCAAATATAGCCAAATTAATTGTTTTGTCAGATACCTGTGAAACGCCAGTTCCAGATGGCGGTGGGAAGCATTTATTATCTCCTGTGCTTAAATTTGTTACCTCAAGCTTTTTATTATGAAATCTTACATCAGTTTTCTTTGAAGATATTTTTCTATCAATACTTTAGTTTTCTCCTTAAAAATTTTCTTTTTTATATTCAAATCTTTTTTGCTCTCTTTTTCAAAAGACGAGAGATTCTGGAATCTGCACCAAGAAATTGTTTTTTTTATTTTTTTTTTATTTAAAATTTTACATTTTAATTTTTAATAATGAGCCTCATCAACTTGAAACTTGAGGGGGAACATATTGCTCTCTATTTGAAACTTTAAAAACAGTTTGAAAGTTTTAAAGCAGGTTAGTTTAAGTTGATTGGTTTTACGATATGACAACCTTTATTAGGTTATTTTATGTTAAATGTTGCAAAGTAAGAAATGAACTCACTATTCTAAAAACACTTTAGTTAGAAGCCAAAAAGCAATAGTATACATGTTGCTAATGGTAATATTAGCTGTTTCCTTATAAGGAAACATTTGATATTCATTGACCAAACAGCCAGTGCTGCTCTTGTTTGAAATTTATAAAATTTTTCTTTTAAAACAATTTTTCAGGAAAATACGTTTCTCAGGTCCACTAACTGTTATTGCTCTTTCCACTCTTAAGGGGGGGTCCTTCCTTAATTTATGTTTGAGTTCGTATGGAATGTCAGCATTTTGATTATGTCATTAATCTTTTTTACAGTTACATGTGATATCCATTTCAGTTGTTGTTGTTTTTAAAAGCCCTTAAGTGAGTGGTTTCTGTCATCTGGTACAGTTCTTTGTTTGTGATTCTGCAGTGCCAGTTGCCAAGTTTTTGAAGAAGGATGGTCCTTAATCCCTTAAATTTCATTTGCTTAAAGCTATTCTTAATCACCAATCCGAGAAAGTAGAGATATTTCTGAACAATTTTGGCACCATGCATAGCATCCATATGAAAGCCTTGATCTGACTCTAGTTTTTGGTTAATGTTTTGATTTCATAGCAAGTTGCTGTTTTGGGTGAAATTACCCCTAATCTCTATTCATTTTTCCTATCTACTATACTAAATTTGTTATAACTGATCTGCGCAACAAAGTATTTGAAGTACTTTGTAATTTACTAATTCTACTCCCTGAATTTTTATGCTAGATTCAGGATACATGCAATCATTGCTTTCATTCCAATTCCAGATCCTTGTTTCTGTTTTGGCAAAGGTTTATCTTGAGTTTGATTTCTTGGAACACTTGGTAGAGGATGTTAATTTTCTGTTCAAGATCATTCTTAGCCCAATTATAATTGCTTATATCATTGGCCTCAGGAGGAAGTGAAAAAGAAATACAGACAGTTAATGATGCTTATTAAATCATTATGATAGTAATAAAGTTCATATGCACACATTTAATAAATAAAAGACTTTCTTTATTTAAAGAGGATATGCAATTAAATAGATATAAGATTATTTTAGTGGAAACTGTTAAAAAAAATAATTTTAAGTGAGTTTTTTTTCATTGATGATGATGAGCCTAATAAGTTAAGCACCTGAAAGGATACTAATTTCTTTTTCCACTTCAGATGATTTTTGCAATTATATTTTTTTTATTCTTGATCTTTATTCCTAAGCTTTCAGTCTCATCTCTTACTTAAACCGTCATCTATTAATATGTATATGTTCCATTACTTATATATTAATATACAGGTATGCCTTGCATATATATATATATATATATATATATATATATATATATATATATATATATATATATATATATCTGAAAGTGGTATATTTTCCATATATATTCATAAATATACACATTTTTCAGGCATCATCCTTTGTGGATATATTTGTGTTTCAGTACACACTCAAATACACATGGATTTCTCTGTTCGCAGGAACACACTTTTTTTCTGGTTCTTTTGTATGCAGACAGTGTTCATAAATATTTTTCTTCAAAATGATGATATAAAAGCACCGAACTGTATCTATCATAGAAAAGAAGGGGAGAGGTCAGTGTTGTGCTGGCACCTGCCAGTTTATTCTGGTCACTTGCTCTTCGTCCATGACAGTCTTCACTTCCTTTGCCATTCCAGTGCACAGCAGTCTCAGCATCTATCAAACTTACATAACAAGTGAATGTCACTTTATAAATAAGTACCCCTCCCTTATCACTTGAATTCCTTTTTTTCCTCGCCTTTATGAGCTGATATTTTTCTAAAAATTTCTATACTCTTTAAATATTTTCTCTGAACTATTAGTATTATTAATTTAAATTTAATGTTTTATTAATTTGATTTTTAAGAACTCTTCAGTCAGATGGAGAAAATAAAAGCATTAGCAAGTCCAAGATTTTGACTCTTCCCCCCCCCCATCAATATAACTTTATGTCCTGCAGAATGTTTTCACTATAAAGGTCACAAATGAAGAGACCAGTTTGAATACTTAATAAACTATCCATTGTTTATTTCCCAGCATTTATTGTGAGCATCTATGATTACTATATAAATACAAGCATAGTACTTGTCAAAAAGATGGGGTTATTTACAAATAGATTAACATTTATATCTAAGATCAGAGTGTAGCATCTGTTCATTCTGTGAAAAGTATTTTACACACACGCACACTGTATCTGCATATTTTTTGTCTTTAATATCTCCCTTAATACCAGATGGTTGTAACATGGTTATGACAATGATAATCTATTGCAAGATGGTTTATGAAGGTAGAAATTGACAAGACCAGCTCTGTGAATGAGCTGAAGACAATAATAATTGGAAAAAGATATTTAAAATGATATATATTCACACATACACAGTATCTTCTAGTTATCTGTGAAAACACCTTTTATTAGGCCACAAATAAAAGATGACTTTAACATAATGTTATATGACATACATGAAATGTTTTCTTTCAGATGTATTAAGAGCATTGACATAACATCTTCCAATCAAATACAAGAAATGTAAAAACATGATGTGCTTCAACACTAGCCACTAATTGCAAAAATTCTGAGATAAGCAGCAGCTGCAAAGTGGTAGAATCCTTTAAAGTCAAAGGTTAGGAATGGGTTGGCAGCCTCTGATAGAGATGTGCCATACACAGCCAATAAAAACATTCTAAGTCATCAGACATTAGAAAGATAACAAAATTCATTTAGCAAGTTCATGATATCATCAACCAGGATCCCAGAAAATAAATGAGGGTCTTTACTGAGATATCTCAATGTGGTGCAGTCCACTGTAATATGTGTGCACAAGGTCACCAGTTTTAAGGCCTACATGATGAGAAGAGGGCACTTCAAGAGCCTGGTATACACTGAGTCTTCTCCAAGACCAGAATGTAAACAGATATAAAGACAGTTGGCTGTGTGTAGACCCCTTAAAGGAAGTTAGTGTCATACACATAAAGTTCACATCATCTTTGATTGTCCTGGGTGTCATGAGCAATGAAGGTCATATTATGCCAATATATTCTTCCAACAGGGCTTACAACATTAATAACACTGCTCCTGATATGGTAGAGGACATGATGGTTCAGCCCTGGATCAAGATGGCTGCCCAGGGAAACCTTATATATTCCAGAAGGACTGTTCTCTCCATCATATTGCCCCCATGTCCAAGGACTGGCCGAGCTAGAATTTTCACAATTATGTCATCATCTACCTTTCTTGATGTAAATCTTCTGGACTACTATATCTGGGATGTCATCAAGATAGAAACCAACCAACAACCTCACAATGGTAGGGAGTCATTAAAAGCTACCAACACGGGTACAATGACCAACACATATCTAGACTTTCAAAACTGTCCTCAAGACTGAAGACGGTTTTATTAATTAACCTAAGTTGAATATTTTTACAAATCTTTTTGAAAATATAATAATGTTTTTTTTTAATTTAAAAATCTCTGATTATAATTTGTTCTCTTATATAGCTACACATTGCATTTCACATATGTGTCCGTTTATGTTATAAAAACTCTTGTGGGTTTGTTACAAAAGTCCAAAGTTGAAGATTCTGCGTATAGTCATTGATATTTGTTGTTACAGATAAATGTAAAACTACTTGAAAATAGGTGTATAGTACTTCTTATTTTCTCCTTAATCCACTATTTATATAATCCTTATATATAAATATCTAGATTGGTTATTAGGATAGAAAAATATCTAAATCTGGCATAAGGCCGAGATATTTGCAGTGCTTATTGTACTCCTTGACAAAATTTCTAAGATCAACATGCTCCATTATATTATATACAAGTGAACCTTTTTCGTAAATCCAAAACAGCTGTTTTTATTGACTACCAACAAGTGCAATGTTTATAAGATCCATAATACATATGACAGGCAATTGTTCTCTCACTCTGTCATCTGATAATTGTGTGGTTTGGGAGGCTTCTGCAAAAATTATCTTTCCTCAGTAATTGTTTTTGTGTGTGTTTTAATTTCTGTAAACTTTTGGGGATAGAATCACGACCACACCAAGTGATATTGCTGTAGTTTCAATACCAAGATAGAATCACGACCACACCAAGTGATATTGCTGTAGTTTCAATACCAAGATAGAATCACGACCACACCAAGTGATATTGCTGTAGTTTCAATACCAAGATAGAATCACGACCACACCAAGTGATATTGCTGTAGTTTCAATACCAAGATTTCACCACACCAAGTGATATTTTTCAATACCAAGATAGAATTGTACCACACCAAGTGATATTGCTGTAGTTTCAATACCAAGTGAATTTTTTTGTGCTCGCTTGCTATCTTGATGTCCAAGATCTACTACCTTGCAGGACTGATCTTCTTCATAGTTGGGGTGAGAAGTGCACTTTTCACTGTGCAAGGGAACCCGCTTACCAATTCCATTCTCCCTGATGTTAACTGTTAAACCACTCCCAACTCCACCCAGCCAACAGTCACAACAGCAAAACTTAATTAGATTATGTAAATCTCTTGAAAATGCAGTCTAGCTGATGAATGGATGCAATTTGTTGTTAATTTTGTCACTCATGCAAACAAAGAAATACAGTGTGACAGCCTACAAATTAGTTATGATTTGGATTTTGTCATGTGACAGACCATGGAAATGACACTGGCTCCATTCCATTCCAAATTATTTAATCTGCCTATTTTGGAAGCAGAATTCCTTGGCTTGGATTCTTTCACTGAATTATTTAGTAGCAGAATGTGTTTTGTCTTTGGTTCTATGTTTAGTCTACTTGAGTTTCATTGTGTTTACCTCTGTGTTCAATTCTTCCTTCTTGTCTTTCTTCTCCTAATTTCATTTCTTTTCATCTTCTGTTCTAAATTAATTTCAACTACTTGGGGCATGTCATGATTTGCCTTCGATTTGCTTCATTTTCTCTTCATCATTATCCTTATTGTGTAAAGTGCTTATAACACAATATCTTATTGTCAGAAGATTACAAAAGCTTGTGTCAGTAAACGCTCAAGTGTTCTCTAGTATTAGTACTTCTATTAATGATGTGGGAACAGTTTACATTGGTTTTAATATTATGGGTGGGGGTGGATTTAAATTATAAGAAAGAAAAAAAAAAGCTTTGTTAATGATCTGTATCATTTTAATGATGAAGAGAAAAAAATTTGAAAATAGACAAAACCCTTTTTTTTTCTTTTTTTTTTATTAAAAAAAACAATTATTTTTCATTTAAAAAAAACAAACAATTATTTTTCACCAGTCTTGTAAGAGATTCTTACACATTTGTTAAATCTCCCACACAGATAAATTTTTGAAAATTTACAAAGAGAGAAATTTTTAGCTGTCATTGGATATCTTGTCCACCGCATGATTTATAAGAAAAGGATGAAGGTAAATTTAAAATCATATTTGTAATTAATCAATATTCAATTTAAAAATGAGAAATCTGATCAGTTTTGTTTATATCTTCCTGTTTATATCTTCCTGTTTATTCATATTAATGAAATATTGATTATATACAAAGAATTCCAAGAGGTGTTTGAACTATTAAACTCTTTCTTCCTGATGTGGTTTCACCAGTCAATTCTGCAGTTTTCTTCAGATGTACAATCTGTAAAGAGAATCATCTTTTCTACAGAAAAAAAGTTGGCAAAAGAATGGTGGCTAATATAGGAATTAGCAGATTTACAGTCAGGCAAACAATTTGTATATAGTAAATGTTTTCCTCCTCATCTGCAGTTCCATTTAGCTATAGTCACCTCCAGAAATAAACAATTCATAAATTTTACTCAATAATGGTTCCAAATCACAAGAGTAATGATGCTGACAATTCAGATATGCCAAAGAGAAGCCATAAAGTGCTTCCTTTAAATGAAAAGGTTAAAGTTCTCAATAAGGAAAGAAAAATAACATATGTCAGGTTATTACGGTAAAAATGAATCTTCTGTCATATAACATTTATTACAGTATTTTCTTATAACTTTTATATTTTATTATTGATTATTGATCTTTTACTATGTCTAATTTATAAATGTTGTTATACGTTATGTCTTTATAGGAAAAATCTGTGCATGCACACACTATTGTAGTAGTAGTAGTGTATTCAGATGATCATGTTGTTCACCAACTTGCTGTGATAGGTGTATGTTCAAATCCCACCAGCATCACTATATATCAGTACTACTCCTAGTTTAACTAAAAACATTGGCAAACAGAATTTATGCATGTAAATGATGGGTTATCATTGCTAGTAGAGTTGAAAGGAAATGCAATAAATTTCCGCAAGCCAGCACTTTTATGCATTTTTATATAATAGAAAAGTGTTTCTCAACCTCTTAAGCAACAGCACACCTAGGAGCAAATGAAAATATCATGGCACACTTAGCAAAATTCTTAAAGGGTATATATTTAAATTGGTTGTGGCTTCGGCGGTCGGGCTTGTCAGGCTCAGCCCAAATGAGTCGACATTCAAGTATATCAAACCAACAAAAATCATTCATACTGCATCGTCTTCATTCTTGACTTAAGCTCGATCCAAAATTGTTTTAACTCCATGCATCAAAATATTGACTGAAATACATTTTGTTGATATTGTCCATAATAAAGACAGAAAAAACAAAGAAAGAAAGAAAGTAATTAAAAAAAGAATGAAATAAAATTAACGTGGTTAGTTGGGTTGCATAGATCTGAGCTCTTTCTGAGCTGAAGACATTTAGTATTATTAATAGGCAATGTATTTCTTGCTTTAATTTTATAAATAATCTTTTAAAAATCTCTAATGACTTATATGTTCTGTTTTTCAAACACATTTTTATTTCAACTTATTCTTTTCAAATGTCCATTTTAAATAACTTATTCTGTACAGTTTAAGTTTTTTTAGCACAATGAATGTATTGAAAAAGAGCAAATTAAATTTAGCCCAATCTAAATATTTATTACCACTTTGATCAACCAAACAGTTGAATTAATCTCAGAAACAATTGTAATTATGTATTAAAGCCTTTGTTATTTCCATTTCCTCAAGGTTCCTTATTTTACACTTTTGCGGCATCTTTCTCTGCTACAGTTATCAGTTTAAGCATGAACCTGCCAACACTTGCATGCAGGTTTCCTAATATAGATCAGTACTTTTGTACGTCACTGTCTGAGAGTTGCCAGTTGATCTATGGTCAGCTGTAGATATGTGTATGCAAGCATGGTCACCTTAATGCTGGTAAGGTGTAGATCACAGTGAAAGAGTCCAGAAATGCACATTAAATTTGATCTACAGCCTTGGAAAGAGTAAAGTTCAGCAAAGGCCTTAAAGCAAATGAACTGAAATAGGTTGCTATGAGAAATCTTGCTGACGTTTTCACAATGATGAAAGGGTTACTAGGTATGAAATCAAGGCTGTGGCTTCTCTAGATAAGAGCGTGTGTGTGTGTGTCAGTAAGAATCATGAGTATACATATCTGCATGTAAATGTTCTATAAAATATCAGCATTAATATCAACCAGATTTTCTATTAGATTTATGAACTAAGTTTCTTAATTAAAATATTTAGAAAAGAATTAAGTTTTTTTTTTCCTGGTCATAAACAGATGATTGTATCCATGTGTGCTAAACTATTAAACCAATGACAGTTTAAATAAGAATTTTGTAACTCTATTTATGTGTTCTTTACATTTATGATTCATTGTTGGTAAAAAATAGTAGCAAAAATAAAAACAAATTCTACTTTCCGGTTTGTAACTTCCCCTTTGAAATAGTCTTTTTTAAAATTTAAAACAATGTAGAAGTAAGTTGTAGTGAAGTACACACACGCATACATCAATTATAAATAGCGATTACATGTCTAGTGTTGGACAAAGGCCTTTCTCAACAATTTCCCTAACAACCAGAACTATGCTATTTAGACTCCAATATAAATATGACTAACACCTGCCAAGAGACTAGTGTATAAACATGACCAATGCTTGACTAATAAAATTTTTGGAAACTGCTAGCTTAATAAATGCAAGATGTCATTTGATCATTACACCATGTCTGAAAAAGTACTTGCCAACCAAATAGCTACAACTTCTTGACTCTTTCCTCTGACGATGAGTGTACCTTTTGAAATACAAAATTGTTATTGAATAAACATTGTTTTGTCTCTTCATCTAATAATAATAATTTGATTTCTTATGAAGTTATTTAGTTATTTCTTATGTTCTCTAATTTGAAATATTTCTCTAGGTGAATTTGTTAACAAGCTTTTCTTACTGGTTACTTAAGATAAAAAAAATTGTAACCACCAAGTGTTGATCTTTAAGCTCTTTTGATATCTTGTTGTTTAATAACCAACTGACAAAGGCAATTGATGAAGAAAATAAGTTTCTATTTTAATTATGCCTTAAGTTGCATAACCGCTCAAAAAAGCTGTCTATGCTTTCTGGTATTGTAAAAAGTTAATGAAAGCATTTCCCATTTTGATAATAAGGTTGTTTCATTGTTAGCCAAACAGACATCTTTTTCATGTAGGGGAGAATAATATTTACAAGATTCAAGTTTTTAAATATGTGTATATTGTTTGTGTGTTATATACAAAATACCCAGCCCATTGCATCAATAAATTGGTAGCTTAATGATGAAAAAAAAAAATTATTTTACATGCCAAATATTTTTCAATATAATCTCCTTCCTTATCTGTACACTTAATTATATGTCTCCATTAACTACATCATTGGTTATTCCTCATTTCAGAGTGTTTAATAATATTATACTCATCCTTTCTCAATTCATACATCTGTGTCTTTGATGGCTGGCAAGACTAATCCTTACAGGGGACATTCATTCACATAGGTTACACCTGATCATTGGAACTGATTCTAGTTGGATTTGTTGCTTGCCTTCTCTCTTTAAATTGTTCCTGTTAAAAAAAGAAAAAAGCAAAGTAATTTAACACCAGAGTGGACAATCTGTTATTAGTACTTTCCAGTTTCTCTAGTTGATATTGTACCTTTTCATTGTTTAAGTCGTGATACTTGCAGCAATGCATAGGACAGCCACGGGGTCTCTGCACAATGCTGAATTCAATGTAAACATTTGCTGTGGGACTCTGTTGCTATTCGTGCAGCATTCACAAGTTTGTCCATTATGGATAGTATTATTTAAATAAAACATTATACAATAGAAATTTCAGGTCAAAACTCAACCAAGAAATGTTTCATGCTACGGAATTACTGATACCTTCACTTATATTTTCTGGATCATGTAACAAAAAAATACTTCTTCTTTCAGTTGCTTATGTATTTGAGACTAAAAGCAAAAACCTAGGTAATCTTTAGCTATTACATTGTCATTACTTACTTAGGTGCCCTAATAGATCCCAATTTACAAATCTAGCTCACCTATTAAAGATATGAAAAAGCCAGGAACCAAAATTCCAAAGATTAATATACAGGGTACAATGAGTAAGTATAGTAGGGTCAGTTGGACATTGTCTGTGAGAAAAACAGCACCATGACACAATTTACTCCACCAGGAATTTGGCATAAATATTTTTAGCACAAATATTTCACAGTGTTTGGGTGTCAATCTGAGGACAATGCAGAGGATTCATAAAGTTTAATTTTGATTACAAAGGTGTTTAGAGTGATCACTAGTGATGGCAACATTATGCCTCCATTCACCTTCACACAGGGTCACAGACTCAACACACTGGCCTACATCAACTGCCTTGAGGATGTAGTGCTGCCCTGAGTCAAAAGTGGTGGCTGATGGAAGGCCCTATATCTGACAAAAGGACTCTGAACTATATCACACAAACAGGAGAACCCATGCTGTCAGACAAAACCCTCTTGATTATTATGTGTGGGGTGCAGTTGATCAAGAGACCAACAAAACTCCCTGTAACACCAAAGATGAACTGAAAGCAAGGAGTATGGCAGCATTCACCAACTTAAACAAGGAGACCATCCAGAAGAGTTGCAGGAGATTCCAAAGTTTTCTGGAGGCCATGATTGAAGCCTTTTATTGAATTAATTTACTCTTTAGTATTTGAAGATATTTTTGTGTAATTTTGGTAAATATATCTGTTAAAGTGAGATGTCAGTGTTATTTTCAGTTTTGCATAATATAAACAAAAAATTTATCCATCACGACATGTATTCCACCATTATTCTATAGTGTACAAAGTGCATTCCAAAAGATTTGAGACTTTTTTAGGAGATACCTGAATTTCAAAGTACAAATCTCTAATCTCCTTCAAATTAAAATCCTCTGACTTCAATGCTCTTGTTGTAGTGCTTCAGTGACTTTGTGAAGGCCCCAATGGAAGACATCCAAAGTATAGGTATCCAGGACCCTTGTCACAGCTTCCTTCAGCTTCTCAATTTCTTCAAAACAATTACCCCTGAAGTTCTCTTTCAGCTTGGGAAATAACCAAAAGTTACAAGAAGCAAGTTCTCGACTGTAGGAAGGGTGAGGGATAGTTTTGATGCCCATCTCTGTCAACACAAAACTTTTGCATAGTGAACTCCCAAATTGTCTTCATATCCTGACTATATTCTGCAAACTAGTCAGCTGTGACAAAAATTACTAATTAAATTAGAAGACTAAAATTACAATGATCTAGAACAGTTACTTCTAGAAAAAGTCTCAAAACTTCTGGAATGCCCCCTCATATTTGCAAAATCTGGTATTCATATCAACATCACATAATTCTTTCTTGAAATTTAAAAAAAAATATGGGAGATCTAAAGTTACTTATTTGTCATAAATTCTTGTAGTTTGATTCAAAGCCTGAAAAATTTGATGAGATACTTCTTAAAGAAAGGTGACAGTTAAAACAAAGCCATTTTTGGTGGAGGTTGGAATAGTTAGAAAATTACTGTAATTTCTTGTATATAAGAACACCTCCTTCCAACTTTTCTTTTTTTTCTTTTTTGTTCCTTAGGAAATAACTCAGAAAATATATCCTTTGCCTTACATATGAATTTGAGATAGATGGTAAGCTAATGTTTATGCAGACATTGTAGACTACCAGCCTGATTCTACAATACAGTAATATTAAATGCAAATCTAGTGAGAAAGGGTTTTATATTCCATCAAATATAATAACAAAAGCAAATATATTTTCTGCTCTTTGCAATTTTGTAAATTCTTTGTTATATTTATAATTATTTTTATGAGAAACTCAATGTGCTGGTATTATTAATATGCAAGGATGTGTTCAGACCAGTTTCTTTATTCAAAACGTTTTGGGGACAATTGAACTCATTTTGTTTTTAGTTTTTTTGGGGTTTTTTCTGCAATGTTTTAGCTGATCTATTCTACAGCCTACTTAAGGTGTGCTACTAGTATGAAAAGAGATACTCTTTTTTAGTACTAAAAAGCAATAGGTGCAGAACAGCTTGTTCCATAATTTTTAATGACAGTGCTGATAGCAGACACAGAAAGGAAACTACAAAACATGCTACAGAAAGTAGCAAAGGAAAGCGAGAAGCAAGGACTAAGCCTAAACTACCAGAAAAGAGAATGTATGGTTATCAGCAAAAGGATGAGCCCAAAATGCAAATTACAAGTCGGGGACAGTAAAATCAAGCAGATACAGAAATTTAAATATCTGGGAAGTGTTCTAACAGAGGATGGAAAGCACGACACTGAGATCCAAAGATATATTCCAAAAACTAAGAGTATTAAGAGACAAAAAATTTTGTTAGAAACAAAGAAAAAAGTTTTATGTGATATCTGTCCTCCTGTATGACAGTGAATGCTGGACAATCTCCTCAAAGATGAAGAAGAAACTTGAAGCAACAGAAATGTGGTTCTACAGAAAGATGCTAATGACCATTGATCAAACATGTGAGCAACGATGAGGTTCTGGAGAGAATGGAAACAAAGACGAAACTTATACTTAACATCAGGAAGAGGCAGCTGAAATTTCTGGGGACACATAATGAGGAAGGAGGGCTTGGAAAATCTGATCCTCACAGGACAGAGGGGCAGAGGAAAGCCGCTCATAACCTACATGATGGGCTTGAGCAAATGTATGGCGGAACAGGGTTTGGGCAAAATAATAAAAAGACAAAATTTATTAAGAGCTACAAGGGACAGGAGGGAGTGGAGGGCCATGATCGCCTACATCCTGAAGAAACATGGAACATAAAAGAAGAGCATTTTTACTTTGAAATACCGAAAAACAAAACCTCTCTCTAACACTATCAAATAAATTGCAAATATTTCTAATAAAAGTAGATATAAAGTGAAAAATTGTGTCGTTATCATATAGATATAAGTATATTAACAACATTGGTGAATTAATACCAATTGTAAAAAGATTTGACTTGCATAATAAAATCTGACATGGTATAGTTGTAGTGGTTTTGTTCTGCTTGGGTATATGCCATGCTATGTCAGAGGTCAGGCCTGCTATTTATTGACCAGCTCACTTTCTAATTCTGTTCACCACCCAAAGGTGTGTGAGCTCCTGTCGTGAAGCAAGGGCAACAAGACAACGGATTGCAAATTCCAAAGCAAAGGGCCAATCCAACTTGGAAGATTTAACAGCGAGAATTTAATGGAAGATGAAGAGGACAGTGTTCCAGGGCACTTGATCCACGTTAGTTGAATTTAGAAGGAAATTGGCTGATCAGGTTGGCTCTGATAAATGCATTTATTTGACCAGCCATGTTGTAATGTGTGTTGATGGCATCTGTGTACATTAGCATATTCATAATAATAAAAAGAATATTAATGTGTCCATTCATATGTGCATTTGTACACATGAAGGAGGTGATGAAAAGTTCTCAGCCCAACCAACAAGCCCTTTCAAAAAACTGATGTCTTGTCATTTGGTCATATTTTGGAGCAACACCTTCCTTGTATACATAGTATTTATATATGTGCATGTGTAAATGTGTTTAAGTGTATATATGGATGCAAATAAATACACACACATACATATGAGAGTGAGATAGTGTGGACATAGGAATCAACACTGCTTCAATGCAATATTCAAACCAAATGCCATATCTCCTTCTCCCATTTTCCCTTAATTCCTTTGTGACCTACATATACAATCTGATATATATATATATATATATATATATATATATATATAGCTTGCTAAAGGAATAGTGACACATAACCTTATCTCAAAAAAAAATCGTAATGCAATATTCACTCACAAAAAAAAAAAAATTATTCTTAGAATCGTAAAAATATTTTTAGCTTTAAATACCCCCATACAGCCATAAAAAAAAACAAATCAATCCTTTCTTAAATGCTTTTGACCCATCTTACCTTTATTTGTATCTAATAACAGTACAGTACAGTTATTTGTTCAAAGGAATTTGTGGTAATAAATAAAGAGATTAAAATGATTTCCTTAAGCCGTTTTTTAGAACAGATTTGGAAAATGTCAAAAATATATGATATGGCATGATGATGATGAATAGACATAAGAAATGGTTGGAACTCTTTTAGAGATTTAATATAAATAGTGATTCCACAAATGAATACAATTCAATCAAAAAGTTCATTTGATTTTAAATTTAACGTCTTTAAAAAACCTTACTGTTATTTCATTTTTATAATAAATGCATTTAATATTTTATGAAAAACACATGAAAGCTTTCTCTGATTATGAGGGTCTGCTGACCAAATGACCAAAAATTTTGTTTTAATCCATCAAAACATTTGGTCAGTGTTAGAACTTTTCCATACCCTTTTGTACAATGGATTTGAGGTCAGATTGAGTTTTGTCTACTGGCCTTGGTTAATGTAAACTCAATTATGCCATCTTTTTAGATATAAAGACAGTCATCTATATTATAATGGTGTTAAGTGTGTGTCTATGTGTCTATGCAGAATAGAATAATAGTAGCAGAGAAAAGTGTATTAGCAAAGCAAATTTGAACTTTAACTGACGTTATTTATATTCCTTTTGTACTAATGAAGTATTAATGTTCCTACACCTTGACTCCTAGCAAGATATCTTGTCACTGGCATGTCATGATAATTGACAGATGAACAACTGATTGACTAAGCATTTGAGCAAACAACTTTTATTATTGCATGTAAATCACCAACTTTCTGGCAATTGATGGTCCGGCATCTCTTTTAATCCAGAGAAAATTCCAAGTGCCCTGCACATACGTAGGCCTGCCAGAAAACTGACAAATTCTTCTTATTCCTGATAAATGTTCAGCCCAACTGCTGTGTAAGAATAATGTCTATACAAAGTAGTTGCCACTAAAGTGTACATTCCTTATTCAACCCAAAGACCAAGGAATACTGAAGACTATCATTCACTTTGCACACAAAACGGATGCTAGATGTGTAAGCCTCTTGAGATATTCACCAAAGAATTTAATATTAGAAATATTTACATTTCTAACAGTCCTAATGCTTCAAAGATATGTGATGTGAATAATTGATGGGTCAGAGATGTTTTATTGAATTAATCTGAGTTTCTGTTGGTCTGGCAAAATGGTTAATCTGGCATGGTACCAGAAAATAATTGTAGCCCTACCGTCATTGGCCAGCAGTAGCAGCAGTAGGTGTTATCCTTATAGTCAATTTTGACAGGGTCCAAATTCTGTAGACTAACTTCATCCTTCAATGCAATAAAAATTTAATTGAAAATGAAAATGTTTAGTAACTTTATAAAATGCTTCCATTGATTTCCTTACACCATTTAGTGAAAATTGAACTCATGACTTCTGATTTTATAAGAATAATTCCAGAAAACTTCAAGCTGTAAATGTATATGAACAAGATATTTAATATGTACACTTATATTTAAATGTTGCTAAGTGTGACGTGCACATTTATGAGGTTGAAACCCAAGAGAACAACTGCTTATCAATGCAGTGAAAATTTGAATATCTTAAATGTTTAATTGAAAATTCAAGTAAATGCTGAAAGGTGTTTTTCAGCTAGTAATGCAAATGCACTTGGTTGGACTCATGGAATTTGCTTATATTTACTTACTAACCATAGTATAGGTGAGAGAGGGTTGATTTGTTCATTTAATTACAATTCATTTTGATTTTCTTCTCAAGAAATGCATGTGTCTTGCCATTTCGTGTGTTTCTATTACTTATCTTCATTGGCAACATGCTAAAAGCATTTCACATTCTTGGCATTGATTTTTGTTTAACTCAATATGGAAATAAATAATTAGAAATGATTGTGTTTGGTGGATATTCATAATTATTTCTGTATGTCTTGATTTTTATTTTAATGCTTTCGTTCGACCAAGATGCATCCAATAAATCGATCAATAATAATGTACAATTTGTAAGCTGAATTAAATTCAAATATTCCCAAAATATTTTTCTATGTTGATATGTATTGAATATTTCTCAATCAAAACAAAAGATAAAAACAATGATGCTTATTCGTGGAAGAATTATTTTATAGTGATACAAATTTTATTTTGACAACCAGCGACAAGAAAAACTCAACAGGTGCTTTTCTTGTGGATCTTTATTTATCTATTTCTTTGTTTCTTAATCGGGGGCTTTGAAAATTTGCAATTGGTAATGTAGCAAGTGACTTCTGGAATTTTTTGGATGAGTATCCATATTTACACTATTTACATTGTTCGGACTGTTGTTTTAATCTTTGTCATATTCACGATGTTTTGGCCATTGTGCACTCCAGCCTTCTTCGGGTAATTGAAATTTCGAACTGAACCTTTTATTTCTAGTTCCACATGCCACACCTCTTCACTCAACTCTCTAAGTTTTTTGTTCACCTCAGCTGTAGACAGGTATTGAACAAGGACACATGGCCCATTGGATAAAAAGCATTGGTTAAATCCAGTGACTTGACCCAAAGAGCATACAACAACCAAAACACTGTGAATATGGCAACAAAGATGGACACAGCATCTTTATTTCACTGATATGGATCAATACATAGACATGTACCAAAATAAGAAGTATATCAATAGTAATCAGACTCTATGTGAATTCACTATTAACACAGGAGTGTATGCATATGATTTCTCACACTGGAATACCATCCTGTGATACATTATTCCATGCTTTTTGCTTCTGTTTACATAATACAGCAACAGTTGTACTTGGGTTAATGGAATAAGTCAGCTGGTCACATTATTTCCATATAAATTCAGTAAAGGACAGGTCCGGCAATCATGTTGACTAAAGAAGTTATCAAACATTTTGCAGAACATGTTGAGTAACACAGGCAGTATGTGGGCAAGCATTATCCTGTTGAAATAGTACATTGTCTTTTACTTTCAGGAATAGTAACAGAACAGGTGGAATAACATACCTTCCACATGCACACATCAAAGGCAGGTGAGAGTTATGACATTCTACAAAATCATACCAGGTGCCTGTGTGTTTGGAATGTGTCACTTCCCACAGTTAGCTACGTCACACATGCAAATGACCATCTCTTGCATGAAAACAGAACCTGCATTCATCACTGAACAATAGAGAATACTCTTCAGTGCCTGAGGTGAACCTTTTGTAACATGACCACAGTGGAAGTCTGTCTAGATAGACATGTACCTGTTACCTTGCTGCAAATAAACAAGAGTCTGTGTTGACACATCCCAGACATATTAGTCCTGACTTATGTTGCAGAATATGTGCAAACTGCCGCTGCTGACTTCACAGTGTGCCAGTCTTGAACATCTCTATTATTTAGCCATTTAGAATTTGGTGGAAGAATGCTTATTGTACTGTTGTTGCTAGGAGTTAAGCACCACTATGTACAATTATTACCAATATGCATAGCGGTTTTCTGAAATTATTATGCAGACCCACAAAGGCTCACAACCTGACCCTTTTCAAACCACTCTAATTGAACAAAAGAAATTTATACACACTTCTGCTTGCAGTGTTTCCCAACACTGTACCTTATAGAAAAATTAATGTTTAGGCACACAAGTGATGCACTGGTATATGAGTGTTACATTGTCATAAGAATGTCTATTACACCCAAATATGCTCATGAACTAACCAGGTCAAAATTGACACTGTTCTTTAAAGTCTTTTCAATTTTTTTAATCAGTGTTTATATTGCATGTGTTTGTGTTCCCAACTAATAAAATCTTATCGATTTTACAGCTTCAGAATTCCTGGGCAAGAAACCTGGATCCTTCAAAGGAGTTGGATATTTTTTAGTGAAAAGTCTAGTTTGATTTACTTCTTGGCTGATATAAATTTAGAAAAACTTAGCTGTTATGACATAAAATGGAATAAAATTCTTTCAGGGAATAATTACAGTAGTTCTGTATTTGATGCCATATGATGTTAGGGAAGGATGTGCAGGTGGGCTAGCAGTTATTGGAATGGAAAAGGAAAATAATGAACCCAAATTTAAATTCTGGCTGGGACATAAATCTATAGGTAAAATAGCAGGGTAAACTAGGGTATCTAGCTTTGATTAGTAACCCCTCTAAAGAAAGACAACTGTGAATTCAGAAGTGGTTGGATAGAAGACTAGTAAACCCACATCATGTACCTGCTATTGAAACTACAGCAACATCAGCTGTTGTTACAGGTTTATGATCTACAAGAAGTTTACAGGTTTAAGAAGACACAGATTTTGGCTACGTACAAATATTGATAGACTATAGGATATGGGTAAACATTAGCTCAACATATAACTTAGCTTCACATATAAGACATGGGAAATAGTTTTAAGTTCTATTTTAGGAGGGAGAAGGGGAAAGGGGGCTCTTAGAAGCTACTAAATATGGCACGTCTTCCTTATCTGGATGTGCAGTGGGTGTAATGGATGCCAGCTCTAAGCTTATTCTTAAGAAACCAAAGAGCAGAGTTCAAATTTCAGTTGTTACATTCACTTATGCGTGAATACTTTTGTAGAAGTTATGAATCATCTCCCCCCCCAGCTGTAGGTTAAATAGTAGAACTTGTATCTGGAAAAATCATTGTTATTCTCTAAAAATTGTTAATGCAATATTTCCTTGCAAAAATATTGTTACAATACCAAAAATATATGAATCATGTCTTTCCCCTAGCTAAGGGTTAAATAGTAGAACATGTATCTGGAAGAATCATTGTTGTTCTCAAAAAAATTGTTAATGCAATATTCCCCTGCAAAGATATACTTACAATCCAAAAAATGTTTTGGCTTTAGATAAATCATAGAGTTAAGCCATAAAAATCAAATCCCTTACTCTTCTTTCCCTCATATGAAAACCTGGGTACTTTTTTTGTAGATTGTTGTTATTTTTGTGAGAACACATTCATTAAAATATAAAAGTTTCAAATCTGCTCACTCTGAAAAGTTTCATGCAAGTAGAACGTGATTATGATCCAAGTGTAGAATGCTTTCATGCATGAATATAATGTCTGTTAAAACTTTATATATCAATTGTATAATTGGAACTTTGCAGGCCTATGTAATAGGACCCTGTGAATCTAACAAAAGTCCCTTTTTTTTCATCCTAAGTACACTATAAATCAAAGCTTCACTTTAAAACCAATTCACTTGTTTCCACTTTAAATGTTTCTCAAAAGTGAAAGCAGTATTCAGTCAAAGCAGATCAAAGTACATCCAAAAAATAAACTTTTATAAAAGCACTCTGGTTTCAGGTTTGCACAACATCTGCATTGTATTTTGTTTACATTGTGAATAACATAACTGCTACTACTGACAGACAAAAAAACTATTAATTTGACACAAATGGTAGGCTTGTTTACTTGTATGTTGGACATTTGAATTCTTCAGGATTTCCATACACAAAAAAAGGAAAAAAATACCATGTTTATATCATTTTGTAAAAATCTTTTAATATATTTCAAAAAAGTTGTCTGATTCCGGATTCTATATTTTTCATCTAATTCTTTCAGAGGAAAATAATTATACAATTTATTTTATCTTTTCTTTTGCTAGTTTTGAAATTGTTAAATTTTGTCAAGTCAAATAATTTGTTTCTCTAGAGATGGACAAAAAAAAAAAAACAGACAATAAATACAAATTATGCATATCAAGATATTTCGTAAACTTTGAGTGACTCTTGGGATAGGCAGTTGATTGCACTAGACTTTTTATTAAATTCCATGTCTTGCCAGAAGAATTGCCTTTGACCCGATCAGAATACAAGAACAGTTCTACTTTATTTTAATTGGGCAGGTTTTAAAGAAAAACAATTAAATTTGTCTCTGATCCATGTCTCAGTCAATATTCTTGTAATAAGACAACACTGCAATATTCTAGCCATAAATAATCTCAACAAAACTTTTCAAATATTTCTCATTGTTATTCCTGCCATTAGTGTTCTGGCTTAATCTCATTCCAGACATCTTCTAAAGATAACTTCAAAACAACAAAGATATATAATTTCTGTAATAATGTTTTTCATGCAGAATATCTTTCCGATTTTCTGTCTACATTAAATCTTGCTGATTAGATTATTTCCATTAACACTTCATTGGTTTTAGAATCCTGGTGGAAAGAGAATAGAATGCATTAAATATATACTTATGAATGAAATTTCACAATTGCCACCAGAAGCCATGTTAAAGTGGCTGAGGAAACAATTATTAAAGGGACTGAACTCTTGCATGACTAATCCCAAAGGAGCCAACAGCTTTTATTATCCTGAGTCAGCTGAGAGCCAATATAGATTTGTTAGAAGCTTTTTAATTCATACAAAATGGCAAAAAGACTGCACAACAGTATGAAAATATAATTATCTCATCACTGTATATATTTCTAATTACTGATGTAATTATGTAAGCAAAAGCCAAATGAATATTTGTTTAATTAATATGAATGGAAAGACCTTGAAATAATCTTGCTGTAATTAGATTTAATGTGGGTTTCTTTTGCTTGGTATGAAATTAATAATCAAATGAATTAAAAAATAATCTTTCAGCTTTATGAGTTAGGCATGATAGATTTAACACTGATGAATGAAACTACAAGTTTATGTGTAAGAAAACAAGGTAATTAACTGGCAAGGATTTTGTTTACAAAAGATACATTGAGATGCTGAAATAGGCAACATACAATATTTACTTGTGTATAACACACACTGTTATAAAGTGTACACTTATAATTTGGCAATGAATATTTGGCTGAAAACTAATAACTTTCAGCTGATGTGTTATCCATGCTTTGGGATATATATATATATATTGTTTCTTTTGTATTTTATGTAATATATATTAATTCTATATTCACACATGCAAATACCCTTTGGAAAGGTATGAATACCTCTCTTCTTCCCCCAACTATGGGTTAATTAGTAAGGCTTTTATAACTAAACCATTATTATCCCCCCACTCAAAATTCTTACAATCTAAAAATATTTTCTGGCATTAAATAACCTGCAATGGTTTAATAAGCTGTAGAAAACATTTCATTCAGTCAAAATCAGGAAGATATTCCATTTTTGAAACAAATTTTGATAAGCAATAAAACGTGGATGATTTAAATTACTACAGAATGCTGACTGTAGAGCAAGCAAAATGAATCCCCACTATCTGTACTAAAGGTTTGGTCTTTGTCTAAAGCTGATACTGTGTAGATAGTGAAAGTGGGTCTTTTATCATGAGCTCCATCCATTGTACCAAACAAGCACCATTCACAATTAGACAAACTTAAGACAGCTATCAAAAAAAAAAAAAAAAAAAAATGGAGTCAGAATTAGTTCAGAAACAACTAAAAGAAACAACACAATATCCAATCAAAATGTGGGGATCACCCACACCTTGTTTGCCAAGACAACCAATATAAAAAGATGGGACAAAATATCCCTTTCCTCTGGCATGTAACAATGGGACTGTTCCCTCCTGGGGAGACACACCCCCAGACAGCAAAATTCATAATCAACTGGCAAACTTCATTTCAAACAAACTACATGATCATTAAACCTACACATTTTCTAACAGCAAAGCCTATAATATTTTTCTTCCTTTTTCAGCTATCTCTGTACACACAAATAGATTTTCTCTCATCTTGCATTGTTATTCTTTATAAAAAAAAAAATAGATATGTTAAACTCATCAATGTGTTGAAATTTATTCCTTCTGAAAATGCTGATTCCAATATTTCTTTGAAAGTTCTCTACCTCAACCATTTCAATCTTGTAGTACCACATCTCAACAAGAATAATACCAGATGCTATATTACTTTGCTGATCAGGCAAATGTTGTTATAACTTAGCTGTAAAGTTTTCACCCATCTTACAGTCAGCAACTAGATTACCATCAATACTAGAAAAAGTGATAACAGCTACTGGACTTGAGAAATCTATTTTCTTGAAAAATTGTTTTAAGAGAGAGATTTTATAAATTTCAACTGGAATTAGTACTGTCTGCTCGGTCCATGAATGCCAAATGGAAATGGTTAATATTACCGTTACCATTGATTTCAGTCTTAACAAAAAATTCAATTCATTAGAAGACTGCACGACTTTGAAAAATAATGTTCTGGAAAGACAGAATTATGAATTTATTTGAAAAAATAGAAGATACAGGAACAAATAAAAAAAAAAAAATATTTTGACTTAACACCAAACTTCTTGCCAACTTCATAGATCACTGTACAAGACAACTCACAAAGGCCACTTTCTTTTTAACATGACAATAGAAATATTATTGCTTTATATAGATACTTGTGCATTTAATATATCACATGACTAAATTTTTCAATAAAAACTAATTTTAATTATAATGAAGTTGATTAATAAATATAGATTGTAAGCTTTGCTTTCTTTACCTCTATATGCAAAATATATATCATTTTTTAATCATTTCACTCCAAGTAAGGCAATAAAGCCACTGAGATGTGAGGATTTACTGAGTGTGACAGAAAAAAAAAACATTAAGGAGAGAGAACAATAAAAGAACAGGAAGAAGACAAGATAACGATTGACATTGTATTTAAATTTCTGAAGATCAAAGTTGACTGGAAAGCAAGAAGCTGGAAGAGAGTTCCACAAGTGAGGAATGTGAGAGAAGAAATGGTTAGCATAGAACTTATGGTTACATCTAGTCACTACAAGTGTAAAATGATGAGACCTTGCTACCAATCTAATACTGCACTTAAATTCATAAATATATTTACCACAGAAGAAAGTTTATTAGAAAAATTAGCATGAAAGTATTTATAGAAAAGACACAGAGAAGCTATGATATGGCAGTGAGAAAGAGACTGAAGCTAAGCTGCCAAGTCAGAAATAATAATAATATTGCAGATTTTTCTTTGGATTTTATCAAGAATCTCTAAACATAAAGGCGGGAGCACCAGAACAGATGTGGCAGCAATATTCAATGCATGGATGAATAGTAGACTTATAAATATGTAAGATAACTTCAGAAGAGAAAAATTGTCTAACACAACACAGTGAATCAACTTTCTTAGCAGCAAACTTAGCAATATCATCTTTCCACTTCATGCCAGTGGAAAACATTTGCCCAAGAAGAGGTCAACATCAGTCATGTGAATGGAGGGCAAAAAGGTTTTTCTCAGAAAATTAAAAGAGAGCTCTTTCATTTTGGAGGCATTAAAATTAACAAGCCATTCCTTGCTCTAGTTAACAACAGATTGTGGATCATTTTTGAGACCAGCTGCCAATTTGACCTTATTGGACCAATCAGATTACCATTAAGACAGGAGTAAATAGTTGTATCATCAGCATAGATATGAAATTGAAAACTGATGACATTGGGAATGTTGTTGATGAAAATTAGGAACAATGTAGGTCCAAGAATAGGGCCCTGGATGACGTGTGTTCATGCAAAAAGATCTAGTTAGTGGCTGTTTAACACAATTTTCATTTCACAATTTGAGTTTATATCAAGCATAAACCATTTTTACTTCAAACATAGTGACTGCATTTGACTTGAGTAGGAAATCATTGGTGACCAAGCACTGCCATTATAACTGATTGCTTTCTAACCAATCAACATCCTGCTTTTATTTTGATCTTGGGCAAATCTATGAATTCAAGAAGCTAAACAGAAATTATTATAACTAAAGATGACAAGATAACAAAGTTTCAGCAGAAAAGATTGAGGAAGATATTTTCAGTGTATACTTGTAGAGGAAAAAATATCTACGATCAAAGGATCTGTTTTAAAATTTGAAAATCATTAACAATAGAAACTGCCTTCTTAATTAAATTAAATGTGTTAATTTAATTTTGTTGAGAAACTAAGAAACAGAAGTGGTTTAAGGAATGAAATTTAGAAACACTGGACTGAACTAAATAAGAAATAAGTTGCTTGGCAGGGAAAATGATTTTGGTGTTTAAGGAGTGACATTCAGATGCAAATTGAATATTGCAACATTATTGCTAATAAGAAATAATCACTTCTGAACAGTTAAGGCAGTGACTATTGATTATAACTGATAGAAATAACTATATTAAACTGGGTAGCCACAATGTCTTGAACAAACTAAGAATAAACACTTAAATCAACCATCTTTCTTATATCATCAAATATATACCATATTTGATAGCATATAAGAAAGCTCCTTGCCTTTACATTTAATGTTGCTCTATGATGGAGTTAAGCTAGGACTGCTTGTCTATGTCATCTAGTCAAACCAGTTTCCTCACATATAACATACATTTTAGCTATTTTTTTTTTAGAAAAAAAATGTAACATTTGATGCTATCAAATACAGTTCATTCTCAAATGCTATCAAATACAGAAAAGGTACAATATGTTTCACTTGTGATCATCTTGCAAAAAAGTTCTTTTTTTTTCATACTCAAAATTCTTCAACAGTTTTTACATTTGTGTGAACCTATTCGTGTTTTCTTATGTTTGCATTTTTATTTACTGCTTTCATTTTCTCTTCATTCTTTGTACTTTCCTTGATAGAAAGATAAACACAGAGATCTGATTAAATCTTTCATGATTAAGTAGGTTTTAATTGGACAACATTGCAGGCCCTCCACCCCTTTCTTTTTGTTTTCTTTACCCATAGCTGAGAGGAAAGTTGGCTTCCATTCTTGGTTCTGAATTCAAAGTTGTCCTTCTCTTAGATCAGTTGTAACCAAGGCTAGAGAGCTAAGTGTTCCTTGTTATTTTATCAATAGATCAGTGGTTCTCAAGCATTTTTTTACCCATGGACCACTTTTGCTCTTAATTCTTTTTGGTCGACCCCCATAACCATTCGATGAAAAAAAGCTTATTTTATTTTTTACTAATAGATAAGTTTAGGAATTGTATTATAGAAATAGAAAATGTATATGCTTCCTTTTATATATATAATCCTTTATATAATTTATATGCTAAATTAATTTTATTGATTAATTTATATTAATATATTATTTTATTTAATATTTAAAATTATATTATTTATTAATAATATATTAAATTAATTTATATAATAAATTATAATATCTATATAATTTTCCTGTGTGTGTGTGTATATATATATATATATATATATATATATATATATATATATATATATATAAAATTCTTCTTTTATATGTCCTTCTTTGTTTTTATTCAACTTATACAACTTTTACAATCAAAACATCCGGTAGAGTAAAAGGGATGCTAACTTACATTGCTTGATCACGTTTTTTGTTAGTTTTAGAGTTGTTGTTGTTTTTTTTTTTGTTTTTTTTAATTTTAGTATTTTAATATGGTGTAGATTACTGTAGAAATTCCAAATCTCATTTGTGACAATTGCTCCAAAATGAAATTGCTCTATGGACCACGAAAATATTACGGTGAACACCCAGTCTTCTATGTTTTTTGTGTGGACCCCCAGTAATGTTACAGGGACCCCTTGGATCCATCTAGGCCCTAGTTGAGAACCACTTCAATAGATGGTGTGTAAGATAAATTTATGTTTTTCTCAAGAGATGAGTGTGAAGTATGCAGAGCCTCTGCCTGAATTTGAACCTGGCTCAACAAATCCACTTTTTTTTTTTTTTTTCACTGTTAACCAATCCACTTGTACTTCCCAACAACATATTTGTTTTTTGTTAAAAATAAGTTCTTTAAAAAGAAATTCTTCCTTTGAAAGAAAGTCATATAAGGTCAGATGTTTTGCTTTGAAAATAACTAAAGAAAAAAAAAACAGTGTGTGGTTAACAAGTTTAAGCCAACTGGGTACATTGTCATGCTAAACACATGGTACCAGATTTACCAAGGACAAAAAGTTGTTTACAATACCAAAGAGCATAAGGGGCCTTTTGCTTAACAAACAGTTTTATATATGGACATAGAGGGAAGGATAGGGATTTAAGAAAAAATACACAGAGTTGGCACAAATGAGTAGAAACAATGGATAAGAAATTTAGAAGTGGTGGGGTGCAGGTCTTCATATTTAAAGACCCTCCAGAAATGAAGTGCAACTTTTTTATGCTTAATGAACAAAATGACAAGTAAGCAAAATTTAAAGACATTGATAATTACACTAAACATGGCCTACTGAGTCTGTGGTTACTGACATCACCACCTCCTCCTAATACTACTACTACTACTACAACAGCTATAATAGTAATAATAATAATAATTAATACTACTACAACATATCATTTCATTTGATTTACATTTCTCTCAATAAGGTTAAATAATAACATTTTCTTGTTTATATGTGTCAGTGCCATTGTTATCCATAATAATCTTGCTGCTAATTTTTACATGACACTGTCTATAATTTCTTAAAACTGACAATCTCCACCTGTTCATTTTATTTGAAATTTAATAATTTAATTAATATATATATATATTATTTAAAATATTTAATTAACATATATTTTCTGTAAATTCTCTTTACATAAGTGCCTCTTGGGGGAACCTCGACATGCTGAAATGGTTAGCAAGCATGTCTCGCTAGAACAGTTATGATAGAGTTGTGAGTACAATCCTTACTGAGTGCCTCATACTTTTGGCCTTGTGCCACATCTAAGCTATGCTTAGAAAATCACCATAAGTACCTCTTGGTGTAGCAACAGTTAGCAAGGTAGTTTTACAGACAATCTATCAATCTACTGCTTTATTAAGTTTTTCTTCTATATACCATGTCCTTTCAGGATGTGGGCAATCATGGCTCTCCACGATTACTATTACAATAAGTTCAACCCACATTCTGTTCCTTATTGATAAGGCTTTCTGTTAGTCATAACTAGTATAGCTGAGTTCAATTTTTATTGTGTATTCTATATTTCTTATAAAATCTAATAAGCTCATGTGAAACCTTAAAAAAATATTTTTCCCATTTGCTTTAACTTTATTTTGCGTGTGATAAGGGATGAGGTCTTAAGAAAACTGAGCACCTTTAGAATTTTTTACCGTAATTAATTTTATGAAATCACATTGCCAGTTATCATTGGTTAAACAAGATGGCAACCATAAACTGGAAAAATAAATCCTGTTCAAAGGAAATAGTCTAAACATGAAAAAAAGACAGCATTACAATAATATTGTTAGGTAATAAGAATTATTATTATTATTGTTAGGTAATAAGAATTATTATTATTATTGTTAGGTAATAAGAATTTTTATTATTATTGTTAGGTAATAAGAATTAATTACTTAATGGTATGTAAAGGAACAACAACTTAAATAATTTAAGAATAATCACTTAAATCCACCATGTTTCTCACATCATCAAGTATATACTATAACTTAGCAGTTCTCAAGTAGAATTACTCTTTTTGATTTCTTTTTTTTCCTGATTTTATAGCATAAACTGAAGAAAACATGATACACATAAAATAACATTATCTACAATAAACAGAATTAAAGTTATTTTTGATATGCAAAGACAATTCAGATTTTGTTTTCAGAAAAAAAATGTAATATTGCTTGAAGCAAAACTTAACATAAACTGTCCAGTGTGTCTTTTAAAATGATTATTTGAAATTCAGTAAAAAACTATATCCTTGTTTAATAATTAATCTTTAGATATTTTTGTGAGGGTAAGTAAAGCATAAAGTTCTTTAAAATAGTTATGCTTAAACATTTACATTAGTGATTCTCAACCTTTTTTGCCCTTTTCATCATTTAGTCAGAATATCATTCCCACCTCCTTTCTAAGATTATCCAACTCAAAATGTGCCTTCCAAATAATATGCATCTTCATTCTTTTCCATATTAATACATAGACATTTACATGGAATATTTTTTTATGGAGGAGTTTTACAATTTTAATAGCAACAGAAAATGTTGGTGTATTTATAAACTTGAATACATATACAGTAATTTGTTTTAATTCATAACTAATTATTAAATAAATAAACTCAAGCAGACTACAATAGAATGTCAATGTATCATAATTCAATAAACAAAAAGTTCAAAAAATGGTCAGGGTATTTAAATCAATTTTATTCTGAAGATGCCAGTCGATGAAAAACTTGTGTAAAAGTAAGATTTCCCCCATCACAAAATATGAAATTCCAAACTGGGATGAGATTCCCCCTTGGTTGAGAGCCCCCTGCTATAATTGATAGCATATATGACACCTCCCTTCTCATATAGATTTAATATTATAGTATGAAAATGTTAGACTGGCTACAAATTACTGGTATCCTATAGTATATGGTAAAACATTACCTGCCTTACCAGATACTTAGCAAATACCTTTGAGATGTTATTTTTAGCTCTTTTTTTTTTTTTTTTTTTTAAGACGGTTGAAGGTCACATATCATCAATAATAATAAATTCATTCTTTCTCAGACATTCTAACTGTTTAGTTCTTATATTTTTTTTTAAATATTTCCACCAGTAATTTATAGATAAGACACATTCCTTCTCTGCACTCATAAAGCAAGTGATTGCTAAACCCACTAGTTGTGTAGTCATGAACTAAAACTGAGGATTTAAATAAAAATCTCAAGCAGAATCAAGTGAGGTTGGAAAGAGATGCTGGCAGTAATGTACTTATGTGACCTAAATTGATCCTGGAAAAATCCTTAATCCTAGCATTCTTTAGAAAATGAAAGGTATTTTGGTTTTAGTTTTGAATCCTTTTCACTGGAATCTTTATTATATTTGTTCTTTTAGACTGACTTTTTCATCTTTGTTGTACCAACTGTTAGAATATTTCAAGCCATAATTTTTAAAGCAATTTGATATTGAATTGTTTGAAACTAAACAAACTAGATCCAAATACAGTTAAAAAATGACTAACAATACCTGACAAATTCATTTATCTTTCTTCTAACTCTGATCATTATGTGTAGTTTATATATATATATATATATATATATATATATAGATAATGTAAATCAAATTTCAAGTGGGCAGTGACTGACCACAACTAACAGTTTCATGTGCTTTCATGCAAGCATCAGGCTGTTGGTAGCTGTAGTTTGTAAAATAGGTGGCAAAATTGGTTGGCTTACCATCTTAGACTCACCTGGTAGTATATGAGTTTCTATTTTACTAACTACAGCTACCAACTGCCTGATGATTGCATGAAAGCACATGAAACTGGCAGTCATGGTTGGTCACTGCTCACCTGAGATTTGACTTAAAATATATTAAATCTCTGCCATTCTTTATAGCATTGAGCATTCTTTTTTCCCCATGTGCAATCTTAAGCAAACTCTTTTGGGAGCTGCTTATCCTTATCTCTAATTTTATATATGTATATATCAGGAAATGTGTACCACTCTAGACCCCTGCCCTGGGTAGACCAATTCCTTGGCTTATAGGATGTCCTGGTCCCCATTTTCAGTTTAAATAAGAAAGCTTTTAGCATGAGGTTGTAGAGCAGCCCTGCCTAATTGACCTTATGATGTCAAATGGCTTCGATCTTTTGACATTTACCTGGACTATGGCACTGGGTGAGTGGTGTAGGAGATCAGTTCAAAAGTGGAAGCTTTCTTTGAAACTGATAGCATCCATTGCAGCTGCCAGAAATCAATACAATGCCATATCGAAGGCTTAGGTTGACCAGTGCTGAATCGTTATCTACCTCCTCCAGTATGGTGCATACCAGATGCAGGTTGTTTTGGGTTATCCTTCCTTTTACAGTGCAAGTCTGCTCAGTGCCAATTAACTTGTCAACAACAGCTTGTGTAGGTAGCTTGTTAGGATTCTGGCCAGGATTTCCAGGTCTGTGTTGAGATGAGTGATAGGCCAGAGGTCCTCCAACCCATTCCTACCAACATCCCTGGTTAAATGAAGTATGTTATCCTGGTCAAACCAATGATTGAACATTATTGCCAAGACATGAACAAAGATGTGACATTTTTTGAGAAACTTCACAGGGAAGGTTATCAACTCTTGAGGCTTTATTATGATTGACATACTTCAGCACCACAATGATCATTTCCTCTGTTATTGTCATTTGCATTTGGCCATGCTGTGTAGTTCCAGTATAGGAAAGTCAGGCAAGCTGATCAGGATTTCTGGCAAAGAGATATTTGTAGCAATCTTGGAAACCGTTACAGAAACTAGCCAACATTTGCAGCAGCTATCCATCAGGGGTGGTGACTTTGCAGATAGAATAATCTGTTTCCTGTTGGAGCTTTTAGTGAAGTAGTCACTCATATCTGTTTAGTTGACATTATTGGTTGCATAGTAGAAATAGAATTTTATGTTATGTTAAATTTGATAAATAAAACTCCATAATTATTCTGGGGTGAATAAAATATTTTTGTTTAATATTCAGGAAATATTGAATATAACAAAGAAAATTCTATACAACATCAAGTTTTAGATATTTTATAAGTGCAATGCAATTGTAATATAACTTAAATATTTCTCTTCATGTTTTATTTTTTTAGAATAGGTCAACTAGTTTGTACGTGGGTGGATGTATGTTGTAATGGATATTGGCTCGGAATAAGAAATGGGAGAGTCAAGTTCAAATTCTAGTCATGTTTTATTACATTCACTCACTCGCAAATAAACTTGGAAAAATTATGACAATTTCTCTTCTCTCTATAGCTATTGGTTAAATAGCAGGATAGACAGGGTCCTATAGCCTTGGTTGGCAATGAGTATACTATAGAAAGAAATGGCAACCTACTGCAGGAAAATTTTCTGCCTAGTCAGTCATAAATCAAAAGAGACATGTTCACCCAAGCATGTATCACATATGGTACTTAAATGACTGGAACTAATTTGAAAATAAATGATCTTAATTACTTTATTTAACATGGCGTTAACTTGATAAATTATTTTCCAGATTAGATGTGATTAACTTTATTTTAATATACTTTCTCCTTAGAAAGATAGAGTAGGAAACTTGCAGCACAAAATTATGGAAGGACCTGAAATATTAAAGTCTAAAGTGAGAACAACACTGGCCCAAATAAACAGAAAAACAGCAACATGACCAGACAGGATTGTACTCGAGTTGTTAGCAGCTTCAGATAATTTTGACATTAACAAAATTATGGAAATAATAAATGAAATATACAACAGTGGGGATATGCTAAAAGACCTTAAATCCATTTTATAGTATTGCTTAAAAAGCCAGGTGCAAATGAATACAAGTTTCATTGGACAATAAGCCTAATGAGCCATATGAGTAAACTAATCATCCGAATTCTGATGTGTAGTGTTTAGTAGAATTAGATTGGAAATAGGACAAGAACAGTATGGTTTTGTTAAAGACCCTGGAATAAAGAATGCAATATTTATGCTCAGAATGATATCAGAAAAAGCAATCTACAGAAGGATGTATACCTATGTTTTATAGATTATGCAAAAATGTTTGATAAGTTACAGCACAAATGTTTCAACTGTTAGGAAAATCTAATTTATTTGGGAAAGTCTTTTAATAGAAGACTGAAAATGCAACACTGAAATTCAAAGGTGCATTGGAATAGTGAAAGATTTCTTCTAAAAGATTAAGAAACAGGAAAATCGTATTAGAAACAAAGAAAAGGTGCTGAACTGTTATAGAATATCGGTCCTTCTATATGGCAGTGAATGCTAGACAATTTCCTCGAAGATGCCAAAGAGACTTGAGGCAACAGATGTTGTTCTACAGAAAGATGCTGAGAATACCATGAACTAAACATGTGAGTAACAAGGAAGTTTTAAGTAAAATGGAAACAAAAAGGATACTTATACTTAGAATCAAAGAGAGATAGTGGAAATATCTAGAACACATTATGAGGAAAGAGGGCTTGAGGAATTTGATACTCACAGGACATATTGAAGGAGGGGAAACAGTAAGTATTCTGCCTAACAATCTTGTGTAAGTGAATAACAGAACAAGAAGTGAAAGGGATGGTGAAAAGATAAACATTATTAAGACTAACAAAAGATAGGAAGTTGTGGCGAGCCATTATCACCCATGTCCTGAAGGTACATGACACACAGAAGAAAGTTACATCTTTTTAAGTCGATATTATTTGACAATTTTGTTTCTTGACTTCTGTGTATGTAAATAGCCTGAAACGAAAAGAAATTTCTTTCTATAAACTGGATAGCATTAAATAACTCTTCAAGAAGCTCAGTACCACGTACATCGTATATGACAACCAAAGATAATGTCTTGGGGGTGTTTACACAGTAACAGACTGTTGAATGACACATACTTCTTTTGCAAATGGTCACTTTGTGAATGTAAACGTTTTCTACCACTGTTTTGTAATATTGAATCCATTTTGTGATGGCATTTTTGCTGCCTCGAATTGTTTAATACTGGAGGTGAGTTTTGTCTATTCAGTCGCTTACTGTGATTGAATCTCTCACCTTAGGCAATGGAACTGACAGAAAATAGCAAAGCAATCTTGTTCAGTTGTTGTAATGTCAGTCATATATATTCAGAATTGTCTGTGAGTCTTTTACTGACTGACACTTTTTTTATGGACTGTTTAGGAAATTTACTTCTTTTTTCTTTTTAATGTACTTTGTTTATTTGTTCCCTCATTCAAGCCTTCAGGTTGGCAGATTTTTTTTTCTTGCTGGGTTTTGTATTTGTCGTTTATCCTTCCACCCCCTTTTTTTCTGCAATTTATCTTTTTTTCCTTATGTCTTTTTCTTTCTTTTTTTTTCCTTTACTCTTTTTTCCCCCACCTCTTCACTGATCCCTTTTTCATTTTAACTTTCCATATTCTTCATGGCTTTGTCCCAGACTACATGTTGCTTTCTTTATATTATCACCTTCAGTCCATCTCTTTCATTTTGTTTTTACCTCCAATCCTTTATTCTCTAATTTTCTTCACTTTGTCTTTCTCCCAATTTTGTAAAATTTTCAAACTTCTTTCTTTTCTTCTGATATCATTTTAGTTAGAAACACTAAATGTTATTTGTTTATTGTGTAGATGAACAGTGAATTGAAAGCTTCAGCTTTGCTATAACCTAATGTTCTAATTCTACACTGAGTGAATTAAGACTAGTGCTGTTTTGGAAACTCGATATTTCTCCTAGATTTGTTGAAATGATTTAGAGAATAACCAACATGTATCTTTGCCGCATTCTTTTATACTCCTTTGGGTTCAATTGGTTCTTCTCAAAACTTCTAAGGAATGCAATCCTTTTTTTGTCTCTTTTGGGATTCTATTATTATCTGCATGTTTGTTCCATATTCTATGAGAGTTGTTTGTCTTGAGAACGAATAATAATAATAATAAAAAACAGCTGATTTTGTTTGAGGTAATTTTCTCTTGGTTATTTACACAAAGGTCATGATCATTGCCTCTTCATAAATTGTTTACATTTACCCAATTCTGACTGGCACAGGAGGGATTTATTTTTTCAATTCTCCAGGTTTTTATTCAATATTGTTCAAACGTATGGTTTGTTTCTCATTTTTCTCTTTCTGGTTATAGACATTTCTTCCTTTTTCATTTATCAACAAAGCTAAAGCTACAATTTCAATCTGCATGGGATTTATTTGTAGCTCATAGGTTTTACAAATCAACACAGTTTTTGGCAGTGTTGCAAAAACGAAAGTAGATAAATAGCAGTCTATTAATACTGTAGCATTTACCTACCTTCCTACATAAGATGTGGGTTACTACTCCAAAAGAAAAAAAATATTAAAGTTTCACCCACTTTAAAAGATCTAAGGAATAACGGAGTGATAAACTTATCTATGTATCTGTCTATTGTCTCTATATTTTCTTTCTTTCCTTTTTCACTCATTTTTCTTTCCTTCTCTTTCTTTTGTATCGTCAACATTTCCTCCTTCATACCTTTGCTCCACTTTCTCCATTAATTCCTGTAGTGTGGAAAGGAACAGATAGGCAGTTGATCACTCTCTCTTTCTCTCATATATTTTGAGTACACCTGTATGCTACAATGACTAGCTAATCTTTAAAGTATATTTGTATTTCTCCAACATCCACAAAACTATGGTTTATACCAGTGGTTTCCAATCTTTTTTGGCTCATGGCCTATTTTGAACCCAGAATTTTTCTGTGACCCATGAAATTATTATAGTATAAAAAATTACTTCCACTTTACGTAGAATATATCCAATTATAAAATTTCTGTGGCCCACCTGAAATTTGCAATGACCTATTTTGGTAAACACTGGTTCATACTGCAACTCCGTTGGGTGGGATTTAGTCAGAGTTCCTGGGAGAGAGTGATCAGTAGTTGAACAAGGTCACTATATTCTGGTGTCATCAATAGTTGAACGACTCCAGTACGTTCAAACGATTGATCATAATGACATTTTTTTGATAGACCTCTACTCCTGTTCAAAAGACCAGGGAGAAGTGTGAATTGGGTGATTGGCAAACCGATCTTCTGAGATTGAAATGGTATTCGATTGATTTGATGATCTTGGATGGCCTCAATTATTTCAAATGTGTTTTTTTCAGGTTTTTATAACTGAAATTGTTTACCTTTGATATTATTTCCAATGAATCTCTGTTTTAAATACATCCCAACTTCTCTCAAGTTGTTTTTAAATGTGTTTCAACTTCTCCCAAGTTGTTTTAAATACATCCCAATTACCAATACAATTGGTTAATGCCACTATTGATTTAGTGACTTTTAGAGAATTCATTTTGAGGTTGTTTAATGGCTAATAGTCAACCAACAATGTTTTTCTCAAAAAAAAAAAATCATCATAAAAAATGTTCATTGATGTTAGGTAACATTAAACCAGAAAGGAATATATAGGTCTGCAAACATAGTTTACTTGGTCTTCTTCCTATTAACTTGTCAAGTGGATATTAGAATAGTTGGCACCTCCCCACTGGAAGCCCACTTTGTATACAATCAGTCTATATGTAACAACCAGTCTGTTTTATCAAGAAAACTCTAGCTGTTCAACAAACATCCACAAAGCAATAAATCATTTCTTATTGGCTTTGTACTTCTATTGGTTCAGGGTATCATAAGTTTTGACCTCTTGCAAGTGACTAGGCCTTTTATCTTTACAAACATCTCTTGCAATATTTATTATCCATAAGTTATTTGTTACATACTCTAAGTGTATACAGTACGTAAATGGCTAGATGTAAATTACAATTTGTTAATGGTTTTTTTAGAGATAGGTTTAGCTCTTTGATTAAGTTTGTAGACTGACTTGGTCACCTGTGTTATCATTCAATATACAGAACTGGATAAGTAAGGTTTGTTAGACAGAATTCAAAGAGAAAGAAATCAGGAGAGAAAACAAAATTAGCCAGAGTTCAATGGATACAACAATGATACATGACTATTGGGATATGACTAAAAATTATTCTTTGAAAAAAAAAAACTAGAATGACCATCAATCACAGGTTTTTATTTAATTGACCAAAATGAAGGTAACAACTCCAAAACTCGAATTTCAGTGAAAATTGACGAATGTCTAATTGCACAAATAGATGAACAATTTTTTTTTTATTTTCTGTTATTTATCTATCAGTTGTTAAGGTTTTTATTCATGTGTCAAGATATTTCTCTTTGTGGCATTCTAAGAAAAGTATTATGAATTACTGTATTTGATGTCCTATTTAAACATTTAGCCTATGGTCAAATCATGCTGAAAACACTGATTCTTGTTTCATCATGAAAGTTGAGCATTGCCAAGAACTTAGGTAGGAAACTACTTGGCAACACTGGGTACTGTAATCAACACTCCGACAATCTGAAATATATTCTGGCTTAAAATAAACCATAAAGGATTGATAAGCCATAAAAAAAAAAAACCAACCAGCATTAACATTTAATATGACACTATTATGGAGTTAGGTGAAGTAAAAGTAGTAATAGTTTACAACATACAGGGAACTTGAATATAAAACCAGAGATATTTTTTTTACCATTTTTGGAAGAAAAAGAGGATCTTACATACAATCAAATAAGGTATTATTTTCCTCATTGAAAAGCCTTATTTAAATAATCGTAAGTGTCTATTTTTGGTTTTTATTGATTTAAACAGGGTTATAATGTTCTGCTTTTACTGGAAAAGTAATAAAATATTTGTGAAACTTCTTTTTCTTAAGAATTTGGACAATGCAAAGTTTGGTTGTAATCATTTCTGCAGTAATGGCGTCTACAGATATGATTGCATAATAGAGAATTTCAATGTGATTCTAAGATTATATATATATATATATATTGTCATCCACAGACTGTTTCACTGTATCACAGCTCATCAGTGTGGCTAGACGTCTGGTTGCCTCTAGCTAGGATTGAAACCCGACTAAATTGGCATCAGTTGGAGATTCTACCACTAAGCCATTAGTGCATGGCAGAGATGAAGGTGAATTTAAGTACATTTATTTTTAGATAAACAGACAGTGACTGAGAGGACTCAATTCAAGCATTAACTTTCCATATCATTTAGCCAAACCTGAGTTCAACCCCTGCTTAACTATTTAGATGCATCATTTAATGAATGTACATATAAGCCCTTCCAGTTGACATGGAGCCACCCCTTTTATTCATTCTTAATTATATTCCCATGGTCATAATTTGGGCAAATATTCAGTAGATGAGTAAAGGTGACCAAGTAAGTCAGTTTCTTTTAACATAAACTACTTGACTAATGACCAGTCATTATATTTATTTAAAAGCTCTACAAGGTTTTTATCTATATTTCCACTTCTAACTTTGTTCTTCCATCTTCTTGTAATTTTTTAAATTTTTCTTCTTTTCAAATATTTAATAAAACTAAATTTAATAAATGGTGTACTTTTCATTTTCATGGGAAATTCCTATATTTTTCAGATAGGAGTAAACAAATATCTTAATCCCAATTTTCCCCTTGGTTTATTTTCTTAAACTTGCACATTATCTAGATTAAAAGTGGATATAACAAAATGAAAATTATCCAACCAAGACGAATGCTTAGCATTATTCCAAACACAGATAATGCAAAACTAATTTTCCTTCCATAGAATATTTTAAATAATGTATAAAAGCTAAAGAAAAGTTCTTTGTGGAAGATTTGGCCCTGCTATACAAAAGAAACAAAATCAAATACAACATATTTGCCAAGAGTGATTGAGAGATATATATATATATATATATATATATATACACACACACTCCCTTGTTTAGGAAAAATAATTCTGAATGTCTTATTTGTTTACAATTAATGGTCTTTTTTTATCTTTTTTTTTTTTTTTAATATTGGACACTTACACAGAGTGCTTGCCTTCCAAATCTTATCCTCCAGAAAAAGACTCTTTGTTATTAAATATAAAATATGTTATCGTTCTTATTTTTGGCATGACCCTTTCATTTAATTTCAGTTTTGTACCATAAATGAACTTCTATAGTAATGGCTAACAAGCTAACCTCACAAACCATTATGGTTGAATTTGATTCTTACAGGGTGCTACAATATTGTAGGCCCTGTGGCTGGCTAAGATGGCAAATCTCTCAACTGCAAATGAACTAGGCAGAAAGAAACAAATTGCAAATTCTTCTTTTTTTTTTCTTTTTTTTTAATAATTTCACCTCAAGCAAAATGATGTCACTAGGATGCAAGGTTACAGGCCATGAAAGAGAATGAGAAGACTTCAGAAAAGGAGAACAAAGGAACAGAATTTAGGAAGACAGAAGACAGCAATTGGCATTGCATTTAACTTTTGGAAGATTTTAGGTGGCAGTGAAGCAAGAGAATTAAAATTTTTCGTCGGCTCTAATTATATTTTATAAAAAACTAAATTAAACTTTGCTGTTTTCATGCCTCCTTTTTTCAGATCAAAAAAATAGTAATTGTATTTACTTTATAGAAATTATAAAGTTTATACCTATCATCAATAAATATACAAAAATCAATGCACATATCTCTCTCTCTCATATATATATATATATATATATATATATATAAAGAATAGCTATTCCATAACCGTTTTTGTCGCTGATTAATCTTCTATGCCAACATAACAGAATATCATATTTGATGGTGAAAGTCTTTGTTTAAATGCCCATATAACCACTCTAAAGTTAGCTCATGTGAGCTGAAAGCTTAGATCAAGGACCAGCTTATTAAAAATATCAAAATGTTGTACAATTTTTTGTCTTTACTTTCACCCGAAATTAAAGCAAATATACAAAGTTTAGATCGGCTCATGATCAGACATTCATTATCTGTTATATTTAATAATATATGTTTAACTATATATATATATATATATATATATATATATAATATCAGCATGTGATAATTGGCCATCCCACAAAATTTTAATATCTAAAAAAACACTAAACTAATTGAGTTTCTTTTTATCAGATTTTCAGATAAGACATTTAGCCATCTTGACACCATTTGTTGTAAGAATCACTGAAAAACCCTTTGAGTTATTCAGCTAGGAAAAGGACAGGTTAAAATCATTTTAAATCTTCCCAATTGAGCAATGGTGAGAGGAAAATTATCATTCAGACCTTCAGTAATAGTACCAACATTTATGCTCTGGCTTCCATCTTCAAAGTCCATTCAAGAATCATCAAGAGAACAGTGAATAAGCTTAAAAAAGAGGGAACAGTAGAGAGGAAAACTGGATCAAGAGATCAAACAGGAAGAGGGATCATCATTTCAACTTAGAACTAAATATATTCTTATTGTCCAAAGTAGTGTCCAATAGTGTTATAAAAATCATTTAATCATTTCTATGATGCAACAGTTCAAAGCTTAATCTTCTAACAATTGGACAATTTTGCTATTACACCCTGTGTGTTATATATATATATATATATATATATATATATATATATATATATGATGACATGCCTTGGCCTCTTGTCCACATAGGACGTCCTGATCAAACAACGCCCAAATAGTGCTTTTTGAACACACACCTTCCCGATTCTTGAAATGTACATATCTGCTCTGTTCATATTCTAACATAAACATATTTTTTTAGGAAATGGATTAAATCTGACTTACTTTTAATTTATTTTTTTATGAGAGATAATATTATCAAACTTAGTTTTCCAAATCACTTTATTAGAAATTAAATGAAAAATAATAATTTCAAGTTACTAAATATTGTATTAATTTTTTCTAATGTGTAGGGTTTTTTATAAAAACTTGTCAGTTGTTTCACTTTTTATATTATTTGCTTGTATATTTATAATTATTATAACCTGTTATTGTTATCTAACAGATGCTTTTTAGATAGCTCTATGCCTCTGTATATGTCACATACATCTATTTACCCAGAGAAAACCTTGACAGGAACGTGGTATCTAAAGGAAATGTGGGAAAGAGAAAGAACATTAAACACAACATGCCTTGTGTCAGACTCTAAATTTAATTTCATAAAGCATGAACTCTGTACAAAATCCATACACACACAATTGGAGAGCCGGTTTCAAATTCCATTCAAGTTCAGTACATTTACTTATGTGCTAATACTCTTGGAAAGGTATGAATCCATCTCTTCTCCCTCTAGCTATGGATAAATTGCCAAATAAACTGGGTCCTGTAGCCTTGGATAGCAACCTGTCTAGGAGAAGGACAACTCTGAATTCAAAACTTAAGGGGAGTTGTTTGAGGACATTGTGGCAAGCTGTGAACCAATTCTTTGTATTCAATCAGCTCTTCCAAAAAGCATGGTCAGTTCTGAACAAGCCTTTACCACTATAATCAAACCACATATACAGGTAGTCTGGCTGTTTGGTCCTAAGAACTCAGCTACTGGAACCTCATACATTAAAAAATGATGTGAGATCCCCCCCCCCCATATATATATATATATATATATATATATATATATTTGGTTGGATAGATGTGAGTTTGTTAGCTCTATTTCTGATATTGAGCTTTCTAATAAGTACAGCATATATAATATATAAATAATTATACATACTTATATTTATTTATATTTATATACACTTTTCACACACACATATATATATATATATATATATATAAGGATTTTATAGATGATTGACAAGGCACTGTGATTAAGCTTTTTATTATATTTTTCTTACATTTATACAATATATATTGAATATAGTGTGGAAGAACTATTTTTTCTTTCGTCAGTTAGTTCTTACACACTATATGTTCAAAAAAGAAATCTCTTGTATGAATGCCAAAAATATAACAAAAGAACTTAATTGCAGGGACTTGCCAGTCATCTTCAGCAAAACCTGTATAAAAGAGAGATTGTTGCCCAAGTATACACACACACACACACAATGATTAACTCTCACATGGTGCCAATAGAATTTTTAAAGCCTTCTTGGGAGAAAAGTAATAGAAATCATAGAGAAAAAGGTCAGAGGTGAAATAGAGTGGGCATTTTGTATATTAATTATAGATCATGGATCTGATAAGTACTTCATCTTACATACTGATCCTAGTGGGGTTTATACAAGCCACATTTTATTGTAAGCTACATTTCCTTTTAAATTCAGGCTTGAGAGCTCAGTTTACCCTGTTATTTAACCCATAGCTTGGAGAGGTAGTGATGATGGGTTTATGCTAGAATTTGAACTTAGCTTGCCAGTTTTATTTTTTTCATACTTTCATCTATACTTACTTATGTTTTGTTTTTTTGTGTAAAATAAAAATGTATTTTTGGAAGCTAAAATGAAGAAAAAAAATGTGGATGAGAATGTGGTAAATTCTTTGTTTTTGAAACACACACACACACGCAGACTGAACAGCTTTAAAACCTTTAAATCATTTTTTTGAATTTAGAATTTTTCTAAACAAATTCTTTTCTATCATGCAGTGAATTTGTAAATAGAAGTAAAGCCATTATAAGAGCAAATAGTGCTACATGATCTTTATTATAGAGAGTTTACCATGAAAACCTCTATATTTCTCTTAATAACAATATGATTTTATCTGAAGCAAAGGCTTTGTTTGGTTTTGGTTTGTTTGCAAAGGTTCCATTTAACCTTTGTGTCGCTGTTTATTTATGGTCTTAATGACCTGTAACTAGAGGTTCTTACAACAGAGAGGCCAGCCCCCAAAGCATTATTACTATCATTATTCTTTATCAAGATGTAATCTTACATCAAAGGTTTTGTCTAGAAGTGTTCACGTTATTGCTATAGGACTGATAATTTCTTTCAGCCTGTAAAGAGATATTTTTGATGCAACATATATATGACCATGCCTAATGGGACTTTTAATCTACATAATTGTTATTATTATTTGACAGCTATTTATCTAAAGGGTTGCACCCTCTGGACTGTCACATTCAAGGGATTCGTCCTTTTGTGAAAACAACTCTGCCTTATTGTTTGTTTGGCAGCCTTTGCCCTGGAAGTGAAAGTTATTTAGTTCACCCATCTTGACTGTTCAAACACAATAACAACAGGAGAATATTGAGCCTCATTGAAGCAGTCAGTGATTTGGACAATGTATCCACCATGAAATGAATGACACCACATCAGTGTCCAAATTGCTTAATGGTCTATTGTTATTGCACACTTGCACATTCAAGGACAAGGACAGAAGGACCTGATATGGTCACTAACTAGACAGGGTGTAAGTAAATTAAAAAAAAAAAAAAATGACCTTCAAGACAAATAAAATAGATCCATCTAATGACTCATAAACTAGACACACTATGACTGAGAAGTGATTTTTAATATAAGGTGGATTAATATTGGTTTTCAGTTCTTATTCAAATGAAACAGTTGTTTAAAAAGAAATGCTAAGCCACCTCATCACCATTTTTGTGGGAGTTTCTATTCTCTGTATTGAATTTCAATTGAAATACTTGTACTGCTTTCTGACTTTTCTATATAGATGTGTGATTTTTCTTTGACTTAGTTTTCAACCAGATTTAAAACCAATTTCTCAATTCATCATGCTAGGAAAGTACAAACCATATCCGGAATCCAAGGCCTTTTTGTTATTGCCAGACTGACTTCAACCCTCCCGCTCTGAACAAGAAGAAAGAAATGTTCTCATAATAAACTACATTCAATTTGAAATGGTTGATAAGCGTTGGCAATAACACATATTTTGAAGAATCCTTTGTTTTAGAAAAGTCTTGCAGCTGAACTTTATAAAAAGAGTGGTATCCTACTCACAAAGTACAACAATTTGCACTGCATTGAATGAAAGAGTTTTGAACACTCCTGGAAATGTATTCAGTGTTATATGCTGTTTATTTATTTAAGGCAAGTTTTCTTTTGATCTTGTGCCTGATCAACTTTAAACAGTCACTGATGTCTTCCATTATTATCAAGTATAAAACTGGACTATGCAATACTGAATAAATTGAAATGAAAAAGAAATTATTTTAAGTGCCAACAAGAACAGTAATGTCGTTATTGGACAATAATAAGCTACTTTCTGATTAGGCAGAAATTTGGAAGTTGCTAATTACCGATACAGACTTTCATTTCACCGATTTCAGTCATGAACATTCAAATCAAAACAAATATCTTCAGAATTTTGACTTTATAAACAGCTCACCTGTTAATTAAATGAAAATTTTTTTCCCCTCTGGGAATTAAAATAAACAAATAAAGGTGTGATGAAATATAAACAGAGGCAAAGACAAATTTGATAGAATTTTTTTTTTTTTGTTCATTTTCTTAAAACTATCAATTTCTTTAAATTTTATATTTGGTTTCATGAATAAGAATCAGCCATAGATTGATCCCAACCAAATCCTGATTGTTGGTTTCTTGCTGTTTTCATCATTTTTACTAAAAATTGTAGTAGTCATTCAGTTTGATATTAATAACACCTTGAAGTGTTTTTTTTTTGGGGGGGGGCAGATTTGCTTTTAGATTATTAATACTGTAACAAAAATATAGGCCTAGCTTTTATTTCTAGGCACAGGTTTTAGTAAGCTGATATTCATACAGTGTGTTGTTGTTTGTTTATTCATAGATGAAAAGGGTTTTTATTTCTTTTATCTTGGAGTAAAAGAAAATTAATGATTTCTAAATCATTAATAGTTTTTCATTAAATCTATACTGATATAAAATATTCAATTAGTATAGCACCCTAAAAATTGAAGTATTAAAAGGTTTGCAAAAAGAAATGAAAAGTTATTAGCCAAATTACCTACATCTTCCTGCATGCTACACATTTTTTTGTAAAAAAAATGATGATTCATTTTAAATCGTTACAATTTGTGAAGAAAAATGATGCATTTCAATATTACTTAATGATCTTGCTGATGTGACCTCCATCTTCTGGCTTTCTCTTTCTATATTTTGCATAGAAGATATTCCCTTGTACAAATTCAAATTTAATATATATCAAAGAAAAAAAAAAAAATTTTCAGTTTGATGCCCCCGGGGGACCACCTTTGATCAAAATGAAATATACTTATCCAAGTACCCAGGGTAATGTAGTTTCAGAATATATATAACTATGGGGGTCTATCTCCGAAACTCTAAAAGGAGTTTGATAACAGACAGACAGAGGCTACACGAGTGTACAGCTTATATATTACATCATAAAGCAGTAATTTATACAAAGAATTAATTAGCAATATTAATGTTATTAATGGCAAAATCACTTTGCTAACAAGAATTAATGAGACATTAACTTACTATCAATTCCTTGAATAATATAATCCCTACATTTGAGTTGTCAGATGGAATTGACGAGCCAAGTACTTTCAACAATTTCAAATTGTCATCTTCGGGGCGCAATTTTTCCATATACAGGCAAAACACTAAGACGAAATATATCTTTCAGTCTACACTAAACATATAAATCACTTTATGATATATATATATATATATATATATATATATATATATATATAAGATTAAAAGAGAAAAAATAGTGACACTTGCTCTCTCGTCCACCTTTATTATGAACTATAGCTCAATTTCTCATACAATATTATAATTAATTACAATTGATAAAAATTAATTATTGCAGAAATTTCCATTGTTTGCTGTTCTGTGGCTGAATTTTCTACTGTTATTAATGGGTTAATTGTACCTTTTTGTTTTGGTATCAATGTTCATTCAAAGTGAATATGTTAGTTAAGTTGTTCTTATCACATTTTAACAAACATGAATTAAGGATTCAATGAAATGCAGAAATGATCAATTGATAATGTTTATTGCTTATGAGAGGAACAACTGTTTGGCAGATAATGGCAAGATATAGTTCAAGAACTACTGATTGGACATTTATTTATAGAATTGTACACTCAGAATAAGAAATCAGGTAAAAAGTAATTATTTAACTTTTGAAGTGTGCAGTAATTGTAAACAAAAAACACATGCAGTTTGCACTTAACAAATTCAGACTGCTGGCTGACGATTTATCCATTAATGATTTCTTTGAAAGCCATGATAAGCTGATATCAGTTTAATTGATAGTTGCTACATTTCTTATAGCATATTCACTTTGCCTATACCAACAACAGTTGGCAAAGAATTAAAATGTGTTGACAATTAAACTCTTCCACCTCTTATTTTGTATAACATCCAAAATACATCTGTGATAGAGAGATATATGTGTATACACACATATCAGTAAATAGCCATGGTTATTTAAATTGACTCAAATTTGACATTTAACAAAAAGTATACTTGTTGACAACTACTACATTTATTATGCAAAATGCAAGATATATAACTGCATTATCATTTCACAATGCCTCATACTCCAGGAGCATGAAAATTGTCAGATTTCAAAAGTGGACCTAGTGTAGGTCAGTCTGAAGATGGAATGAGATAGCAAAAATATTGAGAATTCCACTTTCAACTTTGAACTCGGGATAATCCAGTTTAGTAATAAAGGAAAATGAATCATTGATCAGAAAGGATGAAGTAGGGAACTGAAAAAAAAACACCCCAAGAGCCACTCAATGTAGAGGGTTACTAAATGATGTTATTGTAAGGGCATACAAGCAGGGAGCAAGAGGTACATATTATGAATATATGTAGGATAGATAATGGTTGACCCTAGAATTGAAAAGATTAAGATTGTAGTGATTGGGGAAGCATCCTCTTGAGAGTTCATTGTACAGTTCTGGTGAAGAAGCTGTTTTAGTGGAATTTCCTCCTCGCCAATAGAATATGAAAAGAATGAGGATAAGATGACTTAATATATGTGGCCTGGCAGGTTCTAGCTGTGAAGGTTTTGAGTGGTGGAATGAATGAATGTAGTCTGCCTGAAAAGTAGTGAGAGGCTAGCAATATTTCATTCATAGGAAAGGAATTGTAAAGATATATAAATGCTTTTGAACTCTGTTGAGGCTGTAAAGTAAAGCTTGTGTAGCACCAGCCCAGCTCTGGCAACAATAAACCATTTTTGGTCTGATTTGACTCTTGTAAAGATAGAGCATGGCAGGAGTTGGCACTTTCTGGAATGAGACTAGGAACCAACCATTTTTCCAGTATCTTTAGTGATGCATCTTATATAGGAGCTCAACTTGAAGTCTGGAGTGAGCTTGAGTCTCAGTCAGTTCAAGGAAAGGAATCTCTTTGAGAGTAGAACCAAATTGGTGCCTGCTCTGTAATGATGAAACTTTATTAGTTATCTTGGTTTTGGAGGTATTACATGTTCCAAGTCAGTTCTTCCCCAACTGAGCTGTGCAAACAAAGTCAGAAGAGATATCAATTGCCAGGTTCTGGTCATCTAGAACTATCGTGGTGACATCAGAAACTGCTATCATTTGCATATATATTTACAAACGATCTGAGAATGTTCTTAGGTAGATCATTAATATATAACAGAAAAAGAATATGAGAACTATGAGAACTTTAGGGAATTCCTTCATTGATCTTTTGTGCTTCAGATGAATGGCCATTAATAAAAACCTTCATAGACCCTACCCAATCGGAAGGGCTTGATAATCAAAAAGACTCTTTCAAAAATGCCATCCCTCGGGACATAACAATGTTCATGTGAAAATTCATATGGCCAAAAGAGGAGAAAGGCACTTTTTAAAATGGTCAGTATTTAGCAGAGAAAGCAATTGAAATGATGTATAGACCTTTGGAATATATTGTCTGTAATGTTGAGAAATACCAAGAACATTCCAAACCTTACTTGGACAGTTGAATTCCTCCTTTGTGCTTTTGATGTTATGACCACAACATTTTGGCTGATCCATTCTATGACCTTCTTCAGATGTATAATCTGTAAGTGAGGGGAAAATAAATAACTGAATCAGTTCAACAAGGCTACATGCATAGGTGAAGCAATCATCATCATCACCCATGTACATAGTTGTTCAAATTGAAACAAAAAGGAAGGGTTTCCAAACACTTTTTAGCCAAGTAAAAAAAAAAACATTGCTGAAATCTATACTAACTTGACTTATGTACCAGGCCAACAAGATAATACCTGCTGCATTTTTCAATTTTCTCACTCTCCTGCAGTACTCCTTTTCTTTAGAATTTAGGCACACTTATACCTTTTTAATTTTTAATGTTTCCCAATATTCACTAATGGCTGTTAAAAAAAAAAAACATCCTTTTCATGGAATCAGGAATTCTATCATACACCTAAAATGACATCTTTGGAATCGTAGATGAAAAAAAGAAATGTATTAAATATCCCCCCCTCATTATGATCATGTCACTTATTTTGATTATCAAAGAAGTGAAATAACCAAAAAGATATTTAACAGACTAGCAGGCCTAATAATTTTGGTTAAAAATCTATCAAATCACTAAATGTCAATTTGTTTAATAAAATATTTTTGAAGTATTAATTGAAAACAGATCTGTTTGCTTTTTCTTTATATATTGGACTCTCGTGTTGATTTTGATGTATGAGTATCCCGCAAAAAGTTAAGTAAGTTTAGTGCAGGTGTTGATGCCTGGTGTGATATGTAAGTCCCACCAGTGATTTGCATACAATCCCACAAGTTGTGCAAGTGTGAGGATTGTGAGACATATTTGCTGGCATGGCTGATGATGCTTTAGTCCTGACTCTTGCTGTTCATAGCCAATCAATTTGACACCATTTTATAGATCTATATATATATATATATATATATATACATATACATATATATATATATTCCGTTGTATAGATATGAGTTCGTAACCCTGGGTTTCACACTTTTGTGATCATCAAACAAACTAATTTATTTTTTTTAAATTTGAATCTATTTATGTTAGTTTGTGTTTGATTATGTTTGGTGGGGGTGGTGCAGGGAGAAAAAAATTCTCCTTTGAGTCTGTTTTGGGATGACACTCGTATGCATGTAGACATACATATAGATGTACGCATTATAGTTCACACAAGCACACACATATATAAACAATGTGAGACCAGGCACAGACATATACGCATTTGTTCCAGCACTCATACATATGTAATTGTAATCTCATTTCAGTGTTGAGAATGTGTGTAGCAAAGTTCTTTCAGCAAGGGGTGTTCTTAGCTCTATTCAGATCAGCTGTCTATGTCATCAAATAGAACACAACTTCTTCACAGACACACACACACACACACACACACACACAAATATTTCTACCCATCTGGGCCTTACATCATTACATTGCTTAAAGGGTTCTGTATATGAATGTGGCGGTGATGATGGTTTTTATATGTTACTCCAAAATTCGTTTGAGGATGAAATGGAACTAATGTCTTTAATTTAATTACAAAATTAAATTTGAAACTTTTAGCTTCCATTTTTGAAACATGGTTAGAACTGTGTAGCAAAAAAAACATTTTAAATCAATTAATTTATAATATTAATGCTCTGTAAATTTACATTTGTAAAAATAAAAATATCTATAAGAACACCGGATTAAAATCTTACTGTTCTTTCTTTTTTTTTTATATATATATATATATATATATATATATATATAATAATATTATTATATATATATATATATATATATTATGAAAGATGGTCCATGCATGCTTCTTATTATATTTAGATTTATTAGGCCAGTTAATAAAATTCAAAGAGTAAAAAGACAACAAAATGATACAAAACATTGTCAATTAGCATGAAGAATTTTCAGACACACACGTGTTCTTTTTCAATGTGCTGAGAAATAAACAATAAAGTGGGAATCACTCGTTCAGTGGTGGTGGATATTTTGATGATGTTTCTTTGTTAGCTTTGCATATGAGTGTTGATAAGATCATAGGCCAATCCACTTACCCAAATCAAAATTTCAATAACCAAAATTTAGAAAACTGATTTCAGGAAATGAATTGAGCCAAGACCTTTTCATCACCTCCTTGTAAATAGCATCTTTTGTATACATTTCACATATTTCCTGGGAGAATGTTAAAGGAATTGAATAATAAATTTTGTTAGCTTGTGAAAAGATTATAAACATGACATTATTTTATACTAAAAAAAACAAATCTTAAATAAACAAGTTCTTTCTCTCTCTTTCTGAACTCCATTATTGCAAATTTTTGTCTTTAACTTTTAGAAATTGGAAAATTTTAGCAATTATCTAATGGATATATTTTATCTACAATCAACATTGGGGATTTACTTATTGATATTTCTTTTCTTTACTCAGTAGTTAATTTTATTGAGTATCATTATTTCTTCGATTCACCTTTCCCTCCTCTTGTTGAAAGCTTTTTGCTGTCTACATTTTTATTACATGTCTTTATCTCTGGACTTGTGTTTATTTGTTGGTAAACTGTCACTTATTCTGAATCTTGTTCTCCAGAATTCATTTTGATGTTTATTCCCTGAGTCTTTATTTCCAGGTTCACTTGTCAAAGCAAAAATCTTTTCTAGTGACAAAAATATTTTACAAATCAGAAATAATGGTTTTCTTGTGATGCAGATTTGCCAAATAAGAAATATAAGCACTTTTAAATTCTTCAACATCAACTGTGGAACACTTGACAATAAGTGGGGGGGGCAAAATTTGATGTGATAACAAGATGTGATAAAAATACTCAGTTTTTTTCCTTTTTTTTTTTTTCTTAATACTTCAGCACATTAAAACTTTTATTCTTTTTAGTTGTGAAAGTATGTTGCAAGACACATTTTTATCAGTGACTAGGTTAAAAGAATTCAATATTTATATCTGAGGATATAAAATCACTTGTTAATCATGAAAATGTATTAAATTAAAGCACCAGTTTAACTTTTTAATACATAACTACTTTTCAAACAGTTTCTGTCAATATGCATGATTAATAAAGGGAGATAACTCAAATAACTCCAATTAATTCCCTTTAGAATTAAAAGATATGGTTTAAAAAGATGTCCACCATTTTGAATTTAATATGAACTTTGTCTTGCTGACATAAATCTTTTATTGAAAGATAATATATACCATTGGGTTATGATATATTTATCATTGAGTTATGATATTATTATATTTGCCATTAAGTTATTACATTATTATATTTGTCTGAATTTTGGGGATGAAATGTTATTGTTTACTCTGTTTACATGCAGACTATTGTCCTAATCTTTTTTGTTGTTATTATGTTTCAGATGTTGTGTCCTTTTGCCTTTCTCAGGTTTATGTCAATCTGGGCAACCTTCAGGGAATTCTGAACTGACCCCTTCAATCTATGAGAGTAGATTCTTCTTGTTCCACTCCCCATGTCTAGACAATGTCAGGACAATAACCTCATGCAGTAAAGTGTCGTTTCTTGAATTTGTTAACACAGTAATTGTGAGTTCAATCCTTGAGCCAGGCAGTGTACTTGGACTTAGTGGAAATAAGGTGAGTAATAACTGAGCAGTACTAAAAATAAGAACTAGACAAGATATCCCTAGATATGGTCACTGAAGCAAGAACAGTTTACCCCTGAAGATTAAATAAAGGGTTCAGTTCAGAATTCCCTCTAGGTTACCTGGATCACATATACACCTGATAAATTCTGGAAGGAACAACATCCAAAAAAATTATGATAACAACAACAAAGATGAGGAGAGTAGCATATGTTTCTTATATTATACAATGGAGAGGAAAAGTTTTTAAATGTTTAGAAATAGTTTGTAAACTGATTTCTAAACAATAAGTCACACATGTAATAGATTTTTTTACCAAAATTTCTTTGATTAGTTTTTTAACTTTGATGTCAACCATTGCATCCTGTTCATTGATTATATATTAACTAGTTTACCTGTGCCATCAGGAATAATGAAATATAGGAAATTGCTATTTTGTTAAGATTCTACTATTAGTAGGGCTTCACATGTGAGTCTTTAAAGATATTTTTTCCAATTATTATTTTTCTATTCTGTACTTTTACAGAGTTAGTCTTTTCACATTCCATCTTCTTAAATAGTCATGATAATGACACTGCCACATGGTGTTGCCTGTATAAAGGAGATAACTCTACAGCAAAAAGTTATAAATATTACAGAAAGAAATATCCAAAGAATATCTATCTTGCCTCATTTGTTTGGCTCAAGACAACGAGAGTTGTTTGTTTGATCTTTTAGAAATATAAACAAGGTTTAACTTTCACCTTATATTCAAACATTTAGGTTTTAAGCAAATCTTTCAGATCTTATATTCATTACAGTCAGTCTAGTTATATAACTGCCAACTCTATAAGGTGCAATTTTCTTTGTACAAGACCAGCATGGTGCACCAAACTTTATCCATTTTTTTTTCTTCTCTCAATCTGTCTTAGATGCCAGTGGGCATAACAGATATTTAAATTTCTTTTTTCTTTCTTGCAAACATCTCTACTTCACTTAGATACAGTCTTGAAGGGGGCAAAGAAAGAACATAAGGTGAGGAGGCAGCCTTGAGGCTCACTGTATACAGAAAACAAAAATTTTAAAATCAAAAATATATTCTATGTTGTTAGTTTGCATGGAAAATGGTAATACTTTGCATTCTTTTCAAAATTCCTTGAAATGAAGATTTGACACACAGTTGCCAGTTGATGAAAGAAAGCATAAGAAGCCATTTTATTTTTTCATGCTTAACTTTAAAGTAACCATCACTATTAGTTTCCGCCAATAGATATGATTATTATATCTGTTTGAATTGTAAGTTCAATCCCTTGGCCAGGTAGTACCAACTTAAGCTCAGTGTAATCAAGGTGAGCAACAACTGAATAGTGATAAATAAGAAAAAAAATGATATATGTCAAAACATGGGCAACAGAATAACTATCTACCTCTGTAGATTAAATAAAGGGTTTACTTCAAAATTCCTTGAAGGCTACCTGAAGAAAACCAGAGAATACAGTAGCCAAAACATTGTGATATTAACAAAGATGATGGTAATAGTTTAAAAGTTAATAATGTAAAAATATGATTATTGTAATAGCTCCTTTTTTTCTTTTTCTTTTTGGTGTGGGTGGGGGGGAGATAATTATTCTGTGGAACCAATCTTTTATACTTTGGGGATGTAACTGATTATCTAAAACTTATGCCTATTGGAATGCAAATCATTGTATCTGGTTTTATTCACAGAAACAAGTTTATGAACAACATTTAGAAATTCAAAAACTCTCATTTGCAAACATTCAAAGGTATTAATTAATATTTATCAGTATTTAAATATTCAAGGTTACTATTGATTTAAGATATAATATTTTTCTAGTAGAATTTACAAAAATATATTTAAAATTTATTATGAGAATTTACCTGCTGTTATATCTCTATTTTATTATTGTAAATGTACTTAAAAGCAAAATTAATTTAACCATTCATTTGACGCCTGGGGTGGGGATTAGTTAGTAAACTAATCAAGCATGTCAGTACTAATGGCAATTAGTTTAAATGTCACTGAATAGTCATATTGCTTGTGGAATAATTTCACTGCTAATTGTGGTCTTGTGCCAGACTAAACTAAACTTAGTAAAAATAAATTCATCCATTGATTTCAAAATATCTTTGTTTAAAACTTGTCCATGGAAAGGTAGATTGCAATTCCTTGGCAGATAACAAGTTTTCAAAAGCTCATGTTTCTTTGAACAATGGAAGATTTAACGGTTAATGTTTTCTTTATACAGTAACCAACACATTCACTAACCATATTTGGCTTTCTGTCTTCATCTTTTATAAATCAACTAGATATTTATGAAGCTTAGTCTTGTTAGGCACATGGGTCACAAAAGTAGATAGTTGCACAAATTAGACGACCAGTGAAGATCTTAATTTGCTTTGTGATACCCAAGTGTACATGCCCTCTTTTATGCAATTAAAGATGAAAAATCCCTATCATCATTTTTTGTTTCAGACAATGAACAATGCCAGACTCAAAATGACATTATAAAACTCAAAGAATAAACATGCTCTTAATAAAATGTACTTCTAAAACCTTTTCAAAACATAATCCCTAAGTTTCCAGACCTTTTCTGTAGGTAAAACAACAGTACAAGGTTATATCATTAAGATGTATTTGAGAAACATTTATAGTGTACTGAAAACTATTATTTTATTTATTTTTAGCTGTTTGTTTAAGTGATAAATCTCTAGACAGAAAATACTATTTATAAATTAGCTAATTTATGTAGATGTATAAGATTTAATATACATGTAGGTGTTTCAGATATGTAAGTTTGGTTTTGATATCCATTGCATGGCCTACTCCTCTTCAACCCTCACCATTCTCTCATTTCCTGGCTCTCATTCTTGCATACAAAATTTTAGCTTTTATAAACTCTGGTGACATAAAGTCCACAGACTCATGCCAGCTCTTGCATCTATTTTCTTACCGGATACTTGTAGGTGGGGAATTGTCTATAGTGGGCACAGATGGGGGTTGGGAGTGGGTGTTCCAAGAATTGAAAAAATAGTGGCAAATTATTATTCCATGTGGGATCATTTCTTGGCACGTCTATACAGACAAGTTTGAACCCCACACCACACAGGGTCTAACTGACAATTGTTGGATTGAGGTGGAAATCTTTTGTGAATATTATTTTGTTATTTCTTTTTCATTTTTTTAATACATATATACTTTTGCAAATTGTATTGTTCTGCTTCCTCAAGGTTTTGTAGTAGTTTTGCCAAGGGAAAACCGGCTCTGTATGTATGTTCTTTTTAGATTGCTAGTTTTAAGGAAAAGTTAAGAAATGAACTTTTTGCTTTTATTTTGTATGTGTAAGCAAGATCACTCAGCATTGCCCAGGTTGTAATATCAAATAATACTAGAACCTTTACCAAATTATTTTATTCTTGTCTTAAGCATTTTTTTTTCTAATCAATTTCACATACAAGGTAGTAAAGCCACTAAGACATAAGGGGTTACTGGGTCTGGAAGAATTAGGAACAGAAACATTAATAATGAGATGGGAGAGAAACAAGTAATCAGGAGGACATTGCATTTAAATTTTTTGCAAATTAATATTGGCTAGAAAACATAGAGCCGGAGAAGTGAGAAGTGCGAGAGAAGAAATTGCTAGCATATAACTTACAGCTACATCTAGCTAGCTCAACTGTAGATTGATGAGATCTTGGTGCTTAATATTTAGCTTAATAATAAATTAGAAAAGTAAGCACAAAAAAGATGAAGATCTTTTCATTTTTATCTATCTTAAATGTGGAATCCCAAATAATTTTTCCTTTTGTTTTTTGGTTTACCTTTTTGTCTCTCCCTGTCATTAAGATTGTCTATTGTTCATCCTTCTTAGAATGAGATATTTGAATTTAAATGAATGAGTTCATTTTAAGATCAAATTTTAAGTGGATTGTGCAACCCTTTTTATAAAAAAAGAAGACAAAGAATCCCATTTCTAGTATCATGTTTCAATTCTATGGCCATTGTTTTTTTTTAAAGTTATGGAAAATATATATATTCATAGATGAAATATATCAATATAAAATTGTTTATTAGGGAGAGAGAGGAAGAATTTAGTTTTGCACTTGCTAAATAATTGAAGCAAGCAAGCCTTTTTCAATTTTACTTTATTTTTATCTGTAATTTCTCTGCCATGTTAGTTTTTGTCACATGTTTATTTGATAAAATAAATTTATTCAAGAGTTGATAATTCCCAGTTATTAACCTTCAAAATAGAAAGTTATTGCTGTTTTTATCAAAGACGTAAAAAAAAATCCTGGAAATTTTCACTTTGATAGACTAAACTTTTCTCTCAATCATTATAAGTAATTCAAGAAATTGATATACTTACATGATAAATAAATAACGATTTTACTGTTTGTTCTTTAGAAGTGGACTGCATTTTGCAATTAGCCAAATGAAATTGTGTGCATGTTTATTGATATTCTGTTTATTGATCTCTGGGTTGCAGCAAAGTAATTTCTTTCCTTTCTTCTCTTGGTCAACATTTGACTTACATTGACCATCAAGATACACACATGACATTCATTTCAATTATATGCAATATATTCAGGCATTTTATCTTGTCTAAACATCACAAAATTTCATGCTTTTGGTTTTCAGGAAGTGTACAGTAACTGCGTGTGTGCGAACATTAATTAGAATGAAGGAAGCTTGAGCAGCATAGTCCTCATTCTCTATGTTTAGATACAATGTAACAACACTCTCTTGCCAATGTCACTTTTGAAACAATGAGGTGCAGAAAAGTTCTTGGATTGACTAAGAAGAATTACAAAATAAATTCTGATGTTTGGTCATTTGCTTAGATTTCAGGAACTTGGTCAGCCTAAGAACTTTTCAGCTCCCTCTCATAATTGCAAAACAATACAAAAGTATTTTGAATGCACTTATTTTCAATGCATATGCTTAAATATCATTACAAAAAACAATTTACCATATATACTTGTATATCATGCAACTTTCAAGACCTAATTTTGAAGCTAATTTGACCACAGTAAATGGATATATAGTGTTGTAACCTAGGGAAGGTTACTGAATAGAATAATCACACAATGACTGGTAATGAACGATAATACTTAGGACAAGAACAACACATATAAGATTCTCCAGCAGCGAAGAAGTATTCAATTGCTAGAAGTGAGCCCAGTGAATTCCACAATGAATCTCCAACTGCAGACCAACATACAGTATTTACTACTGTATTTATGTGAATAGGGACATACCGATTATCATCCGTAGGTATGCTACAACATATAGTTTGGTCAACAGTATAGTACATACTCTAATTTTATTTTGCATGTGTGATGCATCTACCTTAAAACTAGTTTCAAAATTAGGTCTTAAAAAAGTGCATGATATGCAAGTATATACAGTATGTATAAAATTGGGTATTTTAATAGCAGTCTTTTTGTCATTTACTGAAAAAAAACTTATAAAGCAGGAATTTTATCTCCATGGGTTCTGATTTAACAAGCTTTTCAATATCTGCAGAGTCTATTTGCAAAAATACCACATTGTATTGGTTTGTAGTAAAATTTTAACAGTCTTTTATATATATATATATATATATATATATATATATATATATATATATATGTATGATCTTAGCTGAACTGTATAAATATGAATTCTTCCTGAAATCATTTACAGGATATATTACCAATTAATGCCAATTGTCCCATTTTTTTTTTTTAAATAATTAATGCTGGATTATTGGTGTGTACTAATGGAAGAAAGAATGTATTAAATTTAAGGAAAAATATGTAGCCACTTAGGATTAGGTTGCATTATCTTTAGCAAAAATTTCAATTAGGACTTCACAAAAACTAGACACAGGGATATTTTAATAATTATATTACTTGTAAGAGAATCATTTTGATACTTTATCCTGATTTAACATTACTTCATTTACATGTAAAATCTCTGGTTTGAATTGCATAGTTCTTTTTTTTTTTTTTTGAAAGTCTAAATCCAGAGTGTTCCACTATTCTTGTCTACCAATAATTATCCTGCCTTTTGCCTTCTGTCTGTAATTATCATGCTTTATCCAATAATTATCTTACTCCTTGTCCAATAATTATCCTTCCTTTTGCCTTTTGACTATAATTATCATGCTCTGTCTAATAATTATCCTGTCTTCTATCTGAAATTATCATGCTTTATCCAATAATTATCTTACTTCTTGTCCAATTTGTCTTCTGCCAGTAATCTTGCCCCATGTGTAGACATGAAGACTTTCATCACTTAGTCATTGTAAATGTAATGATCGCATAATATACAAGCTCACTCAATAGCATCTTACTGATGACAATATGCCCACAAGGAAAGTACATTCTGATCAGGCCTTATATATATATACACACAATACAGCAACAGAATTCCAGGCAATGTAGTAAAGCGGACTCTTCATTTGTCACCTAGAATGGACACACTGTCTTTTGACTAGCTGCTTGCCCAAGACACGGTGATTATGAGAGATGAAGAGATAGAGGATGTCATGGTGGCAGCAGCCGCCCAGCCAATACAAAGCACAGATGTTGTCGGTGCTTTAGATGCAATAGCATTAACCGCATAGCGAAAGATTGTCTAAGCCAAGAAAATGACAGCGAACAAGGTCAAGGATAACACAATAACATGCACTGTTACCATTGCCACACTGTGGATTACATGTCTCAAAACTGCCCGGGAAAACGCAAAAAGAGAAGATATGTCAGTGTCAGTATCTTATCTAGCCCAGCACTACCTGTGATTGGGGTCCATATTGATGGCAGAACCATCACTGTGCTGGTCGATACTGGTTATTCACTGTCTATAGCCAGCAGAGAGATATGCCAGTCATAAATGAAAGGGCCTGTATGCATAACAACTATAGAGGATTGTTGTGGGATCATAGTCGTTGCTCACCAGGTGGAAGTCCTGTCAAGATCAACAAACTGGTGGCTTGAAAGAAAGTCACTTGGTTTTGACCTCTTGGTTGGTATGAATGCATGTGAGGAACTTGGGAGAGTAGGAATCGCTCCTTTGGATGCAGTGGAGTTCTTCAACAGAAAAACATCCCTATGTGCAGCTTTTACCATAGAGGAATCAAACTTTATCAAGTTCAATCAAAAAAATAAAGCATAGTGTCATGGAAGTGGGTAAAAAATCAATGGCACAAACAGACCCACAGAACAAGATAGCAAACTATCCTGTGTCTAAGCAAGGAATATAACCAGGAGTTAAAATATGGTTGGATAACAGCTGGCTCATGTGATATCCTGAGGAGGAGCTTGGACCTCCCTAGAGTCTAGTGCAACTGATGGCTGTTCTACAATAGAGCAAGAAAATGTATGCACTAGAATGGATTACAGAGAGTTAAATGAGTATGTATATGCATTCACAACAAGTGCAGATGTTTGTTTTTTGACAAGACAACAGGGATGCAATGTATCACTGTTGGGCCTTAGTAGAGATGTACCTATAGGCCCACATACACCAGCCACTGTGGCCTTTCCAATAATTTACTGAAAGGATGTAGGCACTGCTTTATGCAATCACACTTTGTTCTCAATGTGGTACCTCTTATAACGAAGGCAATTATGAAGACTGTACTGTTGTAGGATGAAGCAATCCAAGAAGCCACTTCAGCATGCATAGATGACATCTTCGTTGACAAAAGTGTGGTTTCCATGGTGCAATCAAAGCATATGTCTGACTTTGGACTGATCTGAAAGGACCCCATGAGACTTGACGGTGGTGTAAAAGTGCTTGGTTTGCAAGTCTTGGGGAAGCGTGGTATGCTTAGATGGAAATGAATGAATAAGTTCCCAGAGATTCCAACTGTTATCATGTGCTGCAATATTCTCTCTCTCTGCAGAAAGCTCATAAGCCACCTTCCGGTATGTGGTTGGCTTTGGGCAGCTGCAGCATTCTTGAAGTTACTAGCCACTGCAGTAACCAAAGGTTGGGATGAAGAAACCTGCAATTTTTCCCTAAAGCACATGATCCATGAGATAGTGACAAGAATGCAACAAGAAGACCCAGCAAGAGGAGGTTGGTGTGGGAGCAGCCAGATGATGGTGTGGGTGGATGCAATTTCCTTGGCCACTAGGGGGCAATTGGAAGTGGATGGAAACATTGTGGAGGAAGTATGCTGGCTTTGTCACGACAGTGACACTCAACATATCAAGTTTAATGCAACATAAACTTGGCCCTGAAGTGGAACGTGAAAGTGTTACATCTGGTCACTGATTCTGCATGTACTGATTGCTGGATCAACAATACCTTGACTGGAAAGGCACACCTGAAACAACCGGGGACTCTTCAGGTGGTAATTGGATGTAAGGCTGGCAAAATCCAACCAAAACAAAGCAAACCAGGATTCCACAGAAGTGGTTGGATTTGTTGAAAGAAGGACACTGACCCTATCATCTCAGCCTGTAGACAAGAGACAGCTGGATCTATGTGAAATAATGGAAATGCGTCAACATAGCAATCACCTTGGTGCTAAGTGCATTACTTACATTGTCAAACAATCCCTCTGTACCTAGCCCAGCTGTCAAGATGGTGGTTCAGAGGTGTTCTGAATGCCAGTTCATACATCTGGCACTGATGCACTGGTAGAATGGAAAACTAGCAGTTTTCACTATGTGGTCCAGGCTGGGGATGTATATTACACATTACGGCCACAGTAATTACTTGACCTTGATTGACTGTGGGCCAACATAGTTCTCTGTTTGGCGGCCCATAGCACAACAAGATTCTGCAAATGTTAGTCAGCAGTTGAAGTAAATATTTTGTGAGAGAGATCTGCCATACAAAATCCTTACAGACAATGATACTGCATTTACCAGCAGGTCATTCAACGCTTTCATGCAGGAATGAGGTGTCCATTTGCATATATACCATCCATAAACAAGATAATAAAAAGGTACCAGAGTTGTATAAAATGGATTGTGGTGCAGAAGCAGTGCCCCATACAAAAAAAATGTTTACTGGTTTAATGTGACGCTGAAGGATGACATGTCAAGCCCAACTACACCAGCAATTCCTACTTTATGTGAGTTAGGGTTAAGGGCATTGACACTGTACCTGCACTAACACCATTGACAGAGCATGGGACATAGGAAGTTGGAGATTTGGTGTGGGTGAGACCACCCCAGAACCAACGTACCTCCAAATTTACAACCAGGAAGGTCACTGGGGTAATCAGTCCACAATCTGTTTAAAGAACTTCGATTAGTATGGGACCAATGTTCTGCTGCATGTGACACTAATGTCTCATCCATAAGTGATAAGGAGTTAGAAGTAGATTTCCAGATATTTGTTGCGCCCCCTGCCGTGGAGGAGACAACAACAATGAGCATGAAATACCTCCCCCCACATGGTGAAAACAATGAGGATGAAGTACCTCCCTTGCGAAGGAGCACCAGAAGGAAACACCCACCTCAGTTCTATGATCAGGAGATTGGTCGGGGGAGTATAACAGAGAATCAGATCAACCCGATAAGAGACTCAGAGTTGATACCAGGAGTTACGTGGAAACTGATAATGGATATACCAGAATTCTTAGTTTATTAATTCCATTGTTCAATCTGATTATTGTCAAATTATGCTCTGTGTGTGTGTGAATATATTAAAAAACATCTGCATATACTGTGAAATAAGGTGCTTAAAATTTTTGATGTAAATGACCAGAAAAAAACATTTTAGTGATTATATCAGGCATTCTTTTCCTTTTCCTTATTTTTTTTTACCTTCAACCTGTTATAAAATTCTCTTAAATTTTCCTCTTGTTCTTCTTTTACTTAGATATCCAGGTACATACACGCAAAACTTATATACTCACTTTAATATTTTTGATTTCAAACTTTTGTAAAAAAAAAAAAAAAAAAAAAGGAGTCATGTCTTGCTGATTCTTACATCTGGATATGTCAGAAAAAATTAATATGCGAACCACAATCTGAAATCTTTAAAAAATTGTGTGAATTTATATTTTTATTCTGTGTATGTAGAGGGATTCAATTGTGTTACCCAGTGAAATCAGCAGGAACGCAGATGTTCATTATATTGTCTGTATATACACGTGTGTATGTGTAATGTAATAAAATGTGTGCTACTAAATTTTTAATTCTGTTTAAAGATGTTATTTTTGTATGTGTGTTAATCTGTAAGTGGTCATAGATAAAGGTATACATGATTACAATAGTCTATATAAAACTGCATATTTCATCAAAACATTCAGTTGCATTGGTCAACATATTCCATTTAAATTTATCAGAAATAAATGTGCATTTGCCTATATGTTTCTTACAATGTATGTCCATTTTTTTCTGCTTTGAAAATCAATATAAAAGAAACAAAAAACTTTTTCTGAAAATCCTATCTTTTATTTATTATTTAGATATTTCATGTAAATTTTTTATGGCATTCTGGGTTAGACAGGAAAGAAAGTGCTTTTCTTTTTTTTTTTCTGAAGTTGAACATTTTTCAATTGAAAGAAAACCAATTCCATTCATGTCCAGAGCATTTAGTCCTTCAAAGTTGACATTCTTAATTTTCTTGTTGAAATTTGAGAAATGTATTCATCTTCCATTTGTTTCCTTGAAAGTTTAAACCAAATCTTTTCAATGAAAACTAAATTCATAACCCCCTCTACCTTGAGCCTATTATTGGGTGAACATTAATTAAAAAAAACAAAAAGGTGAACTTATTTGATAGACTGATATAACAGTTCTGATGATTTGTTTTACAAATTCCTGTGTTGATAATCCTGCTTGTTCTTTAATTTCTTAATTAGTTAGCACATCCGTTATGTCCTGCCAATAACTCATAAATAATGGACCATTCCATTTTGATCATCAGAAAAGATATATCAGTGATGCTGTTTGGTTTAGTTGAGAAAAAAAAAACAGATGATAGTGGAGGCAATAAAGCTCTCTAAACTGTTTTAATGCAATGGAAAAACTTGTCAGTTTCAAATCTGTTCATTTGTACCCTCTTACTTCTTTAATGACCTGCATTCGTACTTATTATTGTTATTGCAATATGTTGTTATTAAGTTCAAATATTTAACTTATTATATTTAACTTTGATGTTTAAGCTGTATTTAATCAGGACTGTAATTTCTCTGTTGGCTTGGAAACAAATCCTGAGACCATCTTTGGGTTTTTGGTCAATCTTAGTTTTAGAGTTGCCATTTTCTATTAGTCAACTTATAAGAAATTAACTTTCAGTCAGTGTGGTGTACTAGTAAGGTCCATTACTCTCGATAAATATAAGACTCAATATATGAAAAGTATTCTGTTCAATTTTGTTCTACTTTTTACCGACAAGTCACAGGCTGGTTGATTTCTTATCTACTTAAAATTATGTTGATTTGGAATTCAATTATAAAGTTAATAATTTCCACTTTTTAAAATTTCCTGAAGAGAAATTAAAGCCATTCTATTTCATAGCATGTGAACATCTACTTTAAATCCCCCCGACTCCCAGTGAGAATATAAAATCTTAACAAAACTTCAACTCATCATGTGACTAGAATTGTTTGTTTTGGGAAAAAAAAAAAAAAAAAAAAGTTTGAAGAATCTGTGGTGCAATCTTAATTAACTTGTAGCCAATATTTAATTTTAATCAAGATTCAATACAAATATTTAGTGAAAAAGAAAAATCATGTTGAAACAATGCAATGTACATATTGATTTATGTCAGGATTTGATATTTAAAAAAAAAAAAAAAAAAAAAAAGCAAAAGAATTCTTTTTGCAAATGGTTTTAGTCTGTTTTTATTAGTTTTCTTATTAATGTATTATTAATCATTATGGATTAATATATTGTATGTGTGTGTGCACCATGTCTCTTCAGGACTTTGGTAATCATGGCTCTCCACAATTTCCTATCCTATGTAGCTCTTAATTAATTTTGTATTTTTATTTTCTCTCCTATACCCTGTTCTACCATCCATTTATGCAAGCTTATTATGTAGGCTATGCATTGTTTTCCTCTGTCTTTCTTACATTCAATATGTCCTGTGAATACCAAATTTTCTAAGCCTTCTTTCCTCATTATGATACGTAGAAACTTCAACCATCTCTTTCTAATAAGTATAAGTATCTTTTTGTTTCTATTGTCTCTAAAACTTTGTTGTTTCTCACATGTTTGGTCCATGTTATCCTCAGCATCCTTCTGTAGAACCACATTTCTATTGCTTCAAGTCTCCTTTTCATCTCTAAGATGATTGTTCAGCATTCACTGTCAAATAGGAGGACTAGATATTCTATAATGACAATGTAGCAGACTATTCATTAGAACTTTGGTGTTTCTTTGCCAGACCAATCTAGGATTTGTATGCATGCATGCATGCATGTGTGTGTGTATATATATATATATATATATATATATATATATATATATATATATATATATATATATAAACATTAATTTTAGTAGAAACTCATTTGAGTAGGCGTTCTATTTATTTAAAAGTGTATCTCATTTTGTCTACCAGCCTGAACATTTGAGAAATCTTATTAAAGGAAAATGCTGCTTCTGGCAGGATCCAAACCTGCATCCCTCTATGTAGGAGAAACCATCATTTGATCCAATCTGCTTTTGGCTACTTAGCTACAAAGAGCTTCATAATTAATCTGTCTTAACTTTACTCATTCAGATTTCTTCAAAAGTCATATCTACTTAGTTTCATATTCAAAACATAAACAAAGAAACTTTTTAAAAAAAAATCAATGGATTTCTTTTTATTAATACAGCATAATTTTTATTACTTTAAACGTTATTTTTAGTGGATACCCATATAGGAATAGATACTCAAAAAAAAAAAATGTTTACATTAGTCTTACAGCAATAGGCACCAGAAAGCTATAAATGTTAACCTTTTGAAGACATTTAATTTTTTATTTCTGCCTCTGTTTATTGATACAATTAAAACCAGGACAAGCAAAAAAAAAAAAAAAAAAAAAAAACTTATTTCTTAAAAAGTATAGGTACTTGAATTTTTTAGGAAATCCTTCCAGATATTTAATTTAAATGTGTTCCAAAATAGTGATAATTTTTAAATAAAATTTAATTCAACAAATATCATGAAAATCCATGATCTCTTTGGTTCAAACTTCCCCCACTTTAGTCCTTCCACAAGATCTAACTTAAAATCCTACCCATAGAGTGGGTTTTCAGCTAGTATATATAATATTCTATTATCAATTGCATTCTTGCATCATCTGCAATAACAAATGCCAGTCCCTTCTTCAAAGTTTCACTTTCTGCTGTTAAAAGCAGAGTCCATGTGTTAAGCAGCATAAAATCCCACCTTTATTTATCAGCAATTTGCAGTCACATTAAACTTGTCCACACAACTTTAATGCTGCCGGTTCAGACATGAACAACCATTTATCTAATATATATGCAAGAAAGTTTGGCCCTGGAATGGACAGAATCTAAGAATAACCAAAGCAGTAAATTGTATATAATGTTTGATCTGTGAACCAATAGTCATTGAGGCCCTGTCAATTCTTGCTACAGTTGTGAGCCTATCAACAAATCATCCTAGATATACAATAGCACTGTCAAGACTAACACTCTTTTTTTTTTTCTTTTATTTTTTCCAAACCATTGTTATGTCTCTTATCTCTTGATAATTCCCTTGTTCCTTGCCTTTTCTTCTTTTACATTCAGTTATGTAGCGATAAATATAAACTTTGCACCTCTTTCTAATATTTATGCATATACAAAGTATCTCTCATAATTTGAAATATTTTATACCATGCTATTACAAATGCAGGTAATGAAAAGTTCTCAGCCCAATCAAAGAGCCCTTTGCTCTCCCCAAATCCTACACTTGGTCAGATTTTGGCAAGTGTGTCAGGCTGTAATCTTTCCATCACACTTCGTATATATCCTAATATTTTTTTTTTTAATCATTTCACTTGATGCAAGGTGATAGGGCCACTAAGATGCAAAAAGTTACTGAGAGCCAAAGAAAATTAGAAAAGCCAAGAAAAACAGGATTCAAGAAGACAGAGAATGATGATTGATGTTGCGCTTAAGCATTTGAGGATAATAGGTGACAGGCAAACAAGAATCTGGTAGAGAGTTTCCGCAGGCAAGAAAATAAACTATTAGAATAGAACTTACAATTGAATCTAGCTATTTCAATATAGCAAAATGATGAGACCTAGTAGCCAATCTAGTACTACGCTCAAATTCATGTAGTCAAGGTAACCACAGAGTAAAGATTATCAGAAAAATTTCCTTTAAAATATTTATAGAAAAACAGAAGGAATCCACATTATGGTGATAGAAATAACTGAAGCTGAGATGCCAGGTTAGGATCAATAATATTACTGACTCTTCTTTAAATTTTGTCAAGAATATAAAGATAGATATTACGAGCACCAGACCATATGTGGCTGCAATAATCAATGTATGGAGGAATGATAGATTTATAAACATGCAAGATGGATTTTGGTGAGAAAATTTGGCCTGCCTTGTGACTAAGATAGTTGTATTTCCTGTCAGCAACCATATTTGAGGTGAGATAAAAAGCCAGACCTTTCAATATCAAATTTTAAGACAGGCAAACAGGATTTCCTTACTTCAAAGAATCAGTGTGTCACAATCTTATAAATTACCTTTATTCCATCTGATCTTGTGCCAGACTAAACTAATTTTTTTTTTTTTCAAGTTGCATATTTTTTCAGTTGGAAGAAAACCAACATTTTTCATGTCAAGTTGATATTTTTTTAAATTTTTGTTGTATTTGTAAAAATTTGCAGAAATTTTCTTCCTCTTGGTTCCTACAAAAGAAAAATAGAAAAATTTAGTTGTTAAGTTTTTTTGGTTTTTTTTTTTCTTACCAAGAGAAACTTTCTTTTTGCATTAAGAAAATTTATTGTATAAACAACTAAAGACTTATTGAGGATGGAGATGTTTCTGTATTGTGAATTTTAAAATTGCAATGAAGGAAGGTTCTCTTTTCTGATTCATAGATTTTCTTTACTACAGTTTGAAAAGTGCTATCAATGTAAAAGCATAGATGAAAGGTGAGCCTCTGATCTCTAATCCCAAAATCTAACCACAATATCTTGACAAACTTATTTAAAGGTTGATTTACAATGACTTTCAAAGTGTGGTACTTTTTGCTATATAAGATTCAAGAATCTTAACATATGTGTGTGTATGTTTGATTTGGTTGATGTGTCTCAGTAAGAAATTGCTATGCAAAGTATATTTTCTGGAATGTAAAAGTAATTTTTACAATAAAAAAAATTTATATTAAGGGTTAAAATGATTTTTACTATCATCACCAATTTAAAAAAAAAAATGATAGAAAATGTATTTTCGAGGAATTGCCACTATGTGAAACCTGAATAAGACAAGATCCAGAATCAATGAGAAAGTATTACAATCTCACCTTTCCTTTTTGTGTTCCTGAAAGTCCTTCAAGGGTTTACAAAGGGGTTTTTAAATTTGCCCGAAGTTGCAGCCTTAGTAGCTTTGTATCATGTAGTTTGAACACCAGTCAGCTAAGCTACCATCTACTAGTCTCTGGTAGTTATATTCCCTGTAACACCAAAAAAACTAAAAAACAATCAAAACTTTTAAATACAGCTTTGCAAATTAATTTACACATAGAAAGGCAATCAAGGAGTTTTTTGTTCACTGACTTGCTGTCTCAGGAACATTGTCGAGAATAATGTGAACCTATACAAAACTAGTTCAATAGATAAGTAAAAAAAAAAAACATATGCAAATAAGGTCATTTCTATGAATATAATGAAAAATTAAAACAAAGGATAGTGAAAGGATTGCATTCTTGTCCCCAAATCAAATCAAACAATCCAACCTTGTATCTAGAATAAGTTTTTGAATTCATATCACCTGACACAATCTGATAGAGCTGAGTATGTATGCATTGAGATCTTGAAAGCTGTTGCTAGTGAGTTTCATTTTTCTGCTCTACTTTTGTAGTAATGTGCCAGATTAAAGTGAATTTAAGATACATAACATAGTGATGGTTAACAAACAATTGGTAATCAGTTCCGTCCTGTGTGCCAGTCATTATTGTGGCCTTGAGCACATATCTACTTGATGAATTTTAAAGTTATAATTTAAAAAGTGTAAGTTTTATGATCTATTAATTCCTGTAAGTTAGGTTTTATGTTGTGTGTAATTTGAGTTTGAAGGATGGTTTCTTTTCTTTACTTTTTTTTTTAAATGGAAAACTTCACTCTTGCCAATAAAAAGAATACATGATTGAAACATTGTTTAATATTTCTTTTCTTTCTAAAATTAACAAATATTTATTATGCCAGCATACTAATTTGATTGAGGAAATATATTGAGGGCTTTTAGCAAAGATAAATGCTTTGTTTGAAAGTCAACAAGTGACATTGAGTAGAATAATGGCCCAGAGATTCTTGTAGGACAGGAAAAAATAAATAACAGGTTTTGGTATTTTTTGTTCTTTTCTTTTTATTAAAGAAGAAAAGTTTTTGTTTCATTTATTCTTACTTGTGCAAAATAGAAAATATACATTATTTTTATTTTTAAAGAAAAACAAAACTTCCTTGCCAGCCTAAAATTTTCTTAAATGTAGGCCCCTTTAGAAATGATTTTTTTTTTTTTTTATGACTGGATCTAATTTAATTGTGGCTAATATTTCCATTATTTTACATTTCAAATTGGAACACAATTGCAAAGACAATAAAACATTAAGCCTTTTCTTCTTCTTTTTTTTCTTTTTAAGTTGTTCACATTTTCACCAACAAGCAGAAAAATGGCTCAGAAAAGAAAAAAAAAAGTGTTAACTCCTTAAATAGTTCTTCTGATACCTTTTGATAAAAAGGATATATTCTCAAAGATATTTTACTCATATTGACATTAAATCATTAAGAATTTTTTTTTCTTTCTTTCCACTTAAAGAATATGGTCAGAAAATAGTTCTTGTTACTATATTTCTTTAATTACAGAGAATCTCCTGATCTTTTTTTTTTGCATACAATGGAAAGTATTCTTTAACTTTGGGAATGTAAAACTGAAAGCTTTTTTAATAAAAGGCAGTTTTACTCTTTTCCATCAATTTCTACATTCTTTTTTTTTTTATGAAGATTCTGGCAAAATTTTGATTTTTGTTGGAATTATAGCTTCACATGATATTCTTTTGAAAATGTTTAGAATGAAACGTGTTTGCTTTAGTAGTAAATTGAAATATTCTCTGTTTATCTTCATACTCATCTTGGAATAACTGAAGATTTAATACTTTTAAAAAAAAAAATCAAACAATAATACAATGGCAGTACAAGTTTAGTCCATTAATTCATTTGTATTTCTAAGTAACTGCAGATCCAAATAGTTGTTCATCATTTTTTTTTGACAGATTTCAAACTATTTTTGTTGTTTCTTGTGCTCGACTATTTATCACACCAGACACTTCCTGTTCAAAATAAACATGTTGTTTTGTTATCGGAAGGAAACCAAACAGCCAAACGTCATACATCTTCTTTCACATCATAGATTTTTTTCTTGTAATAAAAGAATTTTTTAAAAAAATCTGTTCATAATATCTTCTTTCTTGTTATTTGCTAAGGAATCAAATAATGATCTGTTAAATAACAAATTATATACTTGCGTGTCTGTTCTTTTAGCTTTTTTATAATGCAATGTACATACACTGTTTATCTTGGTGGTAGTTACTTTAATATTTTAAAATGAGATCCAAGGGAGTTAATAAGCGTAGAATTAATTTACATTTCTATTTGAATATCTGGGATGAGGAGTTATCATTATTTGCACTAGGACTATTGTCCCCATCTTTGTTGTGGTTGCTATAACAACATTTAGACTGTTATACATGCATCCAGCTGCTTGTCAATCCAAGTAACCTTCAGGGAATTTTGAACTAAACCGTTTATTTAATCTATGGGGGAATGATTGTTCTGCTTCCACTGTCCAAGTCTAGTAATATCTTGCATTGTTCTTATTTAGTATAGCTCAGTTATTATCTTATTTAGTATAGCTCAGTTATTATCTTATTTAGTATAGCTCAGTTATTATCTTATTTAGTATAGCTCAGTTATTGCTCATACTGTTTCCACTGAGTCTAAGTATGGAGTTACAATTACTTTATGATCAAATTCACAAAACAACACTTTAATCCAGGGCTAACTTTTCAAGTGGTAAAATTTTAACTCATTTGAAATTCCACATTTTAGAATGCCAATTTTGTGTGTCAGCTTTAGCATAGAAATCAAAATATGAAGCTGAGAAAGACAGAATAACGGCAATATTTTTTGCTGCTTGTTATTTGCTAAGGAATCTGTTAACAAAATATACCATAATTCCCCATGTATAATACGCATTTTTTTTTTTTTAAAGTAATAAGCAAAATCAGGGGTGTTTATTATGCACAGCTAGAAAAAAATCTTTAAAATTTTCTGTAAAATAAAATAAGAATTATCATAAAACTTAATTAGAATAATATTATTCTATGTTTAAAACCATTTTTTAAATAAGAGTAGGAAACTGGAGAGGTACAAGTTATAGTGTTTCATTACCAAACAAGGGGTGGACATTATGCATAAGTAGAAGCATTTTCTCACACTTTCAGCACAATTTTAGGTGTGTGTATTATGGATGAAGGCGTATTATACATGGGGAATTAATCTTGGTCAAATTATCTGTGCACTACTGTGTTTCCATACAATGGATGATCTTTGACCTTTTGATGGCTGAATTGAGAGCAGCAAAAAACAGAATTTGTATTACAGATAATTTTATCTTTGAGATTTTTTTTCTATTTGTCTTTGCTTTTATTTATTGGAAAAGAAAATGTTAAAATCCTTGAATGAAATAGAAAATATCTACAAATTACATTTTACAAACAAAACAGCTGCAATTTTCCCCAAAATGCTGCTCCTAATGAAATGGTAAAAACCTTTGTTGAAAACCATCCTTTGAGAAAGTATGATGCCATTATATTGTCACACTCCATTCTTAATGAATTGAAGAAAGTAATACCTTACTTTACAGCTTGCCTATGAAAGAACTGATGGGTAGTATTTCAATATTGGTGTCCAAAAGCATTTAAATGAAGTCCTTGGCTTCAACAACAAATTCTATGACTGGGATACTGCACATGTTTGCTGATTAGAATGTAAAAAAAAAAAAAGTAGATAAATCTGATATTTGTCTACATCCCTTCCTGGCACTACTAATTTTGACAATTAATGGTAATATTAGTTGTTTACTGATAAGAAAGAAATTTGGCATTAATTGACCAAGTAGCTTGTACTACTTTCTTTTGAAATTTATAAAATCATTCTCTTTTTTTCTGGGAAATTGGTTTCTTAAGTCCAGTAGCTGTTATCACTCTTTCCAGTAATGATGTGGTGTGTGTGTGTGTGGGGGGGGTTCCTTCCTAACCTTTTATTTGAAGTAGTGTTGGAATGTCAACATTTTGATTGTCATTATTTTCTCTTTGGGTCACATGTGATATCCATTTTAGTTGTTGCTGCTGTTGAAAGTTCTTAAGTGATGTGGTGGCTTTTATCTGGTTCTTTGCTTGTGATTCTGTAGCATCAATCCACAAGGTTTGAAGAAATGTGGTCTTTGCCAAGACCCATAAGCTTCACTCATTCAAAGCCATTTTTAGCCATTGTTTTTTAGAAAGTGGTTGTATACAACTGACAATTCAAATATTTTTGAATGGGTTTAGTGTCTTGCATGCCATCCATATGAAAATATCAAACTGATTTAAAAACATGACTCAAGTTTTCAAGTTAATCTTTTAGTTTTGTAGTAAAACTACTGCTAGTGCAGCCTATTCTATAGTCAATTTATTTTCTTTTTTAGACAAAAATATGGAAAGAAGTATGAGTGGTTCCCTCAAATTACTGAAAAATGTCCAATGACAAATTCTATAAATGAAACAATCTCAAATACCAGATTTGTTAGCTATTTCAACTAATTTCTTTTTTGCTTTCACCGTAGACATTGAAATCATCATCAAGTATTTAAAACAATAATCACACAATCTACGTGACGGTCAAGCAAAATGTTTGTTTACTGAAGAAAATAGCAACTCAGAGTTTTTTTTTTCTTTTTGTGCAATGGTTCTGTCAGATTTTTAAACATTGTGAAATCTACAAAAAGTAAATCTCTCTTTATTTGGTCAAAGTCAGGCTCATGTTAAGAATATGTTTTCCTATTTTAAACAAATTATTGAAAATATTGAATGAAAACATAGACAATTGTGGCCAAGCGTTTATAAATATTTTCCTTTACTTGAAACCAATTCCCTGCTAAAAAGAAATTCCTCATCTGGAAGCAGTCTGAAATTATTTTACTAAACACCAGTCAAATTAAAAAGGAAATTTTGTTATGAAAAATTTGGTTGTCTGAAAAAAGTGTTTAAAAGCATTATATTTCTCTCATTACAAAATTGCTTCTATTGAGTGTGGAAGAAAATCATTTTCCAAATAATTGCTCTATTCTAAAAAAAAATGTTCAAGTCTACCATGATTTAGTTTTAACTCATTTGCTTTCTTTAGAGAAAATGTATTTGGTGAAGCTTTAAAATTTAACACTGAATTCAATCAAACGGTAACGGATGGAACTCTTCTTGGACAAGAGAAACCATTTTTAAAACAAGTCTACCGAACCTTGGTTGTTATTTCTGAGTCAAAATATAATTGTTGTCAACTCTGAAACAATTTCTTATCAATCCTAAGTTGTTTAACTCTGTTCCTGATTATCCCATAAATTATATCATGAAAGACTTTCTCTTGGGCCAGGAATGAATTTGATGATGAAAACATTGGCTCAAAACTGAAGCACCACAATCAGTCCAGTCAAAATATCTTTTCAGCATTTTGATGAAAAGCTTCATTTTGGAATGGGCCACTGATTCAATGTGCTGATTCTTTGGTTAAAGAGATAATTGTTCATGATGCATAAACCTGGATAATGGCTTTTCTTTTTTTTTCAGAAGAGTAAAACAAGACAAGCTTAAGTTTTATTAGTCAAAAACTACTCTAGATTGAGTGGCACTTAGGCCTTGTATTGGGCAAACAATAATGCATAAGAAAAACATGTTGCCTTGGATGAAAATGAGAAAAAAAATCATTAAAAACTTATCAAAACAAACCTTGACTGTGGTCATTAATAAAACCTTTATGTATGGAGAGTGCTGAGAAGTTCACAGTCTAAACAATGAGGCCTCTTCGCTCTCTCTCTCCCCACCCCACCAAATTATAATTGCTTGTTTATATTTTGGGAAGTGTGCCAGGCTGCGGCTTCTTTTTTTTTTTTCTTTTTTTTTTTAAATTCTGTATTCTGGTCACATTTATATTCATTCACCAACCATGCCTTGTGTTCTAACAGATTTTTTTTTTATTACTTCATAGTGTGACCAGGTTGCTAAATATTACTCGATAGATTGGTCTTCTGTTTAAGAGAATTAAAGAAACCAAAAATGTCACACAATTCATTATATAAATTCTTTCCTTAAAAAAATAAGATAACAACAATATAAGAATAATAAATGTCTGTTTTAATTTGTTTGTGTTTTTTCATCCGTTATTAGGAATGGAGTTTATTGAAAACTTTTGAAAGAATGATTATTATTACTTTTTAGATAATGCACAAAAAATCTCATCTTACATGCATATGTACATATAGAATATTGCACATCAGTTTCTAAACATGAAAGATAATTTGTCTTTAAACATCTATTAGATATTAACAAATGAGAAAGCATAACTGATTTTCTTCATATCTCTGTCTATTCCCATCTTATGAGTAAATTATGTGAATAAATAGTAAAATGTATTAGTAAAACATTAACCATACCAATTATACTATCTTAATGTAAGATTGATTACCGACATTTGTTTCAGACTTTCTTGAAGTCATTACAGTTTCCAATGGTGTTGCTAATCTTAAGCTCACATTCTTTTGTTTTTGCTTTTATTGTAGATTCTGAAAGATCGGATTTATAGCCACATGGCCCGAAACCAAATGCTCTGGAATACCATGCCTGGTGCTCATTTCATCATGCCTGAATACTCTGATGCTGCCATTACATATCCGTTCTATTATAAAAAATTAGGCCGTCAGCCATCGGCCAAGTTCACAGCTGTAATATATGCTATCTCACCTGTGATGGCTTCCTCGTCCTCTCTATTTCGATTGGTACGTAATGTTGCCAAGTCTGCTTCTGTACATAAGGTAAGTGCGCAATCAGCTTTATTTTTATTCTTAATAAATTACAAATTTAATTACTAAGGAAATTACTATATTTCCCAATGCTGAATGCATTCCAATTTTGACTAGTAAAAAGAATAAATATAAAATGAAAGGTAACCTTCATCCTGTAGGATTTATTTCTGGAAGATAAATAATGTCTTCACCAGGGAAGTACAATTATTAATCTATTATTTATTAGAATTTATTATCGGTTATGAATTTAATTCTTGTTTCCATTTCTTTGCCACAAATGTACCATTTGGTTTCAAACTCCCGTCAGCTTGGGAATGTCTTTAGATAAATTTGCTAAGTTGTACCCTTCAATGTTAAGTGTTTTTATTGCTTTGAGCAAATTGCCCGTCTTTGTTTGTCTTCTTCACTTCTTATCATCAATGAAACATCTTTATAAGATTGTGTGTCCAGCTGTTAAAAATATAATCACTCTCATACTAGTAATTCATTCTTTTTTTTTGCATTATAATAATGGTGATTTTAAAATCACAACATCTTTTGTATCATTTTTTTTTCCATTTACATTTTGTAATCATTTCCAATCATCTAAGAATAAAAGATTATTTCTTTAGCTGCTTTTCTATTGGCTATAATTACTGAAATTACAGTCACTTACTCATTCTCAGGCATTAAAAAAAAATTATCTATTCTTGATCATTACAAATTAGACTTTGAGACATCCACAGAAGTGTGGTGTATTTAATTTCCTATAGAATACAAAATGTAATATATTACATTTAATATAATCCATACTGTTTGTTGTCTTTATTCAAAAGAGGAATGCAACTTGAAAAATGAACAGTCTTGTTTGCAATATGTCTTGCTATCCATCCAAAAAGGGTCAAGTATTTAAAGTATTATAGAATACAAAGTCTGTCATAATCCATGCTACGATTGTTGTCTTTATTCCAAAAATAAACACCATTGGCTTTTTTTGCTTCTTAGGTGAGTAACACCTACTCCCTTGGCCCCTTCCCCTCCATTATTCAGCATCAAGGTGGGATCCAGTATAGCTGGTGAAGGTTCAATCGGATGGTCAAACCCAAGTTTTGATACAAAGAATGCATTTCTCATGCTTTATGGCATGTGTATGCCCAACTAGTTTGGACTCAGTTTTTCTTGTTCAGAACTGACTGCTATCTGCTCAGTGTACTTAACTATTTAAACCATAACAGTAGGAATACCTTTTCCAAGGATAATAGTCCAAAGTGAATGCAACAAACTCAAAGTGAATTATGAAGATCCATCTATGATAATCTTCCAATGAATTCATTGGCTTTGAAGTGGTGCTTAGATATATATATATATATATATATATATATATATGTAAGCAAATATATGGATATAGATCCGACAGTATGAAGAAAAATACAGAAAAAACAAAATTCTCTACGTATTCCTATATCAGCGGAAGGGATTTCTTGAACTGTTTATATAAAATAGTTCAATCGACTTTTTTAATATTTGGAAATCATCTTCGAATACGTTTTCACAACATCGCCCACGTGACGACAACGTGATCATATTTAAACGGAACGCTGATCTTATACAGTTATCTGTTTGGATTAGTTGTGCTCTTATGTCCATCAACTTTTGTGTTAAATTTTTATATGTTCTAATGTTAATTATGTTTAAATGAAAATGTCCATGAAGATGGTCTTAAATAGACCGAAACGTCCGCCGTCGACTTTATATTAACATTAATACAGCATAATTGCATATTAAGATTTTTGTTTGTTTTTTCTGTATTTTTCTTCACATATATATATATATATATATATATATATATTTACTGAGATTCTTTTATTTTCACCAGCTTATTGCAAGTTTTTCTAATTTACTGTTTACAGTTGGGTTTAAAAAAAATGGTTTTGCTTTTGTTAGAGCTGTTCATTATCTCAACCTCAACCTTTACTAGGATTGGAAGAACAAAACCCAGGCATCAGCAATTTTACAGAACAAATGATCCTGATATCCCCAGCCCCAATGCAAGAAAGCTTGACCATTTGGCTTTATTTCTATTCTTGTATTTTACAGAATGCCTTGATTATTTCCACAAATAATCAATCCATGTCTCTGGCTGACAGATTTTGGTCTTGAGATTCAATTTAATCATTAACCATTTCATCCTCTTAAGTTTTTAGGCATTTCCTCATATTTATAAGTTCAGTTGTAGATAGTTTGAGTAATTGTAACAAAAAGCAATTGAAATTAAGATAATGTAAATACTAATAACAACTGACAATGCTTTGTTTCATGCTAATAATAAAAAAATCCTGATAGTATAACTACTAATGCAACTATTGTATGCAAAAACAAAATATCAAACATGGCAATCTCAAGTGTTCAGAAAATGACTGGGATTTGATCTTTTATGTTTTGATCAATTTGCTCTCTAATTTCTTCGTCATGATTTACTAGAAAAATTTTGTAATGGCTAAAATGGCTGTAAAATTATGAAATCAAAATAAGTTTGTATGAATTTATAGGCAACAGCCTTCTCCTTTTGATTTTTTTTTTTTCAAATGAAACAATAGGGCACTTCTAGATATCTTCTGAAAATTAAAATATTGTTTAATTTAATCTTTATGATTTTGCATATTTTTATGTTTGGAGAAGTGTAGCTTTAAAATCTAAACATTTCTGTTGTAATGACTGAATTGTCAAATCTACATGATTAGATGGACAACATAATGAGAAGTGGTCTTCTGAGATAATTACTTTTCATTCCCTTCTGAAAAAAATCTATAAAAGACTTGCCGCACAAGGAGAGCATGTACGTGATTTAATGGCAAATGGTACTGAATTTAGCTATTGTTTTCTAAAATAGAATTGGTAAATTTGAATGAAAGCTGAACTGAAGGAAACAGGCCAGAAAAGAGAGGGACTGAATGGTGGGAGGGAGGACTGAATGGGAGGAGGATGGAAGGGAGGACTGAGTGTGAGAGAGAGAAAGGAAGACTGAGTGTGAGAGAGAGAGAGAGAGAGAAAGGAAGACTGAGTGTGAGAGAGAGAGAGAGAGAAAGGAAGACTGGGTAAAAGGGAGAGAAGAAAGAAAAGAAAGATTGACTGAGTGAGTGGGAAGAAGAAAAAGAGAGCTGAATGGGAAATAGTAACTAAAGGAGGGCTGAGTGAAAGGAAGAGAGTGTTGATTGAGTGAGAGGCTGGGAGGAAGAAAGGGAGAGCTGTATGAGAGGGAAAATGAAAGAAAGAACAGTTAAATGGAAGTTAAAAGATCAGGATGAACGGAAAGAAGCAAAATAAAATGAAAGATGAACAGGGGAAAGGGAAAATGCAAAAAAAGTACGATCAGAAAAGGGAGAGAAGCATAAAAGGAAAGAAAGAAAAACAGAAAGTTAAAGGAAAGGGGGGGAAAAAAACCTATTCAGAATTATTAGAAAAGGAAATGAAACATTGGAAGTGAGGTAACAGACAAAAAGGAATGGCTGGAAGAATATCTATCATTTGCTCCTCTAAGAAAATTTCCTTTTAATTCTCGATATGTCTGACGGTTTGAGACCACTTATATTGTCAGACCTAAATTTAAACAGATCTCATGTGAGTTTGGGCAAAATATCTTTAGTTTTATATTGGAAGTTATAGAAAAGTTCTTGTATAAGATAGATGTATATTTTGTCCAGAATATAAACATTTACAAAGCTGAAGAGTTCCTCCTCCTCCTCCGGCTAAGAGCAAATAAGTATTGTTGCAATACAAAAATGAGGACAATGATAAATAGCAAGAGACTTAGTGTGGTGGATAATGTTTTCCAATAATAATGGGATTCACTTATGTAATATATTTTAAATACAGAGGAAGCCACTTATTTTAATCACTTTTGGACAGGTCCTTTTTGATAACACTCACCGGCTGATAACATTAGAAAGAGGGAATAAATATTGGGACAGTATACATTTATCGCTAGAAACAACTTTAAATTCTAAATTAATTATAATTATTTACATTCAAACTATTGTCCTCATTTTTGTTGTTGCTATTAGGTGATTGTTGATCCTGGTTGCCTTTGCTTTGTTTAGCATGAATTAAACTTCAAGTCTCAACCAGAGATTTCAAGAGATAAGGTTTTTGTAAATGAGGTGTTGCACAATCAGAAAAAAAAATGCATTTGTGATTACTGTATAGTGAGAAATGTACACAAGTTGTCAGAATCCTCAGGAGTATGATATTTTTTTTTTTTTTCGATTCATATATTTTAGGACTGCCAGGAATTTGATCCACATATTTATTTGCTCTTATTGAGCCCTAATAACAACAGGTTCTTGTGTTGGTATTATTATTAATAATCGTAATTAGAAGTAGTATAGAATAAGCCACTTATTTTGATCCTTTTTGGACAGTGTTTTGTTATAAGAATAATCAAAGGAAATGAAAATTAAAATGGCTTACATTTATTGTTCTGGATAAAGATAAATTTATTCTTCAAAGGCTGGCCCAAAATGGCAAACTACTTGTCAGAAAACTCCATGAGCATGTAATTTTGACAGTGATGGATTGCCTTTGTTTAAGTTTTTGATATAAGACCAAAAAGGTGCAAAGAATTTGAGAGATCAACATGCCTCCCATACCCAGATTCCTTAAGTGAAGCAAACAAGCACATGGCAATGAAACTATAGCCTCTTCATTTTACTTCCTTAAAGAAATGATGCCACAACTACTGTCCCATATATAATAAAGCAAGATAAAAAATAATGCCATCTATGATATATTGCAGTAAAGTATGAAGAATTGAAGCCAGAGACAATATAAATCAAAATTTCAGTTTTATCAATTCCTTTTTATAAATAAATTTTACATTATAACAAAAAGATAATTGGAAATTTAATTATAAGTAGATAATTATAAATTTATTTTAAATAAAGTGTTTGAGACTGATTGAATTTAATATAAATAGCTGTTTGATAACATTATCCATAATTATAATAGTTTTCTATCATTAAGTACATGTTGCATTACTTTGTATTTTAAGAATAATTTATCATTTCTTTAGCATAAATAAAGACAAATAGAAACTTTATTTTCACCATTTCTGCTTTATTGTCAACCATTATTAACTTTTGCCTTGTCTTTCATTAATATTAAGTTTTGATTGCTTTATTTACACCAAGTATTATTAGTAGTATTAATATTATTGAGAATTTTTATTACATGAAGCATTGTCAACCATTATTAATTTTTTATTAGTATTACTTTCATCTTAATTTTACTTGCTTTTTATTGCAGCAACTCAGACTGTTAGTCTATGGCCATTAGTACACATTACTGGTGATTTGTCTCGCCTGGAGAAGTTTCTCATAATTTTTAATGTCAGGCTAAATTTTTTATGTTGCCCAACTAATTTTTGTCTGATTAGATGTAATGAAAGAAATTTTATGAAAGAAGTCCTAATCAAAAATTAATAATGTTGCATAAGGCTTTCTTCTTTGTTTGCTAATCTTAAATTATCATAGGTATTCATGGAAAAGTAATTTTATTTCATAAAATATTTCTTATAGTTCAAATTATTTAGCTAAGTAAGAATAAGCAGATATTGAAAACTACATAGATATAGAAAGTTTATTTTTCAAATATGTAATACAATGTCCTGATACTCATTACTGATTTCGATGAGCATCATTATCAATAACAATGTTGTAAAAAGCCTGGATCTGAACTAAAAGCATCAATGAGAAATATTTTGTGTAAAAAAATTGGTACCTTTTTTTTTTCTCCAGTAGTGTGGGTTAATTAAAGACAATTAGAGCATTATAAATGCAAAAAAGATATATACCTATGTTTTATAAATTATACAAAGAGATTTGATAAACTACGTCACAAAGAACTGGTGGAACTTCTATGTCATCTTGACATATTTGAGAAGGATATTAGAATAATCCAGATCCTATACTGATTGCAAACCACCTATATATAGATAGAAAATGAATTTGGTAAATATACAAAAATATAAGAGGTGTAAGACAAAGATGTTTCTTCTTATTAGACTTATTCGACCGATACAGTGAGGCAATTCTGAGAGAATTAGAAGTCCCACCAGGATTCATTATTGGTTGCTACACTCTTAACAACATAAGATACACAAAAAACTACAAGAACTCTTACAGAAGATAGTAAAAGAAAGCAATAATAAAGGACTAAACATCAATTACAAGAAGATTGCATGGTTGCCAGCAAAATGGTAATGATAGTATTAAACGTTTTTCTACAAGGAAATATTTGGCATTCATTGACTGAGCTGCAAGTTAATAAAACAATTTCTCAAGAAAATAGTTTTCTCAAGTCCAGTAGCTTTGATTACTCTTTATAAACTTTTATAAACAGCCTGGATTTTGATGATGTATTCATGGTAGGTGTCATCATTGCTTTCATTCCAATTCCACATCATAGATTTTGTTTTGGAAAGGTTTATCTTCAGTTCTGTATCTTGAAATACATGGTAGAGGATGTTAATTTTCTGTTCAAAATCATTCTTATCCCAACTATGAATACCTATATCTTCAGCTAAGCTCCCCTACCCATCATCAGTACATTGACTTTGGTAGGGAAAGGAGAATCATTGTTTTCTATTGGTAGATTAATTTTGGATGTGGTATGGAATTCTTAAAGAGTCAATGTCTATATCTTCACATATGTGTTTGAAAGATGTGCAAAGCATAGTCTAGAAAATGATTAAATAGACTGGGACTCTCATTTTCTCCTTGTCGTACTCCTGCTGAGGTTTGAAATGTTTCTGTATTGTGGTCTTTGCCAGATCTGTAAGATTCTGTGGAACAAACCAACATGTGTTAGAAGTGTTTAAACAGATGGTGGAAAGTACACAACTGAATGTTGTAGGCACATTGGGATAGTGAAAGATGCCTTTCAAAAGCTAAACAAAATATTAAAAAACAGAAAATTTTGTTACAAAGAAAAGAGTACTTAACTGTTACATAATATCAGTCATCCTATATGGCAGTGAATGCTGGACAATCTTCTCACAGATGAAGAAGAGACTTGAAAAAACAGAAATGTGATTCTACAGAAGGATGCTGAGGATACCATGAACTGAACATGTGAACAATGACAAAATTTTAGAGAAAATGAAAACAGAATGAGACAGTTGAAATTTCTACGACACATAATGAGGAAAGAGGGCTTGGATATATTGCAAGTTATAGGAACAGATGAAAACAGGGCATAACTTACCTAACGCTTGTGTAAATGGATGGCAGAACAGAGTTTAGGATAGATAATAAAAAGAAAAAAAATTATTAAGAGCTACAAAGGATAGGTCATTGTGGAGAGCCATAATTGCCAATGTCCTGAAGGTATACAGCACATAGAAGTAGCAGTTGTGTTTTTTTTTTTTTTTAAGATAACAACATTGGTAGTAATAGATTTTTGAAAACATTTTTAGATAGATACCAAGACCTTATGAAAACTAACTCTCTCTCTCTCTCTCTCTCTCTATATATATATATATATATATATATATATATATATATATATATATATATATATATATATAAAAACCATGAAATTGTCTTTACCTTCCAAAAGTTAGTACTGATTCTTCTGAGATTGGCACATAAATTATCTTGGTTCTTCATTTCAAGAGGGAAATTCTGTTTCCTTATCTTGGGAGATAATTACTAAATCAATCACTAATTAGAAAGGTTTTCACTTATCATTGTTTTCATTGTTGATGTAACAAATGGCAAGAACAGACATGATGGAAACTTCATTCCATTCCTGTGTGTGTGTTATAAAAACACAAAAGGATGCTGAAAAGTTCTCAGCTTTACTTATGACTAAAAAAATCAGAATTTCAGGGAATAAGGGTTTCTTGATGGGACCAGAAATTTCCAAGTCCACTGAACATTATATGGTAAAAATTTGGGATTAAAATTCAGCTTTTTGATAGGTTTTGATTCAGTCTTTTGTGTCTAAATGATGGGGGGCTGAAAAATTCTTAACATTGGTAAGAAACCCTTTTAACAGTCATTTGGTAAGAAGTTTAGTCTAAGAGCTCTTCAGCACCCCCCTCATATAGCATATACATATGTCTATTGATGTTGAGTATTTAATGTTAGTGATTTAGCTTTTTCAGAAAGAAAAACCCTTTCTTTGTCATCATTTTTTTTTCTTTTTTCTTTAAACATACCTAAATTGTCTCTATCACCTCTCTCTCTATCTCTCTCAGGCTCATTAAAATCCCCCTTTTTTTTTTCTTTCTTTTTTTTTTATAACAAACTTCCACCTTTAGCACAATTTTATTCTTTTTCTCTTAGTTTTGATTTTACTATAGATTTTTCCATTCCTGTTTCTTCTCCTAAATAAACATTCTTTTCTTTATTCTGTCAAAGATTCAAGGCTTTTCTTACACTAGCCACTTGTGTTTTCCTCTTTGCCTTACAATGCCAATTTTGCATCATCTCAGTACTAGCTATTATTATAATATCTGTGCAAATTGGTTCCATCCACTGTCATCCTGTATGCGAAAGTATAGTTCTTATTCCAGCTGATTAAATCAAGATGGTCTTCTGACATAAACTCACACTTGAGTGTGTACATGTGTATAGCTTAAAGTATGTATGTTAATTTAGAAGACAACAGTTGGTTGTCCTTCCTGCAAGCCAATTCTTATTAGCTGTCCAACTCTTTAGCTTGAAGGTTAGAGCTTTGTACTGAATTGGCTATTATCTTATGTATTGAAACATTCCGTCTTTCATGGATTATCATTGTTATTTGCTGAAAACAGCCCCCCCCAATATCGTTGGCTCTAAATTAAAGCTAAAGTTAGCAGTTTCCTGCTTAGATGGCAAGGGGATAATTTTTTTTTTTTTTTTTTTTTTTAAGGAATTCTATTTATTCCTTGACTTAATCACTTCATTTTGCAAATGTTCCATCCCACCTAGCTTTAATTAATAGTTTTCTGAGAAAGTCAAAGCAATAAAAAGAGAAGAATTTTTAACAATTATGAATTCTTTTCTTCTTCTTCTTCAATGAGTGTCTAAGATTATTATATTGCCAACAAAATGGAGATTGTTTTTCAACTCTATTTATTGCTACTGAACATTTAAAACTGAGTCTGTTAGATGAAGAATACAACAAAGATAGGGATATGAAAACGTTTGGAGAATTTAAGGTGCAAAATGACTTCTTCCCAAAAGAAAGAAAACAAAATAAATTATAAAATATGGATTACTTTATTTCCTGGTGAAATGATTTCAAGACACATGTGAACTGTCTGGCAAGACCTGGGAAACACTGGGTAACTTGACAGATGAACAGCTTCCTCAATTTCAAATTTCACAAAATTTTTGGTAGCACCTTTATGTATACAGACAAAAGAATAAGTCAATGCATTTTGTCAGCTTTATAAAGGTAAATGTAAGGATTTTATTTGGCAAAACATTTTTATAACAAAAGTGAAAACGTTATTTTTTTTTGGAAAATATAGAATAACAATCATAAATATGCATCAGGCTAACTGAAAGTCAAGGTAAACTATGGAAGATGTTAAGCAGTGTAATTTTAATACCTTATAAATGAAAGTGAGTAAATGTTATTGTTGGAGTTTTTTTTTCTAATTTTTTTTATTATTATTTATATTACTTTTGGTTTGAGAAAATAATTTATTAATGTGTTAGCTAAGAAAAGTTTCCCTTTTTGTCTCCATATTGTCTTTTTACAGATATATTTTTTAGTGATATCTGAATTTTTACACACTCCCACGCAACAAACAGAAAACATTTATAAATTGAGCATTTCACTTTTATTTAAGCTTCATTAGAAAATCTTTTTTTTTTTGATAAAGCTTAAAGAAAAATGAAACATGTTAAATTTATAAACATTTCCTATTTGTTCTTTACCCTATCATTCCATTGGATTCTGATCCATATTTGATCCCAATTCCATTGGATTCTGATCCATATTTGATCCCAATTCACACACATAGAGAGTATTAAAAATTCCTAAAGTTGACAAAATCTACTATCTATATTTCTCATGTTGTCCCTCTGTGTGTCTGTCGTGGGCATTGTTACCTTGCCCAGGCTGCATTTCTCACCTGATTTCGGCGCGGTTTTCAACACAAGTTTGCAAATGGCTGCCATAAGGACATGGCGGAGCCCGATTTTTGAGTTCGAATCAGGTTCAAAAAAATCGATAATCGAAAAAATTCTGCTTACAGAAGGAATGATCGCATTTCAACCAAATTTGACACCCTCTTAGAGTCTACCATTAGAAGTGTTGTCCAGAAGTTTCATGACCACGGATTCCCTAAACAGTGCGGAAAATCGATAAAACCCAAAAACTGATACGCCCAGATTGCGTGTGAACCGCATGTCGGTTTTTAGCAAAAACCGAGTGGATTTATGAAGAGGCCATTGGGAGTCATCATGTGAAGTTTCAACTCTGAGCACCCCCCTAAACAGAGTGCAAATCGACAATCGGTCAACCCTTAAAAATGTTTTTTCCAGTTTTTTAAAGCTGATCGTATTGTGTTTATTTTGTTTAGTTCTTTTTTCGTAACAGATTTAATGTTTACTATAGAGCTTAGAAAAAGTTGGCAGTGTGATATAGGCAAGAAGTAAGGCATGTAACAACATCAGCACAGCAAAGGACACTCCTCTAAAGGCAAGGAAGGACAAAAATATTTTAAGTCAAGTGATAGCGATTGCTGTATTAGTCGTACTATTTTTTAATCAAGCACGGGCAACGCCGGGCCATGCTGCTAGTTTCACATAAAATCTTACAAAATAACCTAAGATTAGATTTATTTTTTGTTTTTGGAAAGGGCTTCATGGGTTGGGCTAATAACTTTTCAATACCTTCTTTTATACACATGCACAGGTACAACAATAAGTCACTCACCTATTGATAAATAGGCATTGATTTGACACAGCAAATATTTATTTTTCAATAAAATGTCCTTCCTTGTCACTGCACTTAATTCAGAAGTTAATCATAAAGATTTAAGATTATACAGTAAAAATTTCAGATCAGAATTCAGTTTAAAACTCCATGTTCAGTCATGAACTTATTGTTGCGTCTCTGTATGTATTGAATGTTACCCAAAAGTTCAGAAAAGCACAATGATGGTTTTCTTAAAAAAAGAAAAAAATTGACAGAAAAATATTTTTTTTTCCTGACAATATAATTTCTGGTGAGACATGGGAAACACAGGGCAACTTAAAAGATAAACAGATTGATCAATCATTTTGAATTATTTAACATGTCACATCTGTGTTTTTAAAGCCATCTTTTATTGCCATCAATCTTAAGAGATGGTGATGAGTGTTTTTTGTGTGTGTGAATAAGAGGATGTATAGGTCAGGACACACCCTCTTCACATTCCCTCCTGATTTGGTTGATATAGGTGGGGTTCAGGACAGCTAGTTAGAGGGTCAGTTTCAGTCTAACCAAAGCTTTGATGCAAAGGATGCTCTTATGTTTTATGGTCTGTGCATGTGCAACCAGTTTTGAATTTCTTTGTACAAATGTGGTTGTCACCATAGTTAGAAACTGAAGAAACAGGCTCATGCCTTTTCCAAGGGCATTAGTGTGAAAGGAGTACAATAGAGTTGGCTAGAATTTGAACTTGATTTGCCCATTTCATTTTCCATGCTGATAACCATTATTTCTACAACATAGTTGTTTAATATGGCTTTAATGTCTATCAAAACATTCCCTTCATTTTAGCAATAATAAATGTCTTTGATCATCATATGCAGGCAATTTTGCAACTTTAGAAATCATAGCAATAGGTAAAGCTAACCTGCTAATGTGTTTATCCATCAAACAAGCAGAATTAGGCTTGGCACATTATGACTTACATAGATGTCAATTTAACAATACTCTATTTACATTATTTGGACTATTGTCCTTATCTTTGCTGCCATATTTATCACAATGTTTCAGACATTGTATGCTCCAGCCTTCTTCAGATGGAATGTCAAACAGAACCCTTTATTTCACTTGCTGGGGTAGACTGTTCTAGTTCCACGTGTCATGTCTAATGGATGCCAGTTATCTCCTGTTAATTCCCCATTTCAAGTTCTCCATTGCCTTAACCAGGTATTGAACTCACAAATCTTTGGGTCCTGTCACTGGATCTAACTAACACCTTTATCCACTGTGCCATAACAATACTCATTTTCATAATTTTTACAGCATCAAACTATCAAGTTTCCAAATAGTTTATTTAAACTGATTATATTTTCTTTCCTAGCTTCAATAAACTATTTGGTTGGAGAGTTTCAGTCAGAGGATGTGTCATCTTACATTCTTGTATAACACATGGTGCAGTTGTATTTTTCAAAAATATTAGTCAAAAATTCAAGTCATTCTTTTGCTAAAATATTTTGTTCTGTTTATTCTATGACTTTCCTCACAATCAATCTGCAAAAGTATTAACAAAAAAAAAAAAAAAAGAGAGAGATGAATAATCAGAACAACTCTTGGAATGTTTTATTTTAGAATAACAGAGTGGACTATTGTCATGAGATAATCCCACAAATCCAAGCCACCAATTTTATTTTTTATTAGTTGCCATCAACAACCATTAAGAACTTGCTTTTACCAATTCCTATAATGATGCTATTCTTTGCCATTTCTTTGGAGTAAATCTAATCAGAAGACATGAAATTAGGAAAACATGATAAATTTTGGTTCTTTATGTTGTGTCATATTTCTATTTTTTTTTTAAATCACTAAAAAAAAAAGTTATTAAACCCTCCCCAACTAAGGAATCTAAAAGCTATTTAATTTCTGTATTCATATGTGACATCCTGTACAATTTTTCTTTTAATGAAGTCATTGATTTTTTACTCTTTTTGCTGCAAAATACATTTTGGTTTATTTTTATTGATTGCATTTTTATTTTCAAGTTATCAAAAATCCAATTCAAATAATCTGCATGTGACTTTGTTTTCAGATTTTAGTTATATGGCACTGTGATGTCTCACCACCTCCTCCACGCAAGTGGCCTTCAGACCTTGCTGTCCCTATTCTGGTCAAAACCAGAAATATCAAGGTAAGTTTAGTATTTATATTGTCTCTCTTTTGCACTAATGTCAGGATTAGTACAATGCCATTAAGTAAAAATGAAACAAAATATTGGACTTGGTCTCTCAAATGTCACTGTCCATCATGTAATGAAAAAAATACTTGTATCCCACAAAGCATTACTTTTATTTTTTTCTAATATAAAAAATCAGCAAAGTAAAGAGTGGCAGAATGACTACAGGTTACACTTCATATAATATTACATATTATATTCCATTTAATTATCAAGCTTTTTGGGCCAAAATGATTAAGACAACATCTATGAATAATGATTTCCTGTGTAGTATGCAATGCATTTACAGTTGGATTGTTAATTATTTTTTATTAGGATCTTTTTGTTCTCAGGGTCAGAGAGTTTATTCAGAGCATTATGATGAAAATAAGATAAAGTGAATCCTAAAATAATAGTGATGAAAGTGTTCGGCTACTTCATATTCTGACATTAAATGTTGGTCATTAGCTTCTGAAATGTTCACATGACTGTCCTTTATTCTGCTGTTTTAAATACGTTTTGATTGATGCGTTCTTTGGTTTTGTTCAGGTTAATTGAGGAAGTGACAGATGTGTTGATCTTATACTAGTAGCCTTAGAAAAAGCATAAATCCATCTGATGAACTCTCTAGTCTTTATTGGTAGCCAACCAAGGAAAAGGACAATTTAGAATTCAAAACTGGAGAAAGCAATGCAGGGTTATTTCAATATCTTTTCCAAGAAAAATCATGGCAGTGCACAGTTTACAGTAAAAGAAGCTGTATAGAGCCATCATTAATTTTGTCCTGAAAAGATCTCACACTTAAAGAGAAGCAGAAATGTGACATGAAAACATTGACATCACTTAAAGATTAGCAAATTCAATGCTCATTTGAATAAGGCCAGAAAACACATCGGCTGAAATGCAGTGTTACAAAAACAATGAAGAAAGGATATTCATGTGAATTTTCTTCTATATGCCACATCTCGTCAGGACATTGGCAATCATGGCTCTCCAAATCTTCCTATTATTTGTGTCCTTCAGCAGTGTCAGTTTTGTGGCACATTGCCTTCACCTAAATCTCTTGCTCTTAATATGCTCTATGATGGTTAAGTTTTCCAAGCCCACAAAGAAGGGTTTGGAAAAGCTCATGTGGTGAATACACTGTCAGATTCTATGATAGAAGTCAATGTTTTCCACAATAAAATTGCTTGTAACCAAATGATAACTTTCAGCATATATTGATATTTACATAAAGCAATACATCAGATAAAATTCAGTTGAGAATATCTGTCCTTATTAAGATGACTGATAATAACTTGATTTGGTAGTGTCATGTTTTTATTATGCAAACTATTATGCCAAATAAATGTTTCTTTATAAATAAACCCAAGAGAGATTTGCCATAGGAACATAGATTTGATTAACACAATATCCCCAAAATACATGAATAAATTATTTTATTATTATTTGACAAGTAAATCTGGGATCCTTAACCTTCTTGTGCTTTCATCACTGTTTTTCATTCATTGATTTTGTTAATTTTTTTTTTTATTCTTTTGTCTTTAGCATGACTCGCAATTTTTTTTTTTTTTTTGCTTCCCAAAGATTCTCTTTACATGAATATTGTTTTCCATTTTCATATACATTTCTTTTAATGATTGGCTACAACTTTTCTATTGGATTAATATCTGGTGAGGTTTGGTCCGTTCCATTGAATTAGTATCTTTGAAGCCTTTTTTGTCATACTTAACTTTACAGAATGTGATGGAGCATTATCTTATACAACTCTCTAGCTGAAATTTCCTTGGTTATGACCTGAATCACTCCATAAAATGTCTTGACCAAGAACTTCTAAGAATTCTCTACATTTATCTTAAGCCTTCATCATTTTGAAAGGATCTATAATTTTACTGCCATCAATACTAGTCCAACACATTACTACACTTCTGCCCTTGTTATCATTTAAGTAATGTTGGTTGACTCTTTCACAACCTCTAGCCCAGCCATCATATCTATCCAATGTAGCTCTACACCCATCATTAAAAATTTCTGTTAAGAAATCACTTTTCCTGTAATTCTTTGCCCAGTTTACATGTTTTATTTTCTTTGTGATATTTACTTATAAATATCTATTTATAAATAGTAATCTCTTTTCATGTTCATAGCTAAAGTTCTTAATATCTTGCAACTTTTCTCTTTGTTTACATTCAGACCAACTTCAAATATTTTCTTGGTGAAATTTTCTTGCTTATTACCCTTTTTTTAAAAGATTTTCCTTGACTTTGTGGCATTCATAAAGCCATTTTTTCTTGCTCTTATCTTTGCAATATTTTCTATTTGTTTTGTTATTGTTCTCTGTTCAGATTTTACACAATGCTCTTGTGAGCAAACTAAGGTCATTTTCTTTATAAAGGTTTGTATCAAGTCTGATGTGGTGGCATAACTGTCTATCACTGAACAGATTTAATATTTCAGACCCCCACCCCAGCCATTCACTCTCAGAATAAACTTTGTCTGGTGATTATTTTAATAGAACAAATAATTTCTGATATTGATGAATCTTCTGAGTGATAAGCATTGTCTTCTAAAACCTGATCCAGATACACTCTACATATATTTCTACACAATGCTTTCTTTGCTTCATTTCAGAGTGCTTGTCAGTACCTTTGAATTGTATTACACCTGCCCAAAGCAGCTATGAACTAAGAGTTGTAACAATCCGCAATGTACCTTGAAATTTATTTACCTTGTTCTGCCTTTTCGGACCATTGTCTAATGTAAAAGCCATTAAGAAAACTCTCCTTTTGAAAACAAATCAAACCAAACCAAGATGGCTTTATCACTATAACCAGTATTTAGAATTCTAAATCTAAACACAGAATTTTGTTGTTGTTACTGAGCTGCCGAGTTATAAATAAGTTGTGAATGTACTACATACTAACTCATAGACTGAGCTTAATGAAACCATATATCTTATACTAGTGAATGATTTCAGAATTTAAAAAAAAAAAGGTACCCTAAGAAAGAAGCTTTTAGGATATAAGAATGAAGCCAAGATTTAACCTCTTTAATTATCCTATTTGTTTGTCTGGCATATCAGCTTATTTGTGAAGTTGTTGGTCAGACATCTGTTTTTTAAAAAACAAAATATTCAAATTTCAGTTTCTTTTCATCACAACTATCCAGGCTGTCATTTAGAGTTTGTTTTTAATTCTATTTTACAATACCAGGATGTAGAATAACTGTCTGATTATTTGTGACAAAAAGGAACTGAAATTAAGATGAAAGAAATAATATTTGAAACATTTTCAATCATTATCAATTTTCATTTAATAGTAAAAATTCAAGATCCACTTGTTGTATTAGTTACAGTGTGTGTGTATATATATATATATATATATATATATATGTATATATATATATATAAACCCCAAAACTCTTAATGTAGCAGAACTTATTTTGGGGGTGAATAAAATAAGTAATAATTTTTTATAATTAGATTTGTAATTCTGTATCATTGAATCTTGTAACTCAGGTTTTTTTGAGAGCTTAGACTTCATTTTCTATCTGTGCTGTTTACTCCTGGCTATAGAATGACAGTCTTCAATAAAAAAAAAAATTAAAATTAAGATGAAAGCAATAGGATTCAGAAATTGGTAATCAGGATTCAGTTCAGATTCAAGATAGAAAAACAAATGAATTCTTAATAATACTTTGTTTTTTTGTTTTTTTAAACTCCTTTCATCCGTTTTTGTTTTACTTCTTCACAAATCAACCATTTCTGAAAATAACTCATTAAAACTAATTATTTTTACCCTATCAGCTAACAATATGTTTAGTGTATATATGTGTGTATGTATGTTGATCATGCTAGATAAACACACTCTCAGAAACTGTGACTAAGTTCTGTTCAGCATAGTTGCAATATAAACCACAGGTGGGCTCTGTGGGTGTTTAGCAAACACAAATGTGCCTGAGCAAGCGTCTGCAATAGGGAGTGACTAGCTGCCCTAGTAAACAGGTATCCTCAAATACAAGTGGCCAGCTATATATATATATATATATATATATATGTATATTTATACTTGACTCTCCCGTCGAATTCGACATATGAGGGTCAAGCAGATCAGTTCCTAGGAAACCGACAGCCCAATAACAGCACATGAGATTTGATTATAGTGGTGAAGGTTTTGTGCAGGATCATCCACACTTTTTAAAGGGCCGAATACAGAGACCTAGTGCACTAAGTGCCACAAGGTCCTCAAACGACCCTCCGCAAGTTTTGAATTCAGGGTTGTCCTTCTCCTAGACCAGTTGTCATCCAAGGCTATAGAACCCAGTCTGTCCTGCTATTTACCCATAGCTGGGGGGAGAAGAAGAGGATTCACACCTTTCCCAAAGGTATTACAGTGAATGTAATGGATTTTACTGGAATTCAAACTCAGCTCTTCGATTTCTCACTCCAAGCTGCTATCCATTATTCCACCGTGCCTCCTATATATATATATATATATATATATATATATATATATGGTATCAAAATACTTTTATAAACTTTGGGGAAGGTTCCTCACACCAAAACAAGAACAAAAGTTCCTCTAAACATCTTTCTGCAAATCCTTAATTTTTGAATTATTAAATTTCAAGTTTACGGTAGGCACTTTTAAATGTACTGTCCTAGATGCAATCCAAAAATGCTTTTACAAACTTTGCGGGTGGATTCTTCGGCACCAAAACCAGGTAATATGTTTATATAAACATATGTCCAAAAGCCATCATTATAACTAAACACAGCCACTTCAAATGTCCTCTGCTTGCTTCTACACATGCATGCACCCATCGCAGACCCCACCATGACATGTTGATGAAGTGTTTCTACTTTATTAATGTCTGCCGTATAAACCAATTGTTTTAGGTAGCTCCATAGATAAAAATCCAAACGATTGAGGTCAGTGGAACATGCAGGCCATGGAATCATTCCTCCCCTACCTATCCATCTTTCATGGTAGATGTCAGCCAGTGCATCACGAACAATGTAATTAGAATGTGCTGGAGTCCCATCATGTACAAACCACATGGGTATTTGTATCAGCAGGGGTATGTTCTCTAACAGGTCTGGAAGTGTGTTTGAAATAGTCACTGTGAGATATACCAGGAGAACATATGAACCTACCAGACAGCCACCTACAATTCAAGCCCACGCATTAATTGTAAAATGATGCTAGTGTCTAGCCTGATTGTACCATGAGGATTCTGATCTGCCCACAAATATTAGTTGCGTAATTTTTTTTTTTATTCCATCTCTTCTAAATGTTGCTTCATCTGTAAACAAGACTGAAGAGACAAACAATGGATTGGCAGTTTGTGCAATAAACCATCAGCAAAAATTCTCATGTGGTGAGTGATCAGAAGGTGACAGACCCTGCACATGTTGCAAATGATACAGATACAGGAGTTGCTCTTAAAGTTCCCTCCATGATGAGATGTATATGTTGAGGCCACTTGACATGTACTGATACCTGGATCATCTCCAACAGCCAGTAGAATGTATTCTTCATGATCAGGTGTATAAGTGGATCTCAGTCTTCCTCTATCCATAGTTTGTGGTGCCACAGATCCTGTCTCAGCAACACAACAATAAACAGGAGTAAAGTTTGGACAACTCAGCTGCCTTCAGTCTGGAAACACAATCTGGTACAGCCTTGTGTCTGTATGCAAAAATCATATCTGCCTGCTCCTGATATGAATATTCTGCCATTATTAACTCACTGCTACACACATTAAATGTTAAAGATAGACTAGCTACAAATGTACACTAGTTTATATGGCAACAGAGTGCCATGCACTTTTGTCCTTGTTTTGGTGTAAGAAACCTGCCCTCAAAGTTTGTAAAAGTATTTTTGATACACCCTGTGTATGTATGTATGTATGTGTGTGTGTGTGTGTGTATATATATATATATATATATATATATATATATAGCTACTACTGGTTTCTTATCACACCCATCTGTCAGGGTGGCTAATCAAACCCTATTACAGACATCTGCTCAATCCATAGAGCATACCTGTGGGTTTATGCAGCAACTATGCTGAGCAGACCTTAGAATTTCTGAGAGAGATCTCATGATCTGGTGTAATCAATTTCTTGGACAAAGCCAGTACGCTCAAACCCTTGGTCATGATGACTTGTCACTTCATGCTAGCAACAACCTTTCTAAACAGTTCCATCAAACCAATTTCCCTCAGAAAGCATGGGTCAACGCATGGTATGGTTTTCAGATGCTTTACAAGGGTCCATATGCTAGGATCTTGATAACATCAAGAAGTCTCTATGATGAACAAATCAACTTAGATACAAACCCAGGTCTGATTGTCAGAAAATGAACATTCTAATCACTTGGTCATGAACCCATATATATATATATATATTCAACTCTCTCATTGAATTCGGTATATACAGATCAGTTTCTGGGAACCAACAGCCCGACACCCATACATGAGATATTATTATAGTAGTGAAGGTTTTGTGAAGAACCAACCACACTTTTTGAAGGGCCGAATACAGTGATCTGGTGCACTTTGTGTCACAAAGTCTCCAAATGACCCTTCACTGGTTTTGAATTCAGAGTTGTCCTTCTCCTAGAGCAGTTACCATCCAAGGCTATAGAACCCAGTCTGTCCTGCTATTTACCCATAGCTGGAGGGAGAAGAAGACGATTCATGCCTTTCCCAAGAATATTAGTAAATAAGTGAATGTCATGTATTTGACTGGAATTCGAACTCAGCTCTCAGATTCCTCAATCCAAGCTGCTATCGATTACTCCACTGTGCCTCCTATATATATATTTTATTAATTATCTTTTTTTTTCATTAGTAAATGGATTGCTCCACTATCTTACGTGTAGGTTAATATTATGGTCAGTTTTTAATTTGTGCCTGATGGTTGTTACATTCATGACACATATAGTTGCTTTGAATGGTGAAGAGAAAAAGTGTATATTTTTCTTATATGATAAATTTGTAGTAGTTTTTTTTTTTTTTTTTGTTTTTTACTACTAAGGAAGATATTTGCCTTTGTTCTTGACTCTACCATTTTCTCTGTTTATTTGATTGTTTTCATTTTTGCTCATGTGTCCCTTGATCTTCTTCTTTCTAGCATTTATTTCATTTTCTCTTTCCTCTCCAGTCTTCGGCTTCATTTTCCTTTCACTTTGAACCAAACTTAGGTTTTCTTTTTTGTCTTTTTTTTCTCATCAATACCTTTGCTTTCTTTTCCTTATTTCATCTTTTTCTCCCTCTCCATTCCCCCACCCCCCACTATTTCCTTTTCCTTTCCATCTTTGGCTTCATATGCACACTGTGTATTGGAATGCTGCCTCCACCTATAAATCAGCTGCAGTAAGATGCACACTTTACACTGACTGACAAACTGTTGAACCTTAAAATTCCTAGCCAGAACTTGTTACTTTTTACTGGTCTTCAAGATCTTTTCTCCAACAACTGACCTCAAAATAGATTCTATTTGCATTTGACACTAAAAACGGGAACTTTTTGCTGGCACTCATATTTCTATCTATTGCTGTGGTGAGTAGGGGAATACTCCCCCTCTTCCACTGCTGTCATTGCTCAGTGCCCCATGGAGGAAACCATTTAAGAATGACAAGTGCTACAAATAAAAACCAGTTTTTTGTGGAGCTCCTTGCTTCCAACTAATTGTAAAGTACTGTGTAGTTGGAGACTATTTTGTGCCAATTGAAAGAAATCCATTTTATTCTCAAGAGAATCGCAAAGATTCAAGATGAACAATGCAGACATTTTATAAGTAGAAACACAGCAAACCTTTTTGTGAGCTTAGTTTTAAAGCAGAGCAAGCTCAAATGGTGGTAGGGAGATTGTCTTGCAACTGTCTCCAAAATTAGTTTTCAAGATCTTTTTACCTGCACGCAAATACTGATCAGTAATGCCAATAGGAAAACACCAGAAAGGCAATGATATTTACTAATATTATTTTACTTTAATTTGTCTGGCATGGGGCACATATCTGTAAGTTAGTCTTGTAAACCATTGATCCTAACTGGGTGTCTCATGCTTGTATCCCGTCCTGGGTAAGACAATAAACTACATCCGTATCCTGGGTATTGATTTTCTAAGCGTAGCTTAGATGTGGCAGAAGGCCAAAGGTATGGGGCATCCAGTGAGGATCGAACTCACTACTCAGTCGTAATTGTTCTAGTGAGACAAGCTTGCTAACCATTATGCTACGTTGAGGTGTCCCATCCGCATCCTGGGTAAGACAATAAACTACATCCAACAGCAAGGCGTTTGATCAGGAGGTTTTGAGGAGCATGGAACCACCTCTTAATTGCTGGTGTTTCCATGTCCACTTTTACCCAGGCTGATAGCAACTGTCAGGGTCCCGGCTATGGGCAAAATAGTCAACTCTCCCAAAAGGAGTCGAAACATTATGAAAGTGTAAAAATAGGTTTTAATACCAGCAATACTTGTTTGGAAAAAATTATTACCAGTAATACAGTTTCATTAAAAAAAAAAAAAGTATTACCATCAATAAAAATCTTGTCAGCATCAAATAACCCATTGAGGTTGATATGTCATAAAATAAACCAAATGAATCATGCTTGTAACTTAACTTAATCTCGCACAAGGTGACAAGCATGGGAAAACTAGTCAGATACGATACATCACTCATATCTTTCTCTTATAAACTCCTTGTATAAAAACTTTAAAATATCTTTCTCTTATAAACTCCTTGTATAAAAACTTTAAAATTACATGTCTTATTTGAGAATCAAATTTTATATAGGCTGCTCTGATTAATTAATATACATATGTTTTTGTCTTTTAGACAATCAGCTCCAGATTCTTCCCATACAGAGATATAGAAACTGATGCTGTGTTTAGTCTGGATGAAGATGTACTCCTTACTACAGATGAAGTAAGTAAAACAAATTACAATTAATTTGATGTTGGTTGATATTACTATTAATAATAATTTCTAAATACAAAATGGGTTAATGATATGAATTATTCCTTCATTTCTACTCATTTGTTTTTCTGAGCTGAATACTTTTTTTTTTTTGTTTTATTAGTGAGGTGTACGTATTAGAAACCTGTTGTAGTTAAATGCTAGGGTGTCATTCCCAACTGAGTCTTGTCAGAGGACAGATCTCTGGTTGTTATCAAATGTTGATGGGTTTCAGCATTGGAATAGAAACTGCATCTGATTTATACCTGGTATTCTTATGATATGACAAAGAACCAAGAATGTGTGATGGTATTAAAAGGTACTGCTCAGGTGTTTGGTCTAAGTGGTACTGATGCAATGACCAGGTGGTTTATTTGATGAAAGCAATGCTGCTGTTCTATGAATTTCTGTAATTTAATAATGTTATATTCCGTGCTAAGGGAATACTTAACACAAGGTGGATAATAGAAGAAAGGTTTATTGTACACAACCAGTACAATATGAAATACGGTACAGTTATACACACAGGTCAATCTAGTAGTGAGTGCCACTAATTGGAGGGTCGGACATGCTTGATTCTTCTCTCATTCACTCTTCTAAGTTTGTCATAAACAGTTGATTTTATAGGTACTTACTACCTATAGTGTAATCATTCATGGGGGTGACTGGTTATTCCATTACATCAAATAATAATAATTTTCATATAAAATTATAAAGTGAAAAGTTATGGACAATGTTGTCGGACTAAATTAACCAATCAAAACATTTCCATTCATCATCAGAAGGTTGCAAAACGAACATTTTGTAAATAATCTTATTTTCTTGTGAAGCAATTTGATCTATCAACTTTTAAAAATATGATTCATTATTCAAAATTAAGTTACTATGAGCTTCCTTTTAAAAAAATGTGCTGGGAACTTTTGCACACACCTAATAACTATGTTTATTATTATACACTGATGAAAAAGAATGCTAGTCCAAGTATTTAGTTGTTAGTATGTCATAATGTTTTCTTTTACTGTACACTATAGCCTTCATAACTGGAAATTCTGAATTGTGTTCTTTATTCATTCTACAAGGTAGATTGGCCTACCTTGTGAAATCACTTTTTCCTTCCAATGAACCAGGGTATATAACTTTTTGCACTGTCTAATTACCATCTAGAAGACCGACTTTACTGTAGGAAAATGTGATGGTGAAAGAGGCTTAAATTTCATATCAGTTGTCTTTCCTGTTTTTTTTTAGATTGACTTTGCCTTTTCTGTTTGGAAAGAATTTCCTGAACGTATTGTGGGTTACCCAGCTCGCAATCACTATTGGGATGACCTACGATCAAAATGGAGCTACACGTCCAAATGGACCAATGATTATTCAATGGTTCTCACAGGGGCAGCAATATATCATCGGTAAGTTTATCTTTTTTTATATACTCAACAAGTTTATTTTTACTTCCTTAACATCTGTATTTAGGGCTGTTGTTTCTTAATTTTAAATTTTCTAACTAAATTCCTCATTTGTTATAAATACTAAGAAGTGAACCTCATTTTAATGAGGTAATCAGTGATTTTTCAATCAACTGTCATCATGAACTTAGATTTTGAAGTTTTCACTCACCAAATGAAAATATTTTTTTCTTTTAAAACTGTTTCAATGAGTCAGCAAACAGAGAAAACCAATAAGGATAGATAATCATTCCATTCTTGTCTGTTTGCAAAAAATACATGATATCTTCTCTTTGCAAGCAAATCTAATAATACTGCTTCATTAACAAATTATCAGGTGACACTAAAAGTGGCAGCCATATTGGATTATTAACAATTAGGTTTCATGTATTTGTATAACTGACAGATATAAAATTGGGATGGGAAAGGAGGTTTACTTTTTAGAAATCTTCTTTTGATTTTGTGTAAATAAATAAAATAAAATAATGCATTGATTTTTTTTTTTTTTTTTAATTGAACTTAAACTCCTATATACCAAATTGCATGATGTTGACTTATCATCATTGACTAACATCTTCATCATTAAATATTGTCTTGCAAGAGTTGTTTATCAGATTGTATCACATGAAATGTTTGGATTTTTGATAGTAAAAAAAAAAAATTCATCAAAGAGCCAAGATATATGGATGATTGTTTAATTTAAGTAATGATAAGTACCACACATGAAAACTATGCATTTTTTTAATTTTCTCTCTGACTTTTTTTGCCTTTCATATCACAGCCAAATAATGAGAACTTTATAAAATCTTTCACTCTCTCTCAAGTTATGTGTCATTACAAAATCGTTTGTAGGTCTTTTATTGTGAATATTTTCATATCTTTAACAATTCCAATTGAATTTCCTACAAAAAAAAAGTAAAATTATCTCTGATGAATTAAATGAAAAGTACAACAGAATACAGATTTAAAATATCAATCTTGCCTACAGCAAATGTTGGCTTATTTACAGTGAATTCTAACACTTCATGTGGTACAATGTCATATTTGATGTCTTGATCACTATTGATTCCTATTATTCACATATATTTTTTTTCTTTTTTATAGGTATTACAATTACTTATACACACATTTATTAAACAGCTATTCTGTCAAATCTATAGTGGACCAAATGCAGAACTGTGAAGATATTCTGTTGAATTTTCTAGTCAGCCATGTAACGAATCTCCCACCGGTCAAAGTGACCCAGCGAAAGCTCTATAAGGAGTCCATGATACCTAATAACAATGGCAAATCATCGGTCTGGCTGAATACACTTCATTTTGTTCAGAGACAGTCCTGCATCCATAATTTCACGAATGCTTTTGGTTACATGCCTCTCATTCGGTCCAATTTACGAATGGATCCAATCCTCTTCAAGGACCCAGTTTCCAATTTGCGCAAGAAGTATCGCCAGATAGAACTTGTATAAAAAAACAAACTGTTCATTTGCCTTTTGCCAAATGTGGAGTTACGAAAGAAGAAAAAAAAACTTATTAAAGTATCAAAAATTTAAAAAAAAATTATGGCCAAGTTAAGAGTTTTGAGAAAAATGTTACAGTCAAATGATTGCCATGTGCAGAAAAGCCTTTAATTTTTTTTTATTTTATTTTAAAGGTAAAAATGAATTTAAATACTTTGACTTTTTGTAGTATTTTTTGTTTTTTTTTTTTTTTGTTTTTTTTTTTCCAAAAAATATATAACTGGCTTTTTTTGAGTCAGTCAGGAAAAAAAATCAACAAAAATTGAAACCCTCATTATCAAAACAAAATTCAATCAAATTTTTTGTAACGATTTTCTATTGATTTTTTTTTTTTTTTTAAATACATATAAATATATATTAACAAAATTCTTCAGCAACAAACAACAAAAATAAATAACCAAACATTTCTCCCTCAATTTGAATGTCTTTTGCTGGTTTATCAAGTTGGCATTATTTTAAACAAACAAAACCTAAAATGTAATCATTTTAAAAAAAAAAAAAAAAAAAAAATATCAAATACATATAGGCATTTGTAAAAGCATTTAAGAATTATCAGGAAATAGCTGACTGACTCACCAGAAAGTGACAGGTATGAAGAGAAATGAATTGTCTTTCTTTTTTAATAAATTTTTTAAATTCAATAAAATTAATGCTCTTTCTTTATTCTGGTTTAAGAATCTCTTCTCTGTCTCTCTCTTTTTTTTTTAAAGAAAGAATAATTGTGTAATGTTTGTTAGTTTTTATATCAAGGCAAAGTCGAAAAAGAAATAATTTACAAAATTGATTTGATAAATTTTGTACTTAATTTCTCTGATCATTTTCATTATAATTAGAGATGAGTAATTGCTGCTTAGAATGAAGTTTCATGATCTATCTCTTCTGTAACCATCATCAGGTGAGGTAGCACGTGAACCTTGTTTTGCCTATAGTGTTTCACAACTTCCTCACTGCATGTTACATTCAGAAAGTTTTGAGCTAAAGCAAATAAGTAGATACTGATCTTGAATAATTTAGGGATTTTTTTTTTTTTTGGTAATTGTTACTCGGCCCTTTTGTTTTCTCAATTGTGAGATTAAAAACAAAAAGGAAATAATCTGATCATTTAGATACAAAATGTTTCCAAATGATTAGAATTTATTAGAATTTACTTTTTCTTTGCTGTTTGTCGATCGCTTTTCATACCCTGACCATTTGTCAACAGATGATTTGGTTTAATCTTCTGAGCAGCTGAAGAAGAAAAGATGTTTATTGCAGATTTTGTTGATATCCTCAGTAAAGCTGCTTTAAATTTTTTTTTTTTAAATACTGTTAAATAATTCACTGCCATTTTTTTTCCTCATTGTTCTTGACAAAAAAAAAAAAAAAACTTTTGTTTTTAATTTGAGTCTTTCTAAAAAAAAAAAAAAAATTTATTATATATATTTTTTTTAATTTTTAAATAAATTTTAACTTTTCTTTATCAGAAGAAAATATGAAATTCTAAAGGATTTTGCATTCTGTAACCCACGTAAAATCTTCAGTTTTCGCAGGATTAAATTTATTATTCCTTACTTATCTATTATTATGTGAAACAAATTTGTCAAATATTGATATGTTCATCCCACCGTCTTTAAAATTGATCAACTTAACCCACCAATATCATATCTCAATGTTATTAGATCTTCAACCACCGTACTGCTATTTTGAAGAAATTATTTTGATTGCATTTATTTTTCAAACAAATGTTGATTTGAACAAATATCATTTATTAAATTTCAACTTAAATTTTTCTTTCTTTTTTATCAAATTTTTGAAAAGCATTCATATACTTATTCAATTGACATGATGATTATGAAGTACATTGAGTATGATGACATTTTTATTTCTTTGTTTCATTTCAATCTTAATCTGAGGTTTCAACTTTTCATGTTCCATCTCTTCATTTTCTTGGATTGCATCTTTTAGGACTGAAAGTTTAAGAAATAGCAGAATAATTTGCTTCTGATTTTTATTGGTTATCAGTTCTGGGAGTTTAACAATTCCTTACTTTTCTTCTTGAAACAGAATTCAAAAGAGTCAATTAATTTCATAAAAATTAATCTGGGTTTTCCCTGTGCTACAAGAAGTCTTCTCGAAATATTATGTTGTTCTTGGCATTGAAAAGGTGAAACTTATTGGAGATTATTTTGAGAATGGCATAAACAAATACTTTTACCCACCAAAACCTGTTTGTTTTTATGTATTCCCTTTATGAAAAATATTATACCCCAAAACATATAATTACATATTTGATGGGTATTATGCTAGCAAATGAATAGTTTATCTGTCCCACCTTTTGCTCATGTTCAATATAACCTGAGAAGCATGAAAGAAAATTTTCAGCAGTTATTGAAACTATTCTTAGTTTTAATGATTTATTTTGTATTTCTTTTTGGTCGTGTGTGTAAAAACACATCCGTGATATAAAGGCAAGAACAGTCCTGGCTGCAAAATTGCCAGAGACAATGCAAAGTAAAATGATAATCACAGGCAAGATAATTGGTTTTTCTCTTAAAAATAGCACCCCCCACTCTGTAGACAGTTGGCTGAGAGATAGAGATATGTGCTTTTACTTCACTGTCATTCAGTGCTGTCTGTTGAAGCATAGCAGAGATAATAGCTACCACATACCTGAGTAAGATGTAGAAGTGGGTGGGGTTTTTAAATATTTTGGTTACAGATATGAACTCTGTTCAGAACAAACATGTAGAAAATGGAATATTCTCTCTTCTTTTTTTTCTTTTTTTAAGAATATGAGATAAGTCACTGTAGCAAATGAATTCAGAAACTCTGATGGTTATAATGTGTATCTGTATTACTAGTGTGAAGTTAAGAAAACTTAGCAAATTTCTTTTTAAAAATACATATATATATATATATATATATATATATATATTTAACTCTTCAGTAACTTTTCCACTTTGGTATTAAACTAACTTTTCTATTAAAGGATGACTTTTCTTCGCTGTTCCAAAATGAATCAATAGAATGATTTTCCATTCACCAACTTTGGTTTTGAGAGCTGAGATTTTCTCCTCATGGACAGATGATTACCATTGTCTGCTTCCAGATCAGAGTACGTTTAAAGCTTAAGGTTCTATCTGTTATGGTTAACAAGCTACCATCACAAATAGTGCCCATTAATTCAGTATTCATTTTTTTTGCTTGCAGAAACAATCAGTGTTTTATATATATATATATATATCTATATATATATATATATATCACTGACTTGATTCTAAATGGAATAAAGAACAGGTCACAAAATTTGGCTTCTAATTTTATAGTCATTCCAACTGAGTTTTAATTTCCATGAGCTCTTTTAATCTTATCTAGATTAATTATACTTTCTCTGTACATACTTACATTTTATTACTTCCATTATCCAGTAATTATTACATTCAGTGTTTAAAATTTGGTCCAAAGATTTATAAAACTATGTTATCCTTTTTTTATTTAGAAACATTTTTCATTGAGTTTATTAATTTCTTACTTGGAACCATTACTTAAATATTTCATATGTCATTTCAGGTTTGTTGGATAAAATATCCAAAATCAGTTCTCCTTTTATGTTGTCTCACATTATTTTAAATGTCAGGTTTAAATGTAACAAGACAAAATTGTTGCTAGAATATAACCATTAATCTTTTAAGAAAAATTAGCAATTTGAACTAATATTAAGACACAGAAGTGAGTTTGTGTGTGTGTATATATATATATAAGTGGACATTGAAGTCAACACTGAGAGGTGACAGACTGTTTCATGCTAGACACAGTCTGTCCCCTCTCAGTGTTGACTTCAATGTTCACATATGCTCAATCTCTGATATTGAGCACTTATCCCATAAATATAGCACACCTTAAAACTATATTTCTTCATATACACACACACACACACACTTTAGGTAAAAAAAAAATCCACAAAATAATCCATTTTGGGAGCTTCTTCAATTCTTGATAAGAACACCACTTCAACAATACAGTTATTTGTAAGCAACAAAGTTTTAAAGGACTTTGCTATCTGAAATAATATTTGTGTATTTGGGCCACGTGTTAACATTTCAGATTTCTATTTTGACTTATAATACAAGATTGAAAACAAAGAGTTAGCTTATATATTTTTAAAATATTGTGAATTAATGTAAAGACACAATTTCATTCCATATACTTTTTTTTTTTATTCCTGTTTTGCAGTTTGAAATGAAACAAAAAGCACTGATTTTTTGATTAAATTGTTGGTCATTTCATTTATGCTGTTACTGCAATAATTTCAAATGAAATTTAATCATTAAAACTGAGAAGACAATAGTCTTTTGTTGAGAAGTGCATGACAAGATCAAAAATTGAATAAAAATGCTTCTAAATCCAATCTCAAAAATTGAGGTGTGTGGGGGAGGAGGCAGTATAGGATGAAAAATTATGTGGAATAAGGATAAAATTGACAAAGAAACCTTACAAATTAATGATACTGCAACAAGAAAGAATGTTCAATTATTTTATTATAATCTGTTACATCATTTTTTTTTTTCCTTAAAAGAATTAACATGATAGGAACATTAATATACAGTTTATAAATATTCTTGCTCATTTTAAATTCATTAAATATAAGGTTGATTACTAAAGAAAACACACAAAATGTTAAAATTACTTATTTAGAATGCAGAGGCAACATAAAGGGTTTGGGTTAATCTGTCAGGACTGGAAGAGAAAAAGAATTAAGTTACTTTCTAAACTATGACATAGGTTGTTTTGGCTCATATATAATAATCCTATAATGGTTATGTTGATTGATTTCTCCTGTTTACATTTGTCAGCTTCTAAAATTTAGATACATCTGAGGAATTATCTGGTCTAATTGAATATGGTTTGTTAAAATAAGAGTTGGGAGCATTTTGGTATCAGCTAAAACATATAAAACCTGATAAGGATATTAGTTCAAACAACTGATGAAAGTAATAAGTTGAGAAACAAGAAATGAATCACAAATCCACATGAGAGAAGAAAAGAAGGGAGATAACTGCAAATTTAACTGACATGTCTTCTAATGTTCATTTGTTGTTTCCAGTTGAGCCACAGAATAGCATTGACAGAAATTCCTATCAGCTGACAGTGAATGGGTTAAAATGATTCTGAGTTTACTAACAATTGGATAATTATTAAAATATAAAATGACAATAATCAATATGTGGGAAGCTCTGAAAATTCCCACAGAAACTTTGATACAGACAGCACTATAATGCCATTGGTTAGAACAAGTTTTCATTTCCAAAGCAGTATCCCACCCCCCAACTAGCTAAGTATTTTTGTCAGCAATGAACAAGAGTATGCCACACTCATAATTTTTCACACATATTACTGTTGCCACTGGTGATTACCTGTGTTCACGTTTATTGTTTGGTCTCCATAACTGTTCAGTAATTTTTTGTTTGAATTCCAGGGATGAAGAGTTATCATTTGCTGTTATTGCAATGCTTCAGCACCTTTGTGTCCTCTGGCCTTCTGTCAAATTGGATCCAGAGAGTACAATGGCCATGATAATAACAAGTGCAATATTTTTCTTCATGGAGAAATTGAATGGCACATCTCTGATCTGTACATACTTTCATGTCAGATACAATTTAACTAAACTACTGTTAATCTGCTGCCTGTAATGAGGTAAAGAAAAAAAAAATATTGGCTTGACTTCTATTGCTATATCATAAACTTTTGATAGCATGGCCTGATAAATAGGAGGAAATACTTTCGGAGCAACCCTCAGGTTATTTGTTTGAAAATTAACTTTCCATATTTTTCATACAATAATGATAATAATAAAATCACTTTCATGAAATAATTAAAAGGTTACAAAGATGATAAATGCCAAAAAATAATTTCCTGGGACTGGGGGGCAAACCTGAAGTGTTGCCTGCATTATTCAATTTACAAAAATTAAATGGATGTTATTTGTATTTCAAAAAAATTAAAAAAAAGGAAGGCCAATAAAGCTTGGATTTGATTGTTTTCCATATTAGTAATGCAAGATTTTTATTTGCATTTCTAACAAAAAATTAAAAGAAAAAACAAAACAATAACTTTTTTCATGATTTATAAAATATTCCTTTTATACTAACACAAGTTATGTTTGCTTATTGGCACCAAATGATAATTCTTGTTACCATGACAATGGAATATTTCATTATCAAGAACTATAGATCAGACTACATGACTGATAAATATGTAGGAAGAATCATAAAAGCAATATTAAAGCTTTGGGTAACAAATTTGATTCATTAAAGGAAACTGCTTTCTGGTATTTGACCAATAATCAAGAAGTGTGGTTAATTTTCTTTATATACATATTATATTATATTATATTATGAATATATAAATATATTATATTATATATTATAGTGGGTACTTAAAGGTTTGCTGGCAGAACTCAATGACCAAATACTAATTTGAAGCAACAGGTTTTCACCACCCTCCCAAGAACTTCTCAGCACCTCCCACATAAGTGACCATATCCTTGGCAGAATAATACTGAACAAAAAGTTCTGAGTCTTTTTCCCCATTTGTGGAGTAAATAAAAAAAAAGTATGGATGGATTTCGTCAGCTTTATTTTAGAATATTTTTACTTTTATCTTAAGATTTTTTTTTTTTAAATGCCAACAAAAATCAGTTTTATCATTTTAATTTTTTAAAATCTTTTTCTTTTTTTCTAAGTAATCTGTCATGTTGCATTAAATAGATTAACAATAAGCATATATATATAGGCACTATAATATATGAGGCTAAGTCACAAATTATACACACTTTTGTGATAAGATATTAAAATCAAGAGTGCAAATAATTTTGACTTTCCCTTCCTACATATATCCACTCACATACACAATAATAAACATAGATTTGAGATATGGGCTAAAACATTTTTAGCTTAATCAGATATTGAGAAGTAGATTGTGGCAAGAACCTTTCAGCACCTGGTTGTATGTGTATATATATATATGGGAGCATGGTTAGAACATTTGTTTCCTGACCATGAGATGAGTTTGAATCTCACCATAGTCAATCTGTCAGGAAGGAGACTTCCTCGACCCCAGGGAAAGTGCCTGAAAACCATACCTCTGGTTCACCAAAGCTTTGTGAGTGAAATTGGGTAGATGGAACACTTGGGGGTCAGCAATAGCTGTGCTAGCACAAAGCCACAAGTCATCATGGCCGAGGGCTTGTGCGTGCTGGCCTTGTTCAAATTGTTGACCATGCTAGGTAACATGCTCTCTCACAGAAAGTGTAACTAAGGTCTGCTCAGCATAATTGCAGTATAAACCACAGGTGGGCTCTGTTGGTGTTGAATAAACACAAATGTACCTGAGCGAGTGGTATCCTTGAATACGAGTGGCCAGCTATTATAATAATAATAAACCCATTGGTATATAATCCTAGAGTATCTTAGTAGTATAAAATATTAAAACTGATCGACAATAAGAGCTCAATCTATTATATCAATAGTATCAAACAACAAAATCCAAAATTATGTCATGTGGCGGCGGGGGGGGTACATCTATTTCAGCCAACAAAAGCTACGTCAGTCTTATACAACCTCGGTGTATAGACATGGGGTTGAATAAGACTGACATAGTTTTCGTCAGTTGAAATAGGTCTAAAAACACGAGGTAATTTTGGATTTTGTTGTGTAATACTATATATATATATATATATATATATAAACCCTGTCCCTGACTAGCAGAAAAGAGAGGAAGGATGAGATTTTAAAAGATTTGGGGGGGTCTTTGAATCATTAACCGGTTCTAAGATTTCTCATGATGTCCTGATTGCATATTTTGTTTAGCACTTAGGTTTTCCCTTTCCAAATATTATATTAATATATATTTTGTTACTATTGGATAATAATAAAAACTATTCCCTCACTTTATATTGATAAAAGTTTACCAATTTTGTGAGTAATCGTTATTAGATTTTCACATGTGAATCTTTAAATATATATTTTTTTTTTTAATTATTAATGTCATACTCTGTTCTTTTAAGGAATCAGTTTTTATAATTCTTGGCTTCATAATAATCCTTGAACACTCGAACATTGTCAAAGCAAAAACATTTATAGTTAGCCTAAGTGCCAAATTATTATTTCTTTGGCACAACATTAAAATCACAAGATATCAGTGTATTTGTAAAATAAATATTGGATCTATATGGTGGATAAAATTTTTTGCTTGGAATTCCAATGTAAAATAAATTGGGCAAGACTTCAGCACAGACAATAAAGTGAGTTTGTTAACCTGGAAATTTAAATCAATATGAAAAAGTATTCTAAGAGCTACTAAAAGAGAGAATAATTACATAACTATATATATATATATATATATATATATATTTATTATATATAAATAATCTTGTTTATTGAACTGCCAACTCTTTACTCCAGACTTTCAAAAAGACATTCACTTTCACAAGAAAAAAAAAAAAATTATAATTATATTCTCTTCACTTACCATTTTGTGTTCTGATTCTTCAAGGTATTTTTTGAGAGAATTTCATTTTATGTTAAAGAGACTACCAAAAAACAAAAAATGTTGTTAACTCTCGTCCACTTCCCCCAACTAATAAGAAAAAAAGGTTCATTGTTGATTATTATGAATTTGTTTCATTTTTTTTTTGTTTTTGTTTTTTTAATTTTCTTTCTTTTTTTTTATCATCTGAAACATCATTTAATCAAAAATTCATGCTAATAATTTTTGATAAAATCATGTCAACTTACAATACAGAACTGAAAATCAGGATTGATTTTTTTTTTTTTTTTTTTTATTATTTATGTACATTTGTGTTTGAACTATTATTAAATTTAATACAACACCCTTCACTTTGCTAAAAATTATAATTTTCTCATTTATTTTTTTTCCCCTCAATTCTGCATTATATTAATTTGGTTTAGGTTTTTCCTTTTTTTGCTTTTTCTCAAGTCAACTGATCCTTGAAGTAAAAGCTGCATATCTGAATTCTTTCGTATATTTAGATTAAAAAAAAAATTGTTTTTGCCTTTTTTACTTTGAAAATTTCCTTTTTTTTTTTTTTCTCTCTTCATCTTTTGTTTGGGAAAAAAAAAAGCACAACCTCCGACCATTTTTTTTAATACTTTTATTAATTATTTGAAAGTCAAATAAATTGTCTCTTGTTAGATATGAGTGGCTAAAATGAAGTATTCTCCATTGAGCCTTGATGGCTGACAATAGTTGCAGCCTCTGTGGCTGAGAGAGAGGACTGTTTGGTTCTGGTTATATTGTCACAAATAGTTTCATTGACACTTCACATCTAATAGATTATTTTTTTACAAATGACTTCCAAATAATTTGTTTTTAATTATTTTACCAGCCTGATTATTTAGACTGTACACTCATCTTAGAATGTTTCATGTTTGTTTATGATTCATTAAATCATTTTTTTTTAAATCTTACCAACTAATTAAAATTTATTATTTGATTGTCTAGTTCAAAACAATCAAGTTTAAAAAAAAACAAAACTGTTTTTGTCTGATATTCTTGATTACAGAACTTATTGGTTTAAAACAAAAACAAATCAGGTGCTTTTGAGATAAGACATTGAAGAGATTTTTTTTTTTTTTTTTTCTTCAAATTATTAACCTTGAATTTTATTATTTTTGGCATGAATGTTGTTCATCATTTCGGCTTTAAATTGGGCACAAATGTCGAGAATTGAGTTTGGTGAATGAGCAGAAGACATGGTGACAGTCATTTTGAAAAGAATTGTAGAGAAATGAAATGATTATTATCTGTTTATGTTCATGAAATGAAATAACATTAAGAATAAGCTTTTAGAAATTGTCCAAACTGTTCCTCCCATCTTTACCATGATTTTTCAGCAATATTTCACTTAATTCATTTCCCTAACTGCCATCAGAATTCTGGCTTCTTTTAAATCTTAATTTAAACCAAATCATCTGACATTGGAACTGGACTGACTGAAATTTTAGAAGCAGAATAAAACCTTACACACATTTACCATCAATTAAACTGAAATAACTGCTTTGATGATGTTGACCAAAGTTGTATGCAAGACTGAAAAAGAACAAAGATCTGAGGAACAGTTTGCAAAATGATCAAAGATTTCTTGTCATTCCCCCCCATATGACCAATATGATTTGAATGCCATCGTGGGGGTCATTTGGGTCACTTTTTGGCAAATTTACTATGACCATTGATAAAATTTCCTATTGGTTCGACTTATTCAGTTGATATTTAGTTCATCTTGAAACTATGAAAGGAAAAATAAAGAAAACATTGTTAATAAACTCTAGCTAGAGACATTTTAGATACTGAGATTAATAAGTTTTCCTACAGGATTTATTAAGGAAGAAAAAAAATTACTCTTACTGTTTTGAAATTTAAATAAGACTTCTCTTTTACAACCATTAGAGTATCTTTCTCTTTGTCAGCATCATTAGAAATGATTGCAGTTTTTTTTTTGTTTTTTTCAGTTTAAAAAAAAAAAATTCTTAATTCCTACAATTACCAAAGACAATATATCCAGCTGGGTGGGTCTAAGTGATCCAAGTCACCCCTACTTCCTGAGAATTGAAAAATGGTTTAATTCTTTTGTTCTTTTTGTAATTTCCTTTTGGCAGAGCTGTACAGGCCAAATGCCATTGTTCATAGAAAGATTTCCAGTTTTATGGAGCATCTTAATTGTAAAATAATAACTTTTTTCACCCAACTGACCTGAGTCTGTTCTTTTAAAACCAGAGGATGAAACAAAAAAAAAAAAAAAAACACTGTACATTATTGATGTTTAAAACAAACTGACATTACAAGGAATCAAAAAAAAAATAAATAAATAAATAAAAAGCAAGAAAAAATTCCAAAGCAAATCTAGTTGAAGAGATGAAAAAGAAAAAAAAAATCTACAAACAAAAAACACAAAGACCCAATAAACAGAATTACTGATTAAGTTGCAATTGTAAAAAGAAAAAAAATCACAAACAATTTTGTTTGTGTTGCAAATGTTTTTTTTTTTAATTTTTAAATTTTTTTTCTTTTTGAAATCATCACAAATTGGCATAAAATAAAAATAAAATAAAGTTCTGTGTAACCAAAAAAAAAAGCTTGTTTTGTTGTTGCTTAATTCTTGCCAAGTACTTTGTCTGTTTGTCTCTCTCTCTCTCTCTATATATATATATATATATATATATATATATATATATATATATATATATATATATATATATATATATATGACAAGATGGGAAAAGTTTTTTGTGTGGTGCATTTCATCCTTTAGAACTTGATTGATTGGAGTAAATTTGTCATGTTGGTGTAACTACATATGCATGTGGATGAGGAATGCTGGGAATTTTTTTTAAAAACATTTTTAAATCCCTGCTTCCCTCATCTGTGCACATGTGTAGTTGTACCAACATGACAAATTTATTCTGATGAAGTACTAAAGTATCCTGAAATGTGACACACAAAAACATTTTCAACTTTATATATATGGGAAAAATATATGACATATATATAAATATATAATCTCAAAAGTTTGAGGAATTTGATCATTAAAGAGAAAAAGCAACTGAGTTTACAACATCATTTTCAAAGTAGTCTTTTTTTTCTTTTGGCAGTCTATATATTTCAAAGAGTTGCAGCTAAAAGTCTTTGCAATGTTCAATTGACACATACTATTTAAATTCCTCAAGCTTTGGTGTAGAACCTTGTAAAGGATGTTCCACATTTCTCCTATCTTGCCCTGTGAAACACAAAAGGTAAGTTGAGTAAGTTTATCTCTGACTATTTAGCTAAGTGTTCTGTCCAGAACATATCCAATCATTTTGTATATGTTGATGCAACTTTGCAACCAGTCTCATGGGGTTCTTCACTTGGTAGTGAGAAATCATTGAATAGGTATGTAAAACCTACATTCGCAATGACCATGTGAGTAAATTCTTCATGTCTTGTACAGGTTTTGTTTTTTAATATCAGCCAGGTTTTTATAATCCACACTTGGCACCTTGCAACATTGGAAAAATAGTCTTTGAATAAGAATAAGGAGAATGTGATGAAGCAGCTGATGGCAAATTTGAAAGCAACCTCTTTGAAAAAAAGGCTAAGCAAAGAATATGTGCTTTTGATAGGTACAGATTGATTTCAATTTAGGAGAATTTTCACCTTGGACTGATAAACTTACACAAATCAATTCCTACAGTTAAGTAGATTATCTTATAACTTCCAAGCACATTTCTTAACTTTTTTTTTTTTTTTTTAAGCATTACACCGCGAGCAAGGCGTGAAGCCACTAGGATGAGGGGGTTGCAGAAGATTTGGAGCGAGAGCAAATAGGAGTGATAGAAGAAAGGATGAGGAGAAGGATAGTGGGTAGATCAAGGTAACTGGAGGTGTCGATTGACATTACATTTGAATAGTTGGAGATTATAGCTCTCAGGGAAACAGTAATTGGGAAGGGTGTTCCACAGGCGAGAGGTGCGAGTTATGAAGCTATTGAAGTAGAAGAGACGGCTACATTTAAAAGTTTCTACAGTGTAAGGGTGGGAGCGGGATGCCAGCCTCGTAGGGCGCTTGAATTCATGGAGACTGGGAACCAGTGAAAGCAGCTCATCGGAGCAATTACCATGAAAGTATTTGTAGAAAAGACAGAGAGAGGCGATGACGCATCTGTGAGAGAGGGACTGTAGACGAGATGCCAGATCAGGGCCAATTACATTACGTCTCTGGATCTTGTCAAGAACTCCGAGGTAAACAAAAGTGCCCAAGACCATATATGGCAGCAATACTTCATGCAAGGACGAATGGTTGATTTGTATATTTGAAGTATCGATTCTGGGGAGAAAAATTTCCTGGCGTGGCACAGAGGGCTAGTATGCCATCTCATGAGGGTTACTAAACCTGTATTTGTTGCTATTTATTGGTAAGTAATTAAAGAAAAAAAAAAAGAGGTGGATTCCTATCTTTCCAAAGAGTATTTATGCGTAAGTGAATATAATGAACCCAATGGGAATTAGAACACAGCTCTTCGATTAACACTTCCAAACCATTATCCGTCCAAGCTTACAGCACCAGGTATTTTCCAAGCAATCACTCATCTAGGTACTGACAACACTCGACTTTGCTTAACATTGGTGATCATACAAGAACTGGTGTTTCAACATGTGGCCTCAAACCTGGACAGCAGAATAAGAACAGTCTATCACTTTTGCTTGAATAAAGGATTTTCATTTGAAATTTCTAGACAGTCCTTATCTTCACACACACTTGAATGGGATATGGCACAAGGTTAATATAGGCAGCTACAGTTAAAAACTGAACTTAATTTGCTCTTTTCGTTTTCTCTGTTGTTAAATCCCATTCCCAACTTTCAAGATGGATGATTCTGAAGAAGCTATTTCTTACCATATTATTATTATTATTATTATTATTGCATGCAAAATTAAAAATAACTTTTAAGTTTAACATATTACTTATTTCAATTCTATCATATAGTACTTTAAAAAAAACTTGGTGAATTCATATTTATCGAACACCTTTGAAAATTTGTACTTCTGGTATGCAAAATTTAATTTGCAGTAATCTCTTTCCATGATAAAATGATATGGCACTAGTAGACAAAATATAGATTAAATTTTGGGAAAGATTAAAGTCAGGCAGTACATATAGTAGCTGCTGCTACTGAGTTGATGAAAGCTAAGCAAACCCCACGAAGCCTGACGGTACCCTGTAATAGTCCTTAAGAAGTGTGTTCCCAAACTGGCTTCTGTTCTCTCTAAACTGTGTAATAAATGCCTTGTTGCTTTAAGAACAATCTTTAAGAACTCATGTGAACTATCTGACCCTTCTATCTTTCTAGTAAATTAAAGGCCTTAATAAACTCTGAATTGGTTAAGCATCTCACATCTCAGGGCCTTCATTCAGACAAATAATATAGCTTTCACTTCTCTAGGTCAACTGCTGATGTATTAATGATTATTGCTGAAAGAGGCTATCAAGCTTTAGATGAAAATTGTGAAACTTAGGATTTTGCTTTGGTCATCTTGAAAGCATTTAACAGGGTTTGGCATATTGGTTTTCTTCAGTTGAAAGGTTATGGTATTTCCAAACAAATATTTGAAGTGATTCAGTTTTTCTTATCAAATTATGAAATGAAAGTTATCCTGAATGACCACTCCTCTAGATCTTTTTGTACTTTAATGCAAGCGTCTCCCAGGCCTGTTGCACCAATGACGTTCCTGATGACATCAATTCTCAAGTTTGTATCTATGGTGATAATACAACCATTTATTCCTGTCTTGATAATCTGTTCAAAAAGGTCAAATTACCAGATGATCTCAACCCCTACCCCCCCAAAAAAACTGCAGTCATGCTAATTTCAACACCACTAAAATGAAACTTCTCTCTATTAATGGTTTGCCATTCCTTCACATCAACATATAAACAGGAATGGATCTCTGGTAGGTCTGCTGATAAAGAAGTTGGTTCCCCATGTTATGCTAGACTATTTTTTCTGTCCAGAATCTATCTTGCATATTTATAAGTCTACCATTCTTCCATGTTTTGAATATTGCTGCCACATTTGGCCTAATGCTCCTGCTACATATTTAGGGATTCCTTATAAAATTAAAAAAAAGAAACCTCAATATTGTTGGTCCTGACTTGATATCTTGACATGAATCACTTTCTCACAACTGTAATGTGGCTTCCCTCTGCCTTTTCTACAAATATTTTCATGGTAATTGTCCTGATTAACTTTCTGCTATGGAACCTAGACTTTATGAATTTAAGCGCAGTACTAGATTGGTGGCAAGGTTTGAGTTGGCAAGATGTAACCATAAGTTCTATGCTATCAGTTTCTTTTCTTGCACATCTCACTTGTGGAACTGTATAGAAATATATGTATAAATATATATATACACACATACATACACACAAGGTCTGTCTGAAAAGTAACAGGACTGATGTTACAATTTATTTAAATTCCAAACAACAATGAACTAAATGGTTTTTGCTTCAAAATAATTCCCCTCAAGTCTAATGCACTTTTCTATCTTTCTCTGTCACGCTTCAATGCAAAACTGGAAGGATTCTTCTCGTATGCTCCTCAGCTTCATCGTTACAGCCTTCTTGATGGCCTCCATGTCTTTAAAACAGCTCCACTTGAGCTTGGAGAAAAGAAAAATGTCACACAGAGCAAGATCATGTGAATAGGGAGATTTTGCCAGTATGGTGATGTTCTTCTTGGCCAGGAACTGCTGGATGCTCAGGTGAAACTACCATGATTTTTCCTGCCAGAACTCTCATCTCTCCTAAATACTGAGCAAAAGCAAATGTCAGATCTCTTTGTAGACTTGCTGATGTTTCAGGCGGGTTACTTTGAAGTGTAAATCATGTTTCTAATTGAAATAAATTGTTTGTGATACCAGTCCTGTAATTTTTCAGACAGACCTTGTATGTGTGTGTGTATTATATATATATATAATATATAAAAGATTAATGGTCAGAGTTGAATCAGACCAGGAAACAGTAGAATTAAAAAGTGCTCAATACATGTATGAAAAAACAAAAGTAAAAATAACATGTAGACCTTTTAACTTTAAAAATCAGGAGGTCAATTGAATCTGCTACCTTGCTTTTAACCTTATGGTAGCCTCAGGTGATTTTTTATCAAATGACCACCTAATGCTTTTTTACTTTTTAAAAAAAAAAAAAGCACTAGATTATTGTTTTCAAAAATATATTATTGTTTATTTATTTTTGAAAATAATGTAGCATTCTTTACTTTTTTTAAAAAAATAAAAAAACATTAGATGATCATTTGATAAAAAATCACCTGAGGATACCATAAGGTTAAAACCAAGCTAGCAGATTCAACTGACCTTCTGATTTTTTTGTGTGTGTGTGTGTGTGTGTGTGTGTATATATATATATATATAAGAAGCCATGATGGAGTAATGGATAGCAGCTCAGATTGAGGGAATTGGAGAGCCAAGCTTGAATTCCAGTCAGAATTACATTCACTTATGTGCTAATATCCTTGGGAAAGGTATGAATCTTTTTCTTCTCTCCCCAGCTATGGGTAAATAGCAGTACATACTGGATGGCAACCAGTGTAGGAGAAGGAAAATTCTGAATTCAAACTAGCCTGAAGAAGGTTGGGCTCCCTCAGGCTGTCTTGCCCAAGAAACACCATGTCTACTGCAGCTGCAGTACATGTGGTGCTCCTATGACTCTAATGGGTCACAGGATTCATGATCATGATTTTATATATAAATGTAATATGCAGGTGGACACAATATTATTACCAGACACTGATGAGCCAATGATAGATTTTACTTTTGAAAACTATGCATTACCTTTCCCAGGTATTATGCTATATAGACTCTATGATGAGCTCAAACTAAAAGCTTATAAGAAATCTACCAGCAAAATGACATCATAAACTATTATTTTTACCATTGTAATAGAATAAAATCTGGAGTAATTATAGGATTTTATTTAAGAAGACTACAAATTTGTGGGGGCTCCAATATTTATCTAAAGAAGAAATATATATTGATGATACTTTTAAAATCTTCCAATGTCCTTACAATTTCATACATCATATAATGCTGAAAGAAATGCAAATAAAATCTACAATAGTAATAATAATATTAACAGTAGTAGTACTAATAATAATAAATTTGACTAAAATAGACATAATACTACCTACCACTTACTTTATAACACCTACTCTACAAAGTCTTATATCTAATCTGACTATTAATTCCAACAATGTCTACAATTCTGATGGATATGATTAGAACCAAACACGACAATAATTTTGAAACAGGCATATGCAAGATATACAGTAACCAAATTTTCCTTATAATATATTGGTGAAACTTCTAGAAATTAAAAAACAAACATATTTATGAAGACAAACATCTAATCCACAATTTATACCCAAAAATAAATTCAATCTCAAAAATGCTCTCCTTATTAACTTACTAAAAAAAATTCTTGAAAGTGCATTAATAGCTTCTATCCTAATAATATACATACAAACTTGATTTTTTCAAATGTCTTCTTTCTTGAAAATCTCCTTTCTCAAACCAACATATTTTTTTAAATTAAAAGAAAACAGTTAACTCAATGCTTTAAAAATATCAATAATAATAACATTTATTCAATTTTGTTCAACAAAATGTCAATAATTTATATCACTTAATGTTGTTCTCTTTTCTAAACACCAAAAGATTTTTTTAATATTTTAGAGCATTCTTTAATTCAAACTTATTAGGCAGTCATGGCTCTCCACCACCTTCTATCCTTTGCAACGCTTAACAAGTTCTTTCCCTCTGCTTCCTTCCCCAGACCACATTCTGTCATCCACTTGTTCAAGCCCGCCAGGTATGTCATGTGTTGTTTTCCTTTGTCTCTCTTTCCCTCTGTTTGACTTGTGAGTATCAGATTCTCCAGCTCCTCCTTCCTCATTTTGTGTCTCAGAAACTTCAGCTGCTTCTTCCTGATATTAAGTATAAGCCTCCTCCTTGTTTGCATCCTATCCAAGACTTCATCGTTGCTCATACACTACGTCGATGATATCCTGAGCATCCTTTTGTCACCTCAAGTCTCTTCTTCATCTTTGAGGAAATCATCCAAGATTCATGGCCGTAAAGAAGGACATATGTCACGTAACAGCTCAGTATTCTAAATACAGGTTTCAAATAAAATTTCTACATTTGCCATTCGTCAAGAAATGACATGCTTGTCCTTTCTTTTATTAATATATGTAAATAAATAATCAATTTGGAGTGTCATACTTCCTATGTGCATGTGATCTAAAGCATTCACTCTATGGAGATGGGCAAGTCATCCATCTTTATGTAGTAGAATATTTTGCTGATATGGTAGATTTAAAATCATTTGAAATTTTAAACTAGAAAAGTGAATCACTATTATTTATATCTTAAATTATTTTTAGCTTATGGATTAATGAATAGTAATTTTGCAAATATATTGTACTTAAAAACTCTCAAAAATTTAAATATTGTCAGTTTTTTTATGCCACAGATAAACCAGTTATATGATAATTAACATGAACAATTTCACAATTATTTTGTAATTTAAAATGGTTTGCAAATCATAAAGAATTCATAATTGTATTAATCATTGTCATAAATTTCTTGAACAAAAATGAAATTTTAAAAATTTGCCTTTCAATTCTTTGTATAATAATTAATAAGAAGAAGCCGAAAGAAAAATATTTTCATTTTGTTGCATCTTGCACATTTTATAAAATTGAGACAATGACAAGGATTACAGATTGAAAATAAATGACAAACACTTGTGAAATGTTTACAGAGATCACACTTCTTCAAAACTTGTGGAATGATGCTACAGAACCACAAGTACTTTACCAAATAACAGAAACCATATCACTTGAAGACATTCAACTGCTAAAATAGATATTGCATGTAACTTGAAGAGAAAATAATGACATATTCAAAATGTTTACATTCTACACTACTTCAAACAAAAGGCTAGGTTTGACCCCCCATAAATACTGGAAAGAACGATAAAAGCTACCGGACTTGAGAGAGTTATTTTTCTGAAAAATTGTTTTAACAGAGAGATTTTTAACAATTTCAACCAAAATTAGTACAAGTTGCTCAGTCAATGAATGCAGGATGTTTCTTTATAAGGAAACAGTTAATATTACCATTATACAATTGCGGCAATGATTATATCAATTGATTTAGACAATGACAAGAATTATAGATTCAAAATAGGTGACAAAGAATTTTGTAAAATTTTTAAAGACAAACTCCCAAGATCAAACCAAAATTAAGAATCATAACAGCTGAAGAGATTATTATGATTCATAAAAATAAATGTGGACAACAGTTCTTTTCTTGATGAAATTTTTCACTTGAGGCTGAAGAATACAGCAGCTGGAATGATGAAAGATGAGGATACTTGTCTGAAAAATAATTCAAATATTTCACCACTGGCTACCACTTGAATGATTTTTTTTGTAATCATTTCACCCCAAGCAAGGCAATAAAAGCCACTAGGATGCAAGGGGTTACTGAGAGTGAAAGAAACAGATAAGATAATAAAAGAACAGGATTCAAGAGGACAGAAGATATTGACTGACATTGCATTTCAATTTTTAAAGATCAAAATTAACAGGAAAGCAGGAAGAAAGTTCCACAGGTGAGAAGTGAGGAAGAAGAACCTATAAACGTAGAACTTACAGTTACAACTAGCAATTTCAACAGTGAAATGATGAGACCTAACTACCAATCTAGTACTTCACTTAAATTCGTGAAGTCAAGGTAACATTAAAGAAAGCTCATCAGAACAATTACTGTGAAAATATTTATAGAAAAGGCAAAGGGAAGCCACTTTATGGCAGCAGGAAAGTGACCGAAGCAGAAATGCCAGGTCAAAGTTAATGTTGCATTTTATCAAAGTTTTTGCAAAGTTAATGTTGGATTTTATTAAATACTAGCAGCATGGCCCGGCATTGCCCGTGCTTGATTCAAAAATCGTACGACTCATACAGCAATCGCTATCACTTGACTTAAAATATTTTTGCCCTTCCTTGCCTTTAAAGGAGTGCCCTTTGCCGTGCTGATGTTGCTACATGCCTTACTTCTTGCCTATCTCACACTGTGAATTTTTTCTAAGCTCTATACTAAACCTTAAATCTGTTATGAAAAAAGAACTAAACAAAATGAACACAAAATGATCAGCTTTAAAAAAAAGGACTCGTAACTGGAAAAAGCAAATGAAAAAAGAATGTTAACAACAAATACTTTTTCACACCCAACCCAGTTCTATGAAATCAGAATCTACATTGAGTTTAAGCAAGCGAATGAGTCAATTAGAGTAAAGTGCCATGCGGATTTAAATTTTTCCCACTTGTGACGAATGCAGCTATCGATTTTTTTTGCATGCTAGTTAACATTCGTGTCAGTCAGCTGTTGGCTCTCATGCTGGTCAATAGAATCTTCCTGCCTATTCGTGGCAGCCAGCTATAGGCTCTCACTCTGGCCAGTAGAAAATGGTCGCAAACTACATGAAAATTGCAGTAGAAGGATGAAAAAATCGATTATTTCCACTATCGATGGGAGTTGGGAAATGCAAAGTCAGTCTTGGCCTTCCCGCTAACTTGGATCATGTGCATGTAAATTTTGGTGCAAATCCGTCGAAAATTCATTACACACACACACACACACACACACACACACACACACACATCCTGCTTTTTATCGATAGAGATCTCTAGATATAAAACAGAAGCATCAAACCAGAATTTGCAGCAATATTCAATGTGTGGGTGAATGGTAGACTTATAAATGTGTAAGATGGATTCTAGTGAAAAAAATTGTCTAGCATGACACAGTGAACCAATTATCCTAGCAGCAGATCTAGCAATTGATTCAATATAATCGTTTCTCTTATACAAACAGAAAATGAGAGACCAAGAAAGAGCAATAAGTTGCTTTACTGGAGGTTAGTATCAATTGAATCAATTGCTATTTTTGCTGCAAGGAAAATTGGTTCACTGTGTTGTAGACATTTTTTCATATCAGAATCTATTTTGCACATTTATAAGACTACCAATCACGCTCTGCTGCTCCATATGGTCTGGTGCTTCTGCTATATATTTAGAAATTCTTTATAAAATCAAAAGAAGACTTTGCAATTTTATTGGTCCAGACCTGGCATCTCAGATTCAGTTCTTTTCCGCCACAGTAATGTAGCTTCCCTGTGTCTTTTCTATAAATACTTTCATTGTAATTGTTCTGATGAAATTTCCTCTATAATACCTAGACTTTATGACTAAGTGCAGTACTAGATTGACAGCAAAGTCTCATCATTTTACAATTAAAATGGCTAGATGTAACCATAAGTTCTGTGTTGACTCTTGAACGTCTCACTTGCAGAACATTCTTCCAGCCTTCTATTCAACTTTGGTCTTCAAAAAATTTAAATGCAATGTCAATCATTATTGTTGCGTAAGAGTAAGTGTCATTGCCGACAGTGGTTTGAAACTAGATCACCAGCGAGTAACAGGTGATTCCATTATTAAGTAGATCAAATGATCATAAAGGAAGTGAATAAATAGGAAGTAACGTGATGGCTATACGATCACTGTTCACTCTTCTTGTCTATCCACTACTGCTATACATTCACTCTCCCTACTCTATTACTATACGGATTACGATTCTCTTCTGATCATTTGGCAATTACTACTTGAACAAGTATTACTAGTGTGGATATTATTGGAAGGCGTTACTACTAGTAGCAGCATCTACAAAGTCTTGAATATAACAAGCATTTTTGGAAGTGATAACAAGCTTTCATTTGACATAGCAAAAGTGACAAACGAAGGCGTCCAACATTACAAAAGGGGAGACAAGGATTTGCAAGGAATCATAAAAGTTAGCTTCTGCCTTTTTAATTCTTGTTCTTTTATTGTTCTCTCTCCTTAATAATAATTTCATTTCTCATGTTCTCTCACACTCAGTAACCTCTTGCATCTTAGTGGCTTTATTGTCTTGCTTGGATTGAAATAAAAGAAATTTCATAAATTTTAACTAAAATTAACACTATTCATTGAATGCCAAATGTTTCCTGTGTGGAAATGTTTTATTTCACCATTACCATTGTCAGATTATTTGATTTTTTTTTCTTTCAATGTATAACGTTAGAGCAGCATTTGGAAAATTGTCAAAATGTAAAACTCTCTTCAAAAATAAATATCCTTGAGACTCTTTAAAAAATAGAGAATAAAACTAAAACCTTCTAATGTTTGGCTGGATGAACTATACACATGAGGAAGGATGAAAAACACACAAGTCAAGGAATTGTCAGAAAAACAAAAAAAAACAGTATCTATTATCTTTTGTAGGTTTCAGTCTAACACGAATCTTGCCTCTCTACTCTAATGAATGTATATAGCTTTAAAAGTAGAAACTTCAATAAAATTGACTGAAGATGAGAAAGTTTATAGAAAAAAGTTTAGATATACTATTTTAAGTGATGGAATAATAACTTTTAACTCAAAAAATCATGACAAGTAAAATAATCAAATCCATCTGAAGACATTGTTGAATGTTTTCAAAGACAAAAATAGGAACTCTCTTTTATTGGAAGAAATTTGGAAAATTTCTCAAAATTGTACGAGATTTTAGAGTATTAATTTTCGATGATAAATAGTTTTTAATTGCATTTTTTTTATCAAGAAAGTTCTTTTCCTATTATCAGAGAACAACGTGGGTGAAATTGGCACCTTCTGTGGCATGACTGTTGTGCATTTCCACAAAAATACATTCTGCCAACTTACATTAATTCAAAATCTTGGTTTCATTTCTCATTCACAGTCTGTTCATACCTTATCACTTTTCCTCAATTTTTACCAAACAGAATTTTAGTGGAAGGGTTTCTTGGTCTGATCAAGAATTTTTGATCAAACCTCTCATGTCTATTTCTCTCAATTTGTTCATATCTGTCAGTCTGTTCATATCTATAAATCTATCGGTCAGTACATATCTATATATCTGTCAGAATTTTCATATCTATATATCTATCTATCAGTCTGTTCATACCTATCTACCAATCTTTTCATATCTATCAGTTTGTTCATATCTATCAGTCTTTTCATATCTATCAATCTTTTCATATCTATTTATCTATCACTCTGTTCATATTCATCTATCAATCTTTTTGTATCTGTCTTTTCATATCTATCAACCAATCAGTCTATTCATATCTGTCTATCTACATCAATCGGTTCATATTTATTTAGCTCTTTCTCTCAGTCTGTTCATCAATTCTGGATTAACCTCATAGCAAATGTTACAGATTATTGAAGACCTCACATTAAATACTTTCAAGTTGTCTGGTGAAGTTGACATCTAACAATCTATCAATGTTTACTTGTCGAGGGAGCTGCATATTTAATTATTCATCATTTCAGGTAACATTATATCAAAGCTGTTAAATCTACTCAAATAGCTCATTAGAAATATTTGCTTCATATTTATACTAGGTTTTAGTATATTGTTAGAAGTATTTACCTATTTTATAAGCTCTATATTTCTTGATTTACGGTCACTTTTTAATTTAGGGTCTCTTTTTAACATATACTACAGGAATGGCACGGTCTTAATCTGGTCCTGTGGTTAATATGTATCAATCTCTCTTTCTCAGTTTGTTCATATCTATCGATCTCTCTTTCTCAGTCTGTTCATATCTATCGATCTCTCTTTCTCAGTCTGTTTATATCTATCGATCTCTTTTTCTCTCTCAGTCTGTTTATATTACTCCCTCTTTCTCTCTCAGTATGTTGATATCTATCACTCTCTCTCTCTCAGTCTGTTCATATCTATCAATCTCCCTTTCTCAGGCTGTTCATATCTACTGATCACTCTTTCTCTCCCAGTCTGTTCAATTCTATCTCTCTTTCTCAGTCTGTTCATATCTATCAATCTCTCTCTCCCTCAGTTACTGACTGTTACTCTCTCAATCTCTCAGTCTGTTTATATCTGTCAATCTCTCTTTCTCTCTCAGTCTCTTCATATCTATCACTAGATTAATTATGACATTAAATTGAGGTTATATGAAGAATGACGTGTAACTTGTAAACTAAAAGAGGGCTGAAAATGGAGTTTTATAAAAAATTTTATATCTATATATATATATAAAAAAATTATTTCATATATATATATATATATATATATATATATTATTTAAATTTAATGGTGCAGTATAATTAATATTATAAAGAAGAAATACAAAGAATTATTTCATATATATATATATATATATATATATATATATATATTATTTAAATTTAATGGTGCAGTATAATTAATATTATAAAGAAGAAATACAAAGAATAAATCAATAAAGTTAATGCAATTAATAGCAATTTCACTTCGCTAACAGATTTATTAATCTACTAACCACTCGTTGAATGATGTGATCTTTGTTTTTAAAAATTGTAAAATAGATTAGATGTTCAGTTCATTTGCAAGTATTTTCAATGAATACTTTCTTCATCTTTAGTATAATAATCAAATAATAATAATACTAATGATAATTTGATAATCAAAGTGTTATAAAATAAAATAAGACATATCTCGGCTGATTTACAGGCAAATAATCTAACATACTCAAGAGCGAGAGCCGAATGTGAACGGGTCAAGGCCCCGTCGCAAAATTACCATTATCTTCGTTTACGCATGTTCCCGACACACAAGTTCCGGTCGAAAAATAAAATAATATTTTACAGTGTTTCTATTTTTCGACCAATAAAAATGCTTCCCTCCTAATTATACTCGCGTCATTTTTCGAGCCTGTTAAGCCATAAAAAAACGGAAGATACCTGTCACGGTCAGGCTGAGCAGTCAGCAGGAGTCAGCAGGGGGAGCACCAGCGCCAACCAGTGTGAACTACTATGAGAGCTCAACCCAGATCTTCAGCCGGCCTATGAACTATACCACAAGGTAGCTGTCCCAAAACCACACGTTCCTGTTGAAATAAATCACGTAAATCTATTTCTGCTGTTGTCGTATTTCTTCCTTGCAACCATACACTTGTCTATAACAAAAGTATACTACCAAATCAAAGGAATGAGTGAGTTTCCAAATGTTGTCAGTGAAGTAGATTCAAACTGATCAAGATTATTTATTAATTTTGCTTAATCTGTTATTACCTAACACATATATTGTTATTTCTACTCCTTCTCATTCCTATGAAATAACCTTCCTCCTACATAGGTGTTTTCATTATTATTATTATTACTACTACTCTTATTATTCCATTTTTATTTTTTATATTTTTTTTTATTTTTTATTTTACTTAATTATTTTTTATTTATTATTTTAATATTTTATTTAATTTATAATTTTATATTTAACTTTAGATTTAATATTTAAAATTTATATTTAATAAAGTTATGCTTATTTCTCATAGTTAATTTTATTTATATATATTTTATATTTATATTAATTAACTTATTTTTATATTTAATAATTAATTTACATTTCACTTATGTATTTTTTTTAATTTTATCTATTTGTTAGTTTATATTTATTACCTATTAATTTATATTTAATATATAATATTTTTTATTAAATTTACTTAACTTAACTTTAATAATTGTTTCATTAATTATTATCTCAATTATCATATTATATGGTTTATTATTTGTATATTATTTATTTTAGCTGTTACATTTTAATTACTCTTCCTTAAAGGTTTTTTATAAAAATAATTATAAATATCTTCACTAATTTTTAAGTTTTTAATTTTCTTTAAGTAATTTCTTTATAGAAACTAGATGTTAATATTTTAAAATATAGGTCAAGGTTATTTAACTGGTGTTTGAATCCTAACCCTCCCCTGGACCACCATGAAATTGTCTAAACAATTTGCTGCAATCTCTGTTATATTCTTTTTCATCTTTCTCTCTTTTTCTTGACTCTTTAAAGTTTAAAATTTTTAAGCAACCATTTTATTTTATTTTTTAACCCCTTGGTGTTGACAAATCCTCCAAGGAAGCTCTTGTTGGGTGAAATAGCTATCCAAATGAGGTAATTTTGAATTTCTCTTCTATGTAATTTATATATATATATATATATATATTACCAAAGCCTTTTAAAAGAAGGCTTCAAATTGGCTGGTTGATAAATAAATATGGTACCTTTCTGACCCAGGTTTTGATCTTATGATCTCGTCAATAAAAAAAAAAGAAATTGTATTAATTGCCTTTATCCAGGTTCATATAGACCTTTATATATATATATATATATATATATATATATATATACACACACACACACACAAGGTGTACCTAAATACTTTCACAAACTTTGGTAGTGGGTTCCTCACACCAAAACAAGGATGAAAGTCCACATAAACATACATCCACAAATCCTTCATTTTTGAGTTATTAAGTTTAAAGAAAGTTTATGGTAGATGACACCGTGTTGACATGTAGACTAGGTTACATTTGTCATTTGTGTAAATTTGTAGCTCATCTGTCTTCAACATTTAACATGTGTAGTCGTGAGTTAACTATGAAATGTTCCATTTAACAATGGCAGGATATTCACATCATCATCAGTTTACAATTAATGTGTGTGCTGATTTTGTAACCCCTTTGCATCTTAGTGGCTTTATCTTTTGGGCCACCTAAAGCAATTGGTTTATGAAGCAGACATTAAAAATGCAGAGATGCTTCATCAACATGTCATGGAGGCCTGTGAAATCATTTAACACCATGTGGGAGTATTTGAAAGGGTCCACCAGTCAAGCATCCAACAAGTACATGTGTAGCAACTAGAGGACATGATGGCCTTTTGGACATATGTTTATATAGATATTTTACTTTTTTTTTGTGTCAGGAATCCATTCCAAAAGTTTCTCAAAGTATTTTTGGATTCTATCGTAGATTGTACATTTAACAGCATCTACCATAAACTTTAAACAAAATAACTAAAAAATGAAGGATTTGTGGACATATGTTTATATGGACTTTTGTCTTTGTTTTGGTGAAAGCGACCTGTCCTCAATGTTTGTAAAATATTTTTGATACATCCTATATATATATATATGTGTGAAAAGTGTATATAAATATAAATATATATATATATGTATAATTATTTATATATTATATGCGTGGTACTTATTAGAAAGCGCTCAATATCAGAGATAGAGCTAATATATTTGGTTGGATTGATGCCAACCAAATATATAAATATATATATATATATATATATATATATATTTTATATATATGATTATTTTTATATATATATATATATATATATATATATATATATGATTATATATATATATATATATATATATATAAAATAATCATTTCATACCAAGCAAGGTAATAAAGCCACTAAGATGCAAAGGGGTTACTAAGTGTGAAAGAATGAGCAAAAGAAAAACATTATTAAGGAGAGAGGACAATAAAAGAACATGAATTAAGAAGGCAGAAGATCAAAGTTTATTTAAAAGCAAGAAGCTGGAAGAGAGTTTCACAATTGCAAGAGAAAGAACTTTTAGCATAGAACTTACAGTAGCAATTTCAACAGTAAAATAATGAGACCTAGCTGCCAATCTAGTACTGCGCTTAAATTCATAAAGTCAAGATACCAAAGTGGAAATCTCATCAGAACAATAATCATAAAAATATTTATAGAAAATGCAAAGGGAAACTATGATACAGCCGTAGGAAAGTGAATGATGCTGAAATGCCAGGTCAGGACCAATAAAGTTGCAGATTCTTCTTTGGATTTTATCAAGAATCTCTAAATATATAGCAATAGCACCAGACCAGATGTGGCAGCAATATTCAATATATGCATGAATAATAAAACCTATAAGTGTATAAAATAGATTCTAAGACATATATATATATATATATATATATATATATGCATGTTTGTGCCTATTCATATTTCACACTGTTGGCATTAGCCAATCTAACGTATCATCTCTTAAGCTTATAACTAGATCAACTCTTGTAACAGATTTCTATCAATATGCTTCTTTTTTTTTTCTACAAATTTTCTCTAAGTTACCTGATCTGATTTCAAGCACTTCTTAAAGTTTCTTGAGCAGAAAGGTTACAGGAAGATTAAATTAGTGGGTATGCCTTAAGGAAAGCTAGATCTTTAAAAAAACATAAAAAGAAAATCCTTGAAAGACCCTGTGATGTTACTGGCCACACACGTTGCGATCAAAGTAGCAAAAATAGAAGAAGTGACAAGGAAAAAAAAACAAAGATTTCTTTTTTTTTTTATCATAAAAAGAAAGACTTTACAAACAGAAAAGATATTTGCTTGGTTAGCATCCTATTTTGATTGGATGAAGAGAAGTGGGTGTGTATAGTTTGGTAAGGAATAAGTGGATTATTTCAAAGAAGGCGCTATAATAGAAGTAGGTCTGGAGGATGCCAGCCGTTTCTTGCTGAAGAAAACTCAAGAAATGTCGACAATGGTTGCTACAGTGACAGCAACAAAACAGACAGACAAGTAAAATTCCTTTGCTATATCCACCGGGGAACAGATACGTATATTAAATGACTGTTTTTTTTTTGTTTTTTTTAGGTCTGTTTTTGAAAATCTCCATGTATCACTGAAAAAAATTGGTGTTGAACTCAGAAAACCAATCAGACAATTTCTTCAGTTATTTTTGGAATTTGAGGTTCTTCAAAGTTATAAAGTAATAATCTACCTGACATTTATCAAATTAGTAACTTCAATGATGTGCAACCTAAACATTAATAAACAGAGATAATAAATAAGTATATATATATATATATATATATATTTATTTATTTTCTGTTTATACATTATTTTTATAGATATAATTTATCTAAGCAAATACTCTGTTTTTTAATTAAACAGTATAAATTACATTTACAGGCCTGAATGTTCATGAAATTTCATAAAAAATATGTGCTCTCTGACAGGAATTGAACCTGTTATGAATCGGCATTTGATCTGACGTGCTGTTAATCATTCAGCCACAAAGAAACATCTGATTAGCAAAGTCTTTTATTATCTTCAAAAATTTTAATGTAATGTCAATCATCATCTTCTGTTGCCTTGATCCACATTCTTCTTTTTATCCTTTCCTCACTCCACTCCCCCAGTACCCAGTTTTATTCCCTTACTTACACTCTCTGTAGCTCCTTGCATACTAGTAGCACTCCCACCTTGATTGGGGTGAAATGGTTCAAAAAAAAAAAAAAAAAATTATTTTTTTTTTTTTAAAGCATGGAATTGCCACCCACACACCCGAATGTTTTTGAATTCAGAATTTCTTCTTCTCTACTGACTGTCAACTGAGGCTAGAAATTCCAGTATTGCACTTCTATTTAACCAGAAAAATGGATTAATAACCTTAATTAGCCTTAATTTTGTACAAAATTGAATGAAATGAACTTGGATGCAATTTGAATTCTGCAGACCAATTCTTCTTCCTGCATCAATTACCATTATACTTCATGCCCATTACATTTTTTGGCTACTAACCATTTTTCTACAATTATGGATAATCCAGTTCAGATAATGTCATGTAAAAACACATTCTTTTTTGCAGTCTGACCGGAAATAACACTAAATTAATGTGTAATAAGCACAAATCAATGCCAGAAATCCACTGTTTATACTTGGATCAAGTTATCCTTATAAAATAATTCTTAGCCCTCAGGGTCCAATAGTGTAGCTGACCATGACTGACTTTTCAAGTCAATGGTTAAAAATGGCTTTGAGCGAACGAAACCTGTAGCTCTTAGCCAGGGCCATTCTTTCTCCAAACCTTATAGACAGATAGTACAGAATCATGAAGAAAGAACTGTACCAAATAATCGGAACCACATTACTTGAGGATTTTCAAGAATAGCAACAACTAAAATGGATAACACATGTAACTTAAAGAGAAAATAATGACAAAATCAAGATGTTGGCATTGCACACTACTTCAAACAAAAGGTTAGGAAGGAAACTACCATTAATACTAGAGAGAATGATAATAGCAGACTTGAGAAGCAAATTTTTCTGAAAAATTTTCAACCAAAATTAGCATTGGCTACTTGTTCAATGAATGCTGAATGTTTCTTTATAAAGTAATGGCTAATATAAACCATTACCATTAGATGGAGAAAACAGATACTACACTTTGATTTCAGTCCTATGGCCAAGTAGTGAAAAAAGTGTAAATTGAGTTTCACTGACTGCTCAGTCAATGAATCTTTCCATATAAGGATTAATATTACCATGAATATTAAACACAGACTAGTAAACAATCACCGGCTTTACAGTGATGTATATGTGTATTTGCTTGTATTTACATGAAGTATTGAAAATATAATTTTTTTTCTGATCACATATGTACAAATTTGTCATAATAAATTTCTATAATAATAATAATAATAAATAGTATTCCATAATAGTAGTCTCATTTAGTTTATGAAATTCATATGTAAATGTAACAATTATTATGAGACAGAAGTTATTTTAAAAAATTAATTCTACATGCTGACCATAGCAGATGATCAAAGATTACCAATAATGTTCAACTGTAAATTATCAACAGAATATTTGACCATGTAGTGTATCCAGTACAGGTAAAGACAACTTGACTTTCAAAATCCATTGTTAAAAAAAGACAAAAGTAACCAAATTTCCTTTGTCTTTCCAAACAAAACCTCAACATCCCTGATTCACTTGAATTGAGACTTATCTGAAAACTTATGTTTCTCCTTGCTTACCAGGAAAGATTAACTTTGTTCAAATTCCTTTTGCATGAATCTGTGTCGCTGTTGTGAAACACTCAAAAATAAACCTATAATCTTTTAATTCATCCCTTAGACAGAGCGCAGATTTCAAAGGATTATCTTTATCAACCCCAACTTCTTGAAGATGATGAGTGTGGGAGGAGGTCAGGGAAGAAAAAATTTCCTAATGTGGTATATTTATTTTTATACTTTATGTTTATTTAAAGTTTTATACTGGAAAGTTCTGGCTTACAAGTAAAGGGCATTATAAGAAACCTTGTTGAAATTTTATAAACTTTTTCTCTTTTAGTTAGATCTATCCACTAAGTTAAAAAAAAAAACAAAAAAAAACAAAAAAAACCCACGGGCAATTCATTTTTGTTCTTTTCTGAGAACACTTCCTGGAATCTTATATACTTATCTTTGTAGCCCTCCAAGTTTTCAAAAAGATCTGCAATTTCGTCCCTTAAAGTCACCATCAGTTGTGTCACTGCATTCTCCTTAATCTCAACCACAGTATAATAAGGATTTTAGGAGAAAAAATTTGCAGGGAGCTAACTCTACAGGGCTAACATTCCTGAATAAAATAATGTTTTTGAAAAGGGTCTACAGGTGATAAAAAGAATCATATTGTACTGAGAAACCACAGGGGAAAGTGTCTGTTCACAAGTGCAGTATTACTGACTGGTTGCCAAATTATATTGTGGGTACACAATTATCAAGATACTTAAATTAGCTATGTTCAGGAAAGGACTTAAAATTCTCCTTTCAATAAGGTTTTTTTCTCTATATCCATAAAAAATTTGTATGTGTCAACATATACATATAAAAGCTTACAGGCAATCACTATTTACAGCTTCAAGGATCTGCTGGGGCCATCCACAAAAAATGTTGTGCTTGAAATATGCCCCTAAAAGAAAATGATTAAAATGTATAAAATTTGTTAAACAAAACCAATTTTAATACATGGTCACATTTATAGAGCACCTAATGCTAATCAAATTCATTGTTACTTGTGGGACTAACTTGCAAAATGATAGTTTTAAAGTCTTAACCTCTTCTGGTTCAAGCTCACACAAGTGGAGCATTGAGTTAAGAATGAACTTACAAGTCATTAAACTTGTGAGAACATCTCTATAACCCTCTAGAGCAGGTGTGCCTTTGTGTGCATCTACAGGTTTACATATATTATTTTACGATTCTAACAAGCAAAGATGCTATAAAACCAATATAAGCTTATATAAATCAATATAAAATAAAAGGTAAAACCCTTGCATATGCAGCAATAAGCAAAGTGGATTGTATCATTCAAAACAGAAATTATCTTAAAAATGTTAAAATATATTTCCCCTTCCAATAAATATAAGAATGTGACAGAAAAACCACAAAGTATGTGCAAATAAAATAATTTTAATGTGATGCTGTTAAACGTATATATATATATATATATATATATATATATATATAGCCGAGTAGTTAGAACATTTGCATTCTAACCATGAGACCCAGGTTCAAATCTCACCATGGACAATTTGCCAGGAAGGAGACTTCCAGATGTTATCAGAGTGGGAAAGGGAGGGTGTTGATAGCTGTGCTAGCATGAAGTCACAAGGTGGTCAAGGGCTTGAGCGTGCTGGCCTTATTCAAATTGTTGATCATGCTAGATAACACGCTCTTTCCCAGAAACTGTAACTAAGGTCTGCTTAGCATAGTTGCAGTATAAATCAAAGGTAAGCATCTGCAATAGGGATTAGCTAGCCGCCCTAGTAGACAGGTATCCTCAAATATGAGTGGCCAGCTATACCATAGTATATATATATATGTAGTCCAAATATCATTTGTTCATATTTCCTAATCAAGTGTTAAAAATATATATATATATATATATATATATATAGTCCAAATATCATTTGTTCATGTTTTTCTAATCAAGTGTTAAATAATGAAAACAAATCCATAAAAAATAAGACATCATATACATACATACATATATATATTATACTATATATTATATATTAATTAATATGCATTTATTTTATTCACCAATAGCATGACTTGGAGTTTCATGAGTAAAAAAAATGTATATTTATTAATATATAGTTTATCACTCTGCTATATTGCATTGAAATATTGGAAATATATATGCCTCCCATCAACACTGGCAATTCACTATACATTGAGCCCTCTTGCAGTTGGTAATGCATATATCGCATATAAAATGCATTCAAAATTCCCTTTCTCCCTAGCATGCACTAATGACTTAGGGGATGAGAGTCTCCAACTAATGTCATATCGGCCGTGCTTTGATTCTGGTTTGAAGTAATCACATGTCTATCCACACTGATGAACTGTGATACAGCAAAACAATTTGTCAGTGTGTGTGTATATATATATATATTTTGCCTCCCATCAATACTGGAAATATATATAATATATATATATGTACTGCCATCCGCAGACAGACTGTTTTGCTGCATCACAGCTCTTCAGTGTGGCTAGACATATAATTGCTTCAAGTCAGGATCGAAATCTGACCAATTTGGTATCAGTCAGAGATTCTACCCCTAAAAATTATCATTGCACAGCAGAGAGGAAGGGAAATTTTTTAACGTTTTCTATGTGAGATATGTCAATGTCCCGGAGAGTGCAATTCAATTTGGTGGAAAAGTGATGCGTTAATAGCAGTATGAGCCATTATTTTTAAAATTACCCTTTTCTCAAGAGACCTCAACTGGATTTCCTGGAAGCATATATACTATCATCTGCAGACAGACTGTTTTGCTGTATCACAGTTCTTCAGTGTGGATGGATGCCTGATTGCTTCAAGCCGGGATCGAAACCCGACCTGATTTGATATCAGTCAGAGATTCTACCCCTAGGCTATCATTGCATGGCAGAAAGGAAGGAAAATTTTTAACATTTTCTATGAAATATTATATATATATAGCATCTCTTCCATACTGGAAAGGACAATAATAGCTACTGGACATGAAAAACTTATTTTCCTGAATATTATTTTAAGAGAAAGATTTTAAATTTCAACCAAAAGTAGTACTAGCTACTCAGTCTGTGTAATCCAAATATTTCCTTGGAGGGAAATGGATAATATTGCCATTATCACTATGTAGAAAAAAAAAGTGCATTTTGGAAAAACAGATAAAGGGTACACACAAGTCTTCAAACTACAGTGGATATTGATTTCAGAGTTTTCCTTTTCTTAGACTGGCTGCCACCCAAGGCAAGAGAGACCATTCTGAGTTATGCTATTTAACCCATAGACAGGGAATTATGCAATATAGCTTTTTTCTAAGTGTGTTAGCATGAAATGAATGAAACAGAATCAACTGGAATTTGAACTCTGTTAGATTAAGTTTGATTAAAGATACCTTACTAGAATTCTCTAAAGTTTTTATAACACTATTGGACTCTACTTTGAGCACTAAGAATGTATAATTAGTCTCCAAGCCTAATAGAAGAATTGTGATGAAATTGATCATAAATGAAAATGACATGTTCATCATTAATTAATCATTACTAAGGATCAGAAGCTCATGAAGGTTTGATACAAAGTTCAAATAAATATATTATTCCAAGATCATTTTCCAACTTATTCAAGATGATGTTCACCATCTAACCATCTCACCTTCTGTCCTGGAGTAACAAGGTGCTTCACAGGTTTCTCATAGCTGAACCTCCTCTCTTATGTGCCAAACGTCTTATGAATTGAGTTTGATCTTTTCTAATTGATCTCTTTACCTCAAAGTTGAAATTATGATCCCTCTTCCTGACCTCCTCATCTAGTTTTTCTTTCTACTGTTCCCTTTTTTAAAACTTATTCACCATTCTCTTGATGATTCTTGAATGGTCTTTAAAGATGGAAGCCAGAGTATGAATGTTGGTACTATTACTGAAGGTGAGAATAATCTTTTTCCTCTCACCATTGTTCAGTTGGAAAAACAGTGGAGCTGACACAAAATGGTTTTAATCTGTTCTATTTCTAGCTGAATAACTCAAAGGGTTTTTCAGTGATTCCTACAATAAATGGTATCAAGATGGCTAAAGGTCTTATCTGAAAACCTGTAAAAAAAGAAACTCAATTAGTTTAGTGTTTTTTTTTTTAGGTATTAAACACTTTGTCAGATGGATAATTATGCTGTTACACAATTTTTCTGTTACATAGCACACACACACACACACACACATATATATATATATATATATATATAATTATTTATTTAAAAATATGATTCCAAATCGCTACATAAGAGGTCTCATGTTTCAAAACAAGAGCCGAAAACTACAATATAATCCTTTAAATTAAATTGAGTTTAAATTAAAATGGGCCCGTTCCATCTTCAAGTTTAAATTTTTGTTGGAATAACGTATATCTGAAATTTACTTGTTTTGAAACATGAGACCTCTTATGTAGCGATTTGGAATCATTTTTAAATAAATAATTATATTTATGCTCTACTTTTTGTATCGAGCACTATTTTTTAAAAATAATAACTAAAATACTAAGGGACTTTGGATTATTTACCTAACCAGTTCCTTCCTATTTTCTATATATTTTCACACATATATATATATATATATATATATATATGATGATGATTGCACCCTCTTATTAGAAGAACATAGTCTCTTCATTGAGCACTGCATGACAAAGTGCATGTATCTGATTCTTCAGCCCAGCCTCAGTCTTGCATGATAATTTGTGTTTGTGATACTTGAAATGTCCATCTTTCAAGGTCACCAGCTGAAATGCATCTTTGTGTATTTTGCAACATCTGGTCAAATTACCAGTTGACTTATATACTAAGCCAGATGTAGGATAAGTTAACTGTTACCCGATCTGCACACTTTGGACTTCTTTAGTGTGTTTTTGATACACTCAACACCTACACCATACATACCAACTCACTACCAAAATTATAAAGCAAATAATTCTTTTTTAATCCCTTCTGGTTTAGTCTGAGTAATTTTTAGCACTCCCCCTTTCTTTCTCATGTATGCACACAAGTAGAAAACCATTTATAAATTTGACATGCTTCACTATTTTAGCTTCATCAGAAATTTTGGGTTTGGTTTGGTTTGGTTTGTATTACGGCATATCAACCTCAATAGGTTATTTCATGCCATCAAGATTTTATTGCGGGTAATATTTTTTTTTTTTTAAATATATTGTTGGTAATATTTTTTTTCAAAAATGTATTGCTAGTAAAAAATTTTATTTTTCAAAAATGTATTGCTGGTAATATTTTTTCAAAAATGTATAGCTGTTAATATTTTTTTTCAAAAATGTATTGCTGGCAATAATTTTTTTTTTCAAAAATGTATTGCTGGTAATAATTTTTTTTCAAAAATGTATTGCTGGCAATAATTTTTTTTTTCAAAAATGTATTGCTGGTAATAATTTTTTTTCAAAAATGTATTGCTGGCAATAATTTTTCCATAAAAGTATTGCTGGTGTTAAAACCTATTTTTATAATTACATAGTGCTGTGACCCCTCTCAGAGGCTAACCACTTGCTCACAGACGGGACCCTAACAGGTGCCACTGGATCAGGGTGAACCTGGGAGCACCAGCAACCAAGAGGTGGCTCTATGTTCCTCAAAACCTTCCGATCAAGTGCCCTGTTGTCGGATGCAGTTTATTGTCTTACCCAGAATGAGGATGTAGTTTATTGTCATACCCAGGATGCATTTTGGTTTGGTTGATTTTGTTTAGCACCATATCAACCTCTATCGGTTATTTAATGCTGAAATCTAAACATTTTGAACACAGTTGCATATTTTCAACTACAGATAAAATGTATTGTTTGGTAATTTTACTATAAAATGTATTTTAATACATTCATAGTGTTTTGTTTTTGCTTGGGGGGGGGTCACTATTTGTTCATAGCAGGGACTCTAACAGGTGATACAATGCTGTTTCAGGGTGAACCTTGGAACAACATTAATTAAGAGGTGGTTCCACACTCCTCAAAACCTTCAATCTCCTAATCTTGCTGCCAGATGTTATCTGTCATACCCAGCAATAGAAATACTGGTAGTGTAGTGATTTGGAATTATATTTCAGTTTTAAATTCTATGCCATTCTGTTTTTATTAGTTGCATAAATGTCAAATATACATTTGAAGTAGTGTTTATGTTTGTATTAAATTCCCTGTGTTTTTGGTTTTCATTGATTGCGTGGAGGTCACATGTATATCTCGTGGCATCTGTGTGTAAGTTGAATTTTTTAAATGTTAACCTAGTTTAGCTGTGTATTAAAAATATCTATGAATATTGAAATGAAGTGCATAATATCAGCTTCTATTGTCTGCAAATATATGGATTTTGCATTCTTTAAGTATTTGTAAATTTTAGTGATATAAAGAAGTATATCTCATACACAATGCCATTATAGATGTGAAGTCTACAAAACCAATGAAAACAAAATATAGAATTTAAAACCTGAAATATAAGTCTGAATCATTCCACTTCCATATTTCTGATGAAGCTAAAATAGTCAAATTTATGAAGATTTCCTATATTGGTTCTAAGGATTACTAGTGGCTCTGCAAATGTGTCTTGAACAATAGAAAATCCTCAGTCCCAACTCTCTTCAATCAATTTAAAGTATTAACATCTACTGCAGGTAAGCTATAATGTTTTACCCAGAAGTTGTCTTACAACTCCACTCTCAACTCATCTGGAGTACCCATGCCTGACTGTCCAGGGTAAGACAATAAACTACGTCCAACAGCAATGCCTCTGATCAGGAGGTTTTGCGGAGTGTGGAACCACCTCTTAATTGCTGGTGTTTCCAGGCTCACCCTGACCTGGGGTGGTAGCACCTGTTAAGGTCCCAGCTATGGGCAAATAGTTAACCCTCAAACTGGGGGCAAACATTATGAAAATGTAAAAATAGGTTTTAATACCAGAAATACTTTGTAAAAAATTATTACCAGTAATATATTGAAAAAAAAAAAAAATTTTGGCATTAAATAACCCATTGTGGTTGATATGCTGTAAAACAAACCAACCCAAAACCTATGCCAGATTTTACCCTAGAATAGAGGCTTTACTGAGTGAAATATACATAACTTCACCACTGCTTAATAGTAACAATACTGCAAAGAATTATATATCATGACCACTTCATAAATTTCTACAGGAGATCTTTTCCTTTGTATGCAATCTTATAAGCCATTAGAAATGAATTGATATGTTCTGATCTTATGAGTTTCTATATTTAGCAAGTGGGTGACTTTTCCAAGAATACAGATGATAGTAATGGTAATATTAGCCGTTTCCTTATAAGGAAACATTTGCATCATCTGTAAATTAGATCCCCAAATTAGATGTCAAGCATAGCCATCACAAGACATCCTTGTAAGACATAGTTGTGCCTTCACACATACACACATGTGCATATTACCCATGGGAAATGACACGATTATTTACAAGAGATGCTGAACATTTTTTGATGTAACCAAGTAGGTTTAAAAAAAATAAACTCTAATGTTCAGACAGATTTTGGGAATTGTCTTAGTTGAAGAACTTTTCAGAACCCCCACAGTACACCCAGTTACCCACACACAAAAATTTATACGTGCATGTGTTTTTATGTCTAAAATCGAAACTATTAACAATGAATAAAAGCCTAATTATTCACAATTGTATCTCAATTAATGCACAGCAATTAAAATTAATTATTTAATTCAAGTGAAACCTAGTTTTATTTTTGTAAACAATTTTTGCTGGGTAAATGCCAAGAGAAATAAGAACAAAGAAATTTTCATAGAAAAAATTTTTATCAACAAAGTTTTTTTTTTTTTTATATATATATATATTTTTTTGAGAACGGGGACAACAGACAGAAGATTTGTAAATATAATCAATGCACTTGCGATGGTGTGATGATGAACAAATTTGTCTCAAAAGTCACTGATTTTATAAGGAGCTTGATTCTAACCATATGTGCAAATATTATGTTTTGGGATATTGATTTAGGCAAAGGGGAGAAGAGATAGATTTTGCTTTACTCATCTTTCAAGAATGATTGCCTTGAAAATTGCCATTTGAAATCATGGATTTGAATACTAGTCAATGTAAGGAAATATATAACTATGTATTTTATAAAAAAAAAGATCATATAATATTGGCCTTGAGCCAGACTAAGTTAAACTTAACAGATGCTAGCAGTAGTTTTGCAGCTGAAAATTTAAAAAATACAATTTAATATTAGAATTTAATTCATCAAATATTGAAACAAGGAAAAGAAATCCTGTTTTTATTAAACTCATATCCACAGATATGGAACACCTAATGAGGATTGAACTAACATGTCGGTATCAATCATTAGCCAGATTAGTCTACTAACCATTACTACATGCAGAGATGCCCAATAGAAGATGTTGCTGTAATTTTCTAACCATTATTTAGTTTGGCACAAGGCTATAAGTATAGGAGACCTAGTGAGGATCTAGCTGATTAGTCAGATGTAATGGACAAACAATTTAGCACTGTTAACCTTACCCCACACTGAAACACCCTCAGGATAGCCTGGTTTTATGTTACCAGCTGTTATAACTACTAAGTGACAAGAACATGGTAGTTATGGAGAAGAAATTAAAATCTAATCAATTATCCCTTCACTTCATTCTACAATCTTTATCAGAGCCATGTTAGCTTTTAGTTTTACACTAGAAGCATTAAATATTAATTATTAATAGATTAATAATAATCTTATATTAATATTGATACCATAATTGTATGAATATTAATGAATAATATATCACAACAGCAGTAAGAGTAACAATACTGCAAAGAATTACATATCACGACCACCTCATAAATTTCCCGCAGGAAATCTTTTCATCCATATGCAATCTTATAAGCCATTATAAATGAATTGACATGTTCTGATCTTATGCATTAGTAAGCGGGTAGCTTTTCCATGTCTACAGATGATAGTAATGGTAATATTAGCCATTTCCTTATAAGGAAACATTTGTCATTCTTCAAATGAGCAGACATTTCAGTTGAAATGTATAAAATCTTTCACTTCAAACAATTTTTCAGGAAAATCTGTTCCTCAAGTCCACAAACTGTTATTGCTCTTTCCAATACTGATGGGGGAGGGGGGTGTCCTTCCTAACCTTATGTTTGAAGAAGTGCAGAATGTCAACATCTTGATTATGTCATTATTTTCTCTTCTCAAGTCCAGTAGCTGTTATTGCTCTTTCCAATACTGATGGGGGTTTCCTTCCTAACCTTATGTTTGAAGTAGTGTGGAATGTCAACATCTTGATTATGTCATTATTTTTCTTCTCAAGTCCAGTAGCTGTTATTGCTTTTTTACTGATGGGGAGGGTTTCCTTGCTTTTTTTTGTTTGAAGAAGTGTGGAATGTCAACATCTTCATTATGTCATTATTTGCTTTTTGAGTTATATGTTACAAGTTGCTGTCATTGAAATTCCTCAATTTATATGCTTTCTGTCATTTGGTACAGTTCTTTCTTCATGATTCCGTAGTGCCAATCCACAATGTTCAAATAATGATAATCCTCTGTAAGACAAAATGGCTTCCTTTTCTAGAAGTCATTTTTAATCATTGATCTTAGAAAGTGGTTGTATAAATTTGTCAGTTTAGAAATTTCTGGACTAGTTTGGTGCTATACATAACATTTACCTGAAAGTCTTGATCTGATAAAACTGTTTAACAGCATGACTTGAATTTTTAGGTTAATGTTTTGGATTTGTAGCAGTTTGTGATGTTGGACAAAATTTGCAATAGCAGAACCTATTCTATGTTCAATTTCCTCATTTCTCATACAAAAAGTTTTATGACTAATCCATAGTATTTGAAGTGCTTCAGTCAGTTATGTGTTATGCGTGATACATGTTTAGGCAATAATGTGTCTTTTGATACATGACTGATGAGGCAGATTTTTTTTTTGCAGCAGGTTGCCATTTCTTTCTGCAGTAGACCAGTGGCCATCCAAGGCTATAGAACTTAGTCTGTCCATTACTCCACCATGCCTCCTCCAAGTGCTTAGTATTTACTAATTCCAATTGCTGAATTTTTATGATGGATTCAGGGTAGTTACCATCATTGCTTTCATTCTGATTCCAGATCATAGTTTCAGTGTTTTGAAAAGGCTCATCTTGTTTTATTTCTTGGAACACTTGGAAGAGAATGTTGATTTCCATATGCAATTCTTTGCTCAAAAACAACAAAAAACAAAGAGTTTCTGAAAAGAATGATCACAGGTGATGAAAAATTGATTGTTTACAATAAGGTGGAGCAAAAAAAGCTTCTGGGGAAACAAAATAAGCCACTTTCAAGCACTCCCAAGCTAGTCTGCATTGGAAGGTGATGATGATATCAGCAATTGTATGAGTACTGTCTATAACAAGCTCTTTCTCCAAAATTGAACATTGAATTCAGACAAGTACTGTTCCCAACTCTGCATCAGTTAGCAGACAGCAATCAATAAAAAGCATCTGGAATTGGCTGATTGGGAGGGTATTGTCTTCCATCAGAACAGAACTAGACCTCATCACTTTGCAGACATCTTAGAAATTGGTAGAGCTTGGCTGGGATTTTCTACTACACCTGCCATACTCACCTGACTTTTCACCTTCAGATTACCAAATATTTCCCATCTCTACAAAATTCTCTTAATGGGAATTCAATTTTCTGGAACCCAAAAAGATACAAGGATGGAATCATAAAGCTGCCTCAAAGATAGTAAAAGTTTCTGGAATAAAATACCACCTATATAGTTGAGTAAATCTATGTACAAATATCTTAATAGTCTTTAAAATAGCCTTAAAAAGCTATGAACATTTCATTAAAAGCAATTTCACTGTTCATCTTCAGATAACTGTTAAACAGTTTTAGATGACCTTGAAGTTATCTGAAGTTAATTTATTTCACCGAATGATTTTTGTATCTAGAATTCTTGGATTTCTCTTCTGCACATTTTCTTTAAAACTAAATCTTTTGTAAATCAAAATATTTTTCACTTTTCCTGCTTTTTATTACAGTGGAGCTGTCGGACTTCAAAAACATTTTTGAAATTTCTGTAGCCAGGAGCTCAGTTAATAAGAAATAACATACAAAGCATAAGAAGTGATGATGGAGAGAGAAAGAAAGAGAGAAATAAAGAGTTTAATCTGTCATCTAATTTACCTCTGTTGAATTTTTATTTTAACTCTCTGTACTGGAATTCTTTCAATGTTAATTAACTCTTTGGCTCAGGAGGTTCTTTGAAAAAAATATATAGTGAAGGGAAATAAAACCATAATGGTCGTAAACTTTTTTTTTTTTTTTACAAATTACATTGTACATGAACGATAACTGACATAATAGGATTTAAAAGAAAAAAAAAATGAAATTCTTTGAAAACATCAAAAGAAAAAAAGTATTTATGGCATCAAAGAGAATGCAATGATAAGCAGGTTCATCTTGTACACCAATTCTTTTCTGTCATCAGTTCCGTCTTCATTGGTGTTTTTTTTTATTTATTTATCTAAATCTACCAGTTCACCTAAATGGTCAGTAAGGGAGGGGGAGATGCAGTTTTTCAAAAAGTATTTTTCATTCCTAGAAAATTTTCTATTTTGTTCTTAGAGAGTTGGCATTAAGAATTGCATGTGTTAAAAATCTAATTTTCTATTGCTCCACCCCTCCCAATGACCCAAGATTAAAAAAAAAAAAAAAAAAACAAGAAAAAAAGATGCACTTTTTATGATAAAGTAGTTTCATTATTTACATTATTCGGACTGTTATCTTCATTGCCATATTCACAATGTTTCGGCTGTTGTACACTCTGACCTTCTTCAGGTGTTTTCAAACCAAACCCTTTATTTCGTCCACCAGCGTAGATTGTTCTAGTTCCACGTGTCATACCTCTTCTGGATGTCTCAGTTATTTCCCTTTAACTCATCTCTCCAAGGTTTTTGTAGCCAGGTGAACGAAATAAAGGGTTCAGTTTGAAATTCCAATCACTTAAAGAAGGCCGGAGCATACAACTGCTGAAACATTGTGAACATGGCAATGAAGATGAGAATAACAGTCCAAATAGTATAAATAATCATAATACCTCATCTCAGAGATATAGACAGATAAAGTAGTGTGAATTTTCTCTTTCTTTTCACTTAGGTAGAAGTTAATTAAAATTATTCAAAGTCAACACTTTATATACACCCTGTTTGTTGCCTAGCAACAGGTAGTCATATACCACATATGGTTAAACTTAATGTGAGTATATATATATATATATATTTCTTTTTCATTCAAAATAATCAAAAATTTTTTAGGAATACGTTTTGAAAGCATCGCCCATGTGACGACAATGTGACCATGCTAAACGGAAAGCTGATCATTTTAAAAATTTTCAGTTATCTGTTTTGGATAAGACTTGTTTTTATGTCCATCGTCTTTGTCAAATTGAACTGAATTGTATTTTAATGAATATTGTCCTGAAGAAGGTTTATTAAACCGAAACGTCAGACGTTCTAGTCCCACATGCCATGCCTCTTCCGGATATCTCAGTTATTTCCCTTTAACTCAAATCTCCAAGATTTTGGTTCACCATTGCTGTATTGAACTCACAACTCTTTGGGTCTAGTCACTGGATCTAACCAACATCTCTATCTACTCCAGTGGATGAAATAAAGGGTTTGGTTTGAAATTTCATTCACCTGAAGAAGGCCAGAGGGTACAATTGCCAAAATATTGTGAATATGGCAATGAAGATGAGAATAACAGTCCAAATAATGTAAATAATGCAAGTAATCATAATACCTCATCTCAGAGATATAGACAGAATTTCTGCCTATTGTGTGAAATATCCCTGTCATTAATCATGCAAACATTTTGCATTTAAAGTCAGAAAACATTTTTAGATGTAAAAATTTGTTTGGAGATAATAATGATTTACTAATATGAATCCTACTAATTAACCCATAGCTTAGGGGAAGTGGTGGATTCCTACCTTTCCCAAGAGTATTTGTGCATATGAAGATAAGGAATCCATCTGGAATTATGTGCCGTTATCCATCACACCGTCTGTTTATAATCTGTCAGCCTTTTAGGTATTGACCAGGCTCAATGCTGCTTAACTTTAGTGATCTTACAAGAACCAGTGTTTCAATGTGGTATGGCCATAAGCTGAGATATAGGAAAGCGACAAAATATACTAAGAGCTACAAAGAACAGGAAGCTGTGGAGAGTCACGATCGCTCATACCCTGAAGGAATGCAGCACATAAAAGAAGATGGTATCATGGATAGACTAATGCTTATCATAGGGAACTGGAAAGTGGAAATATTCTTTCTTTTTGAGCATCCCCAAGGGAACAATAAGAGAATTTCTTTAAAGTAACAAATTGAAAAAACCTTATAATCATTTATAATTATCACCTACTCTTCTAAACACAACGTATTGGCCGTTATGCCATCCAACCGTCATCAGATAACATCATAATTGTAAGTTAAATTCTATTTTGATATTGTTTCTTTCTCTGAATTCATGGGGATGAGGAGTTATCATCCTTTTCATTATTTATACTAAAACTACTGTCTTCATCTTTGTTGTTATTATCAAAACATTTTGATTTGGTTTGGTTTGTCGTGTTTTACGGCATATCAACCTCAATGGGTTATTTAATGATGACAACTTTTTTTTCCTGGTAATATTTTGTTTTGTCAAACCTATTTCTGGTAATATTTTTTTTCCTCAAAAATGTATAGCTGGTAATATTATTTTAAAAAATGTATTGCTGGTAATATTATTTTTTCAAAAACATATTGCTGTTAATAGTTTTGTTTCTTCAAAAATTTATTTCTGGTAATGATTTTTAGAAAGTATTTCTGGTATTAAAACCTATTTTTACACTTTTATAAAGCTTTTTACCTCAGTTTCAGGGTTTAACTATTTGCCCATAGCTGGTACCCTAACAGGTGCTACCACCCTGGGTCAAGGTGGACCTGGGAACACCAGCAATTAAGAGGTGGTTCCATGCTCCTCAAAACCTCCTGATCAGAGGCCTTGCTGCTGGACGTAGTTTATTGTCTTACCCAGGACATGGATGTAATGTATTGTCATACCCAGGACGCAAAACATTTTGGTGGTTGTGTTCTCCAGCATTCATCAGTAAAGTGTTGGTTTGGGAACTTGATGACACAGTAATTCAGAGTTCAAACCCTGGGCCAGGTAGTGTTTACTTGGACTCAGTGTAGAGGGTGAGTAATAACTGTGCAGTACTAAATAAAAAAACAAAACGTGATATCCTTAGACATGGACAGCAGAACAAGAACAATCTCCCCTCATAGATTAAATAAAGGGTTCAGTTTGAAATTCCCTAAAATTTGTCTAAATTGGCAAGCACCAGATGAAGGCCAGAGGTCACATCAGCAAAAATGTTTGTTCTTCATCCTAGGAATTCATAGAGAATCTTTTCATCAAAAAGGATGTTATGATTCTATGTGAGATTCTAAGAGAATTAGAAGTCCTGCCAGGATTTATTATGGGTGGCCACAATCTTAACAACATAAGATATGCAGATGACACGGTGTTGATAGAAGATATAGAAAGGAAACTACAAGAACTCCAACTGGAGATAGTGAAGGAAAGTGAGAAGAAAGGACTAAACATCAATTGCAAGAGGATAAAATGCATGGTTCTCATCAAAAAGAAAAGTCCAACATGCAAATTACAAATTCGAGATATGAAAAATCGAGTAAGTACAACAATTCAAATATCTAGAAAGTGTTTTTTTTACAGAGGATGGAAAGTGTAACACTGAAATACGAAGGTGTATTAGTAAAAGAGAGACAGGAAAAATTCATGAGAAACAAAGAAAAGAATTCTGAACTGAATGGACATGACACATAAAAGAAGCACCCAAATGCAAAACTCTAAAATGATCTTCAACAAAATAATTACAACATAAAGTTGAAGGCAGAAAATGAAACAACCTTTTTTACATTTGTTTTTACAACTTGCATTGAGCACTTTTTAATACTGCTGTTTCCTGATCTGATTCAACTCTCATCATTAACCTTTTATGTATTATATATATATATATATATATATATATATATATAATATTAGTGGAAAATATACATACATATGCAAAATATATAAATACCCATACATGTATATTTTTAGAATAAAAATTCAAGAGGAAGAATCCAGATAGAACTCAATGTCTAGGACAGAGTAAGGATATAATAAAAAGGCTTAAACACTAATACTCCATGGTCATAATTTATTCCATTGGAATTGTAAAAAATACGATCAATTCATCAGACCTACAAATTCAAAATTTCAAAATTTCATTTTGAATTTGTAGGTCTGATGAATTGGATCGTATTTATGATTCCAATGGAATAAATTATGACCATGGAGTATAAGTGTTTAAATATATTTATATATATATATATATATATATATATATATATATATACACACACACACAAATGAAATGAGAACGTATAAAATATAAATTCAAATGTTGACAACATTAATTTAAAAAATAGGGCTCAATCTAGTAGTAAAAAATAACTCTTTATTATAGGATATTACATTTGAACATATATGTAAAACCGTGACATAAATGCATTCATGTTTTGATGCATCTACTGCCTATCTAGCGGTTTTACATATATGTTTGAATTTAATATCCTATAATAAAGTATATATATATATATATATATATATATATATATATATTTATATGAGAATTTTTTTAAGAAATGTCTACAAGTGGAAATAACTATGGCAGAGATAGAAAATCAAAACTAACTAAAGAAAAGAAATATTTTGGCTTTTCATCAAATCATGTCTTTCTCCTAAAGGGGAAATATGAAGCAGAAACACATATACATAACAAAATTATTTACTGACATAATTTTTTTTTAAATTGGAGAAAAAAATGTTAAGTTAACACCAGATGCCAAAATAGTTGCACAACACAAGTATTAACAAAATAGTAGTATCATGATAAATACTAACAAAACATTTAGTACAACACAAATATATACTTAGTTCTATAGTTTAATATCATGTGAATTTCAAAAATTGTTTTTCCAATTTTCTATTTCTGCATTTTCAAGTGTATAGTAAGCATCACCAACCAGGTAGCTTTATGAAAATAATCATTTCATTTTTTTTCTGTGACAGACTTTTTGATAAGACTTTTGTATACAAAAATAATCTTTTGAAAACTGAAAAACTCAAAGTTAGTCAAATAAATAAAATATGAATTTGTATCAATTTGTATGATTGATCAGAGCAATCCATGTATTATTTATAGGATTTATTGAGTTTTTCTAGTCTTCAAGATATTTTATACATACATTCACATTATATATATATATATATCTCAGACTATTTAGAAATTTTCTATTTTGCAATGATGCCAGTCAACAGTGGCACCTGTGAAAGTAGTAATGTTCAAAATTGTCTTATATACTTATCATTCCATTATATTCTCATACAACTTTGCTTAATTAGGACATATCAAAAGTATTGTTCATTACAGATTTATTTCTCCCTAAATCCCTAAGGAAATGATCTTGGACTGAGTCTCTCAACCTGGCTGATATACCCACCAGTGGGCAATTTTAACTGTTGATGGGTAATATAGGATTTTGATTATTAAAAAGGTATTTCAACATATGCTATTCAAAAAAAAAAAAAAAAAAATATTCAAAGGACATAGGCAAAGAACATATTTTGGTATTTTTTACTACATCATAAAGTTAGTTTATGAACCAGTAACAAACTTTTACCAAACAATTTTGGTATGCTCTTGAATATTTACTATACAAGTGGGCAGTGGAAAATTTTTCCATATGAAAGAGGGTTATGATACAAAAAAATGTTGGTAACATCATGGTAGCAGCATTAACTGACCTTTTCAAGAAACAGATCTTTCTGGCATTGCTAACAGACATATGACCCCAAACTGTCACTGACTGAGGGAATTTTACACTTTTTTCCATGAATTTGGCATCATATATCTTATGAGACTTTGTACAGAAAAGGAGTTATAACCACAGAAGGAAATAAAGAATTTGTAATCCTCACTAAAAAAAAAAAAAGACCTGCTTCCATTGATCAGCAGACCAACTTTAATAGTCTCTAACTCAGAGTAAATATGTCTTCTTGTGAAAAGGTCAGTTGTGACATTTTGTGGAGTAATTGGCCATGGCTAAGTGAAATTAACAAAATTCTCAACAAACAGAATTGACAAGGTTCTCAACAAACAATAAGAAAAGAAGAAAAAAGAGCAAAGTAATATGAAGCAAACAATATATATGTAAATCGAAAGTAGGCAAAGCAAGAGTAATAAGGCAAAAAGTTCACAAAGTAAGAATTGTGTTTGCATTCAGAATGGAGACAGTGAAATGGTTTTAGCATCCTGACTTCAAGACAAGAAAAATATGGGGATAAGATCAAGACTGGGACCATTTTCATTGGTTAAGAAGAAATACTAGCATGCATCTGTAGTATTTGTCTATAGATTTGGTGAGGTGGGGGATGTTTTTAACAGTCATTCCTTTAGGATCGGAACTAACAACTTTGAAAAAGGAGTGTCCGTCTGTCATATTATAGTCTCTGGATGATCAAGAAGCAGCTACATTAGTATCATTTCAGGATTTCACCACAATTAGCAGACTGATTAGAAATAAGTTTCCTAATCATCTTTAGCAGAGATGTTTTGATTTTGGGAATACAAGGCTGACAGCTCCCAAATAATCACCAGTTAAGCAACATCGTGCCTGTGCATTACCAAGATGGATGACCGATTGGGAATACCAACTGCTGTAAGCTTGGATGTGCAGGTGGTGTAATGGATAATAGCTCAGAATTGTTAATCAGATAACTAACTTCCAACTACCATTGGGTTCATTATATTCACTTGGGAATACCCTTGGGAAAGATATGGACCCACCTCTTCTCCCCCTAACTATAGGTTAATTAGTAAAACATGTATCATTAAACTATTATTATCTCAAAAAAAATTCTTACAGTCTAAAAATATTTTCTGGCTTGAAATAACCTGTCAATGGTTGATACGTTGTATAAAATGATTTTATGTTTTAAACAAGTTCATCTTTGTCTCTTTGAGATAGCAGACTGAGACCATTCCACCTCAACAGCTATCTTCTTTTTTAATCTTGCCAGTTTCCCCACAATTCTTGAATGATGTGTTTTTTTGTGATTCCAATATATCCTTAACTCTTGTCATTTCTGATACTGGGTGCCAATATGTTGAAAAAAAACCAAAGATTAGACACTTATTTATAGCTGTACTTTGATACATATGAAACAACCTCATATGCAAAGGATTAAATAAATTTCAATTCAGGGAGGAAAAGCCAGATTATTTATATATATTGAATTGATATACTGTTAAGAGTAAACTCTCCAATTGTAAACAAATTTAGGTGAGAAATATGAAAGTCATTTGCAAAAAACGAAATATTCCATTTTACTGATTTATTGTTGTACAATATCTTGTACATGATGTCATAAAAAACATATCAGTGGTATGGATGATATTAGCCATTTCATTGATCGAGCAATCAGTAATGCTTTCATTTCAAATTTATAAAATCTTTCTCTTAAAACACTTATTGCCCTTTTCAGTAACGATGGAAGTTTGAAATGGTGTAGAATGTTAACATCTTCATTATGTCATTATTTTCTTTTTGAGTTACATGTGATATCCATTTTAGTTATTGCTGATGTTGGTAGTCCTCAAGTGATGTGGTTTCTGTTATTTGGTACAATTCTTTGTTTGTGATTCTGTAGCATCAGTCCACAATGTTCAAAGAAAGATGATTTTTGCCAAGACCCTCAGGTTTTATTTGCTCAAAGCCTTTTCATCATTGAAATAAGGAAGTGGTTGTATACAGCTGACAGTTTGGATATTTCTTAACAGGTTTGGTGTCATGCATGAGATCTCTATTAAAGTCTCAACCTGATGAAGTTATTTAAGAACATGATTAGAGTTGATGTTTTGGTTTCATAGCAATTTTCAGTGTTGGGTAATGGCTGACTTTAAAAGTATTTAAAAAATATGAAAAGACAGACAACATTCACTGCTTTTTCTTTGTTCTTGATAATGGTTGGAAACATGGTTGAACATGCTAGATCATAAATATTTGGACAATATTTACATTCACTGGATCCAAACATATGTTCTCTTGTAGTTAAAGAAACAGAATTAAAAATAAAATTCCTTGTCTGCAGTTATTAATAAAATTTTTGCTAATATTGTAACACATTGGGTCCACCTTAGAATGGACATAAAGTGGGCTATAAATGATTTTAGCTAAGCTTGAAGTGCAACAGTTCAAATCTAAAATTAAAATCTTCAAAGTACCTAACTGCTTTCTAGAAGTAGGAAAAGAGGTAATGAAATAAATGAATGAAACTTTTGGAATCAAGTGCAACTTAGCTGGAAGTTAGAGAATTCTATTAGTAGGCTTATATAGGCAGTGTCATTGATTAAGTTCATAACAAGCCAGCTATTAGCATGTGACAAGTTGTCCATTGAGATGTATAGATGCAAATTCAGAAAGCTGCATGTCATCATATAGCGACAGGTGGTAGGAGAGAGTCAGCAGGCAGAGTGACAAGAGAGAGAGAGAGAGATGATTACTGAGAGAGAGAGAGAGGTGCAAAGTTGGAGGCAGTCAATGTTCAGGCAGGCTGAAGGGAAGATCTGGTCCATTAGTCTGTTGTGAGAAAAGACAAAATTAGTAGCACAGAGGTTCCAAGTGTCACCTAACTACCCAACATTGACATTCCATTCTAAATGTACATCACACATTTTTCAGCTTTTGTTCACACTTACAGAAATGAGGATGAAAATACAAGAGTAAGTGATTTGTCCATTCAGTGAAAAGCCCGGTGATGCCAGCAGTTGTATATTTACAATATTAAAGGCAACAGAAAGATGAATGGAGATTGGTGTTAACTATATTGAGTTCCCTTGAGGAAAAGATAAAAATTTAGATATATAAATTCTATGAAACAATTATAGAACTTATAAACCTTTTTTTAGTACAAAATCTTTAAGCCAATGTTCTTCCAACTATAAAGTCTTCAAAATTTGAAAGAAAAATATCTTGATCTCTTTGGATTGTTAAAGAGAAACACTAATTATATGTTGACTGTAGTAGTAGTAGTGCCGGATTTACATGAAAGTTTAGCAGGCTGAAGCCTAGGGCCTCAAAATCTAGGGGGCCTCTAGCTAAGGTGTATAATATTTTTGACACTGACTTACTTTGACTTTTCTTGCACATGCTGTCATAATAAATTGTTGACTCTAAATTGTGGCAGACGTGATAAGACAGAACCTGGGACGAGCACAACTGGTCGCGACTTGCCTTGTCCCCGCCTAAAAAGAGCCTGTATTTGCTTAGCATGTAAAGCTACTGCAGTTGAAATGAGGGAGAAAAAAGCACTTACCACTCTGCCATAATCTGTTCTCGGCCAGATAATGTAAAAGAGTGAGGGGGGCCTTGCATTGCATTTTTATGCAATAAAGATGCAATGCATTATGGGACATGGACACAATGAATTATGGGATCGCATGAAGACGCAAGGGATTATGGGTATATGGACAAATATAAAAGCAACTAATTTTTCCCAGTGCGGGGTGCTTTGAGTGACGTTCATGGTTGGCAGCTAGAAAAAGTCTGTTAGTGCGATTTTGAGACAGAACTCAAGAAGGAACGACTTGAGGTTGGAATATCAGTTGGGAGAGCTTGAATTTAGTCGCTGGTTGCTGTTTTCTTTTTATTCGCCACAACAACAACCCTTCAGTAATTTTAAACACTTGTCAATCATCCTCAGCTTTATTTAAATTTAACATTCATCTATTTTACTCTACTCATGAGAATGTGAGATTTGGAGGGGCCTCACAAAAAATCCAGCCCTAAGTAGTAGGCTAAAGGATTATTTTTTTTATCTACTAATATAACCAAATAAAAGTCTACTTTTTAACCAAAAGAAAAGAAAGGCATACATTACTCTCTCAGGTCAAGTCTATCTCCAGTTTTTTGTGACTACTTGAGTGTTGACCACTATCATATAAGACTTTAAATATAAGTCTCCTTTAAGTGTATAATCCATAAGAAAAATGTTCTGTTTAGTTGAAGAGAAAGACACATGACTGGATATGAAGAAAAATATATACGGAAAAAAACAAACAAAAATCCTTATATACAATTATGCTGTTTTAATGTTAATATGTCAATGTCGGACGTTTCGGTCTAATAAACCATCTTTTGGACATATTCATAAATTATAACATTATCAATTTGTCATGACAAAGATAATGTACATAATTTATGAATATGTCCTGAAGATGGTTTTTGTTTGGAAACGTCCGACGTTGACATATTACATTAAAACAGCATAATTGTATATAATGATTTTTTGTTTTTTTTTCCGTATATATTTTTTCATACTGTCGGACCTATATCCATATATTTGCTTACATGACATGATATTATAAGCCTTTATTTAAATTTCAGGAATAACAAGCTTATAAATCAAAACACACTCATCCTACAGCTTATAAAATACCAGTAATAAACAAACGGGGGGGAGTTCTCCAATGCCATCATTGCCAACCAAAGAAAACTGTAGAGTGCTGATATAGTCTCCACTCTTCCATATTTAAATTTTGCATTATATTGTAAAGTCCTATATGATAATGGTCCATACTCAAGTAGTCATACTAACTGAATATAGACAATTACCACTGTTCTTGTCTCGGGGAGATTACTTATAGTCTCCAATCTTCACATAGATAACCATTACATATTTTAATTTATTCTGCAGTTTGTAGTATATTTCTTTTGTTTTCCAATTATATTCTGCTATGTGTCATCTCTTATTTTTTAAATCATGCTGGAGGCTAACTTAAATTAACGTTTTTTAATTTTCAAATTTTTATTTCTTTCGATAAACTTCTGCTTCAAGCTTGACATTAATGTCTAGAAAATTTGTTAAAAAGTTCAGCAATTGATAAGAAGACAGTATAACAAAACAAGCATGCCCTTCGCATTTAGTGCCATGGGGCAGAAACTGAGTCCAACGTGTTATAATAGCGATTTATATTTCTTTAAATAAAACCGTGGAGCATGGAATGAATACACATGTGCATGAGGAAATAACACAACATGCTGCACATTTGTGTAGCGTGGAAGTGCATGAAAAACAGAAACCATATTCACAATTTTTTCAGAAAAAGCACAATTTTTATCCTGCTTTCATTGCAATGAGCCAAATGTTTTATATAGTTTAAGATTCTGAGGTGAAGTATTATTATCTGGTTTTTGACAGTTTTTTTAAACTCTTTTCTTATTATTTATTCTTTGAATTATGAGCATTATAGGAATTGGAAATAAGGAAATGTCTTTACATGTGACTTGAACTCACGTTCCATACCACAAGAGCCTGACTATCAATACTTGAATGAATATTTAAAAAATATGTCAGTCAATTCAAATTTCATATAACAATATATGTTTACTCAAATTTAACATGAAGATGTTTTTGGAAGTGCAAGGAAGTAACAGTAAAAAGGCAAGACAAATGGAATTTTGGTAGCATAATGGTTAACTGAATGGAGAATGGAATTTTGGTAGCATTATGGTCAATAGTATGAGGAACTTTGGTAGCATAACGTTTAAGGGCAAGGAGAATAGAATAACGCATAATTTGAATGGAGGGAAGGAGAATGTTTAAGCAAAAGAATAGAATTTTGGTTGCATAATTTAAGGGCATGAGGAATTTGCATAATGGTTAACTGAATGGAGAATGGAATTTTGGTAGCATTATGGTCAATAGTATGAGAAATTTTGGTAGCATAACGTTTAAGGGCAAGGAGAATAGAATTTTGGTTGCATAATTGTTAATGGCATGAGGAATGGAATTTTGGTAGCATAATGGTTAACTGAATGGGAATGGAATTTTGGTAGCATTATGGTCAACAGTATGAGGAATTTTGGTAGCATAATGTTTAAGGGCAAGAAGAATAGAATTTTGGTAGCATAATTGTTAACTGAATAGAGAATGGAATTTTGGTAGCATAATAGTTAATGGTGTTGAGAATGAAATTTTCATAGCATAATGGATAATGGCATGAAAAATGGAAATTTTAATTTGGTAGGTTAATAGTGTAGGGAATGGAATGTGGCAAACTGAAATTCAAACATTTTGCATTCATTTTCTACTAATGCACTTCAAAAAGGCATGAATCAACATTTACTATTTTCCCTTCATTAAGGGTTAAATAGTCAGGGAATTGTAATCCTTTGACCCTGTATGGCAGTTCATGTTGGGTATCTGAATAATATACCACTCCTGTAAAAATTCACTTACTACTGAAGCCTCAATTGCATCATTTTGTATGGTTGTGCCTTTCCCTAAACTCTACAAGGAGTCTGGTAGAATAAATGAAAAAAAAATCTTATACATACAAAATTAACTAATACTTTAAAATTTTAGACAGATATTGATTTGTCTGCAGAACAATTTGATTTGATTTTTGACTGGAGATCAATTTTTGGAAGGTGATTAATTATGGCCAAAATCAATAAAATAATTAAATTTTTATCAGTCAATATTTCATTATTAGAAAAGATGGTGTTGTTTCTGGCTTTAGAAATCAAAGCAAATACATTTTGAAAAGGACATTTGAACTTTTAAATGATTTTAAATTACAAAATAATGAAACAAGATAATAATTTCTATATTTACTTTTGTGAAAACTTTGTGAAATTATGTATGTTAATAAATAAGAATTATGTGCCTATATATATATACACACACACACACACATACATACATACATTGGATAAACATGCATCTATATATACAAAAATATAGATATACATATATACATGCACACACAAAAAGTATATGTTAACTATATATATATATATACTTATATATACTTAATTATATATGTAATAATGTTTTATATATATATATATATATATATATATATATGCTGACATATATGTTAATAATATACATATAATAATGTTTATATATATATATATATATATATATATATATATATATATATATGAAGAAATATACTCTTAAGGTGTGCTATAATTATGAGATAAAATGCTCAATATCAGAGATAGAGCATGTGGAAATATAAAATTGAACATTGAAGTCAACACTTAGAGGCAACAGGCTGTTTCATGCTAGACGTAATCGTCAGGCCATGAATGTTGTTTTTTTTCTCGGCTATTTATATATACAGGTCAGTGGTGCATTGCTGGTAGTCTATTTAGATGATTGCGTCTAGCATGAAACAGCTTGTCGCCTCTAAGTGTTGACTTCAATATTCACTTTTATATATATATATATATATATATATATAATATATGTAAAAGTTTTCAGAACTTGTTTTTTTATAACTAGAAACTAAACACACAGTTCAAAACTGGTTTTTCATTGAAAAAAATGTTTAAACATTTGTAACATTAGCATATATGAATGAAGACAAAATGTAAATTTGATCACCTGTCTCAAGCTTATGTGATTTTAAGGCATGTAACAAACACTTGGGTTCAGTTTTTGTGATATACAAATATAGATGAGTTTATGTATCATCATTTAGTCAATTGGGTGGAAGCAGAGTCTACAGGAAATTGATTTAGGCTTTTTATTTAATAGTCTGTTCTACTGGGGAGTTTTAAAATGAATAACTTTTCTTCCAGACTTAATCCACACTTCTTTGATTCAGCTTTGTATACAAATGCTTTTCTTAATATTTCCCTTTCCACTAACATACTATTCCTACCTTTGTCTTTCAGCTCACATAAATATTTAGAAAGTGTCATACTATTAGCATACAAGTGAAAGAGGTTTCGTGTTTATAGAATCTTTGTTTCCACAACCCTTCAGAAACACCAATTTAAGATAGAAAAGGAAATAATAAGTTAGAATTTCACAGTGTAGGCATGAGAGCAAGTAAATCTTCTGTGACCTACCTACTTACTAAATAATTAACAACAGATTTGTCCATCATAAAAATCCAACCTAGTGGTTTAACTAAAGATCACTGAAGCATAAAACTGTCAGTGACACGTACATTTTTTCTTAATTCACTTTTATTATTATAGGTGTTCTTTTGATTTTCACATTGCAAACTATTTTTTAAATCAATGATAGCAAATTTATTGATGTCATTAATAACACTTGTGTTATATATTAGCATCACACACACACATATATATATATATATATATATATATATATATATATATATATATATATATATGTGTGTGTGTGTGTGTATTACTCACACAAGCACAGACTAATAAAGATGAAGAATGTGGTTAGTGTCTTCTCTTGGTAAAGGATAATTTCCATAAAACAAATGTAAAAGTTTTACAGGAGAAATCAAATCCTCAGGACATGCACCTGGCTTCTCTATTGGTTTATAAATTTATAAATATCATTTTTAACAATCTAAGGGCATTAAAATAGAAATGTTGAAATATATTTTTTAGGCTTCTTTCTTAAAAATAATTTGATCATCTATGATGATCTATCTGTCTATATTTCTGAGATGAAGTATTATGTACATTATTTACATTGTTCGGACTATTGTCTTCATCTTTGTCGCCATATTTATTACAATGTCTCGGCTGTTGTATGCTCTGGCCTTCTTCAGGTGGTTGGAATGTCGAACTGAACCCTTTATTTCACTCACTGAATACAATATGGGAACCAGTAATAAGAAGTGCCAGAGAAAAGTGACAACAACAAAAACTGCAATATGAACTCTGGTAAAAACATGTAATGATAACAGCAAAAAATTGCAATATGAGCACTGGTAAAAAATGGTTACTGAAGACATTAGGCTTATATAACCCAGAAATTCATACACAGATGTCCTCAAGGACACATGTGGATAAAGGCGTTAGTTAGATCCAGTGACAGGACCCAAAGAATATGAGTTCAATACCCGGCTAAGGCAGTGGTGAACTTTCAGAGGTAAATTAACAGGAGATAACTGATAACTGACATCCATTAAACATGGCACGTGGAACTAGAACAGTCTACCCTAGTGAGTAAAATGAAGGGTTCAGTTTGACATTCCAACCACCTGAAGAAGGCCAGAGTGTACAACAGCCAAAATGTAATAAATATGGCGACAAAGATGAGGACAATAATCTGAATAATGTAAATAACGATGATCTATGTTCAGTTTAAACAGATTTGTGAAAGGTATTCATTTGAAGAGAGAAAATAATTGTAAAGTGGTTAATGATGCAGAGAATCAATTATTTCAAACAGTTTCTACAGTTTTATAATAATTAAAAAAATGTAACTGTTAAATGCAGGTGTTGTATCCTGTCGGCACTCCCACATTTTCTAAAAACAACTGAAAGAAAAAAGCTTAACCAAAGATTGTTGTAAAACTGATCCAGGATATAAAAAAGCCTTAAAGCATCACAGTGTCATGACCAGCTAAGATGTGTACCTTACTCATATGGCGTAGTTACATGTTTATGTATCATCTCTCAGTTGCATCTCTGTCTTTGGGCAGAGTGTGCTCAGGAGTTTCTCTGTCAAAGGACAGAGGGGCAACTGGGAAAATTATACTGAAGAGGTACCCAGCCCTGGGGAACAGCTGCCCGAGGCCATGCCCTCCCATTGCACCAAAGGGAGGGATCAGTGCTCACACTGAGGCCTGCACAACTGATGGTTGTGGGGGCTGAGGGGAATTTTTCTTCCTGTCCTGGGTGTACACGCTTGGGTCCCCACCTAAAAACAGACCTTGTGTCACATACTGACTCAGTGGGGAGTCTTTGGTAAATACTGTATCTGTTCCAGCAGCTGACAACCAACTCATGGTTCCAGCTGTCAGTAGCATTTTTAGCTCGCCAGCAGCAACGCTATGCAATAAAACTGTCCTTTTCAGGACAATGCTTGTCATCGATTACAAAACTGTCCTTTTCAGTAGGACACTCTTCAGTGACTACCAAAATTGTCCTCAGGACAATGATCTTCTCCCCCTCTGCATGAGCATACACAGATATTTTTTGTCTAGTGCACAGTAACCTTATTTTTGATGATATATTTTTTTAATGAAAATAAACTTGGCAATATATTCTTTACTCAATTCTTCATTTTGTTTGTTGTTGTCGTCCACCTTTCAATAATATCTGCCTGCAGGTCAATATACTAACTGCAACAGTATTATGAAAAAATATACAGGAATTTAATTAGAATTTTTAAAATTGATCATTTTTAAAGTAAAAGACCTAAGTTTGAATAAAAAATGTTTAAAATATAGTAGAATATATCCTTTTCCTACTTTAGTTAAGATCAAAGTTTAGTACAAGTTATTTTTCACTAGAAAGAAATATGAAATAGTTAATATATTGTTAATGAGGATAACAAACAAATTAATGAATTCAGTTGCTGAAATGTTGTCATCATTGTAATTACACTATGTTAGATTATGATGGTCAATGTCGTCACAATAAGATTGAATTTAACCAAGCAAGGTGAAATGTTAAGGATATCCATATATTTATATGATAAATATGCTATATAACTTTCAACTTATTATCTCTCTCTTTATAGATAACTTGTTTAGTATTGTGAGATTTTATGATGTAACTCAAGTGTCATTCATCCCATTCTATCTATCAATCTATCTATCTTTTTAGTGTATTGGGATAGCAGATCATTATTTAAACATATATTGTTAAATATAACAGCCAATGAATGTCTATTATGTCTGATATAAAGTTTGTATGTTTGCTTTAATTTTGGGTGAAAATAAAGACAAAAATTGTCCAACAATTTGATATTTTTTTTTATTAAATTGGTCCTTTTGACTCACATGAGCCATCTTCAGAGTGGTTATACAGAATTTATTTAAGTTATTTAAGCAAAGATATTCAGCATCGAAGATGATATTTTATTATATTGACATAGAAGATTGCTATGTGATGATAATGGACATGGAATAGCAGATGCAGTTCATAAGTTCAAGATGCAGTTCTATGATGTCATACCACACAAGAGACCGAAATATTAACACCAGAAACATGTCTAGATGCAATGTAATGTGTTGTGACTATCTTTCTATCTATCTTATATATATATATATATTAACCATTTCACCCCAAGCAAGGTGCTAATACCACTAAGATGCAGGGGATTAGAGGGAGTGAATGAGAAAACCATAATGAGGTGAAGTGAGAACAAAGATAATAAACGAACATGATTCAAGAAAAAAAAGATGGCGACAGATGTCACATTTAAATTTCTGAAGATTGAATGAGGCAGGAAAGCAATAAATATTTTCTCTTTTAAGTAAAGCATATTTCCTCATTTTACAGTGAAAGCCAATATCTGTTCGGCTTTGTACCTGAAACATAAAGCAATTTCTAAAGAATTAATGTATTTGTTTTTAATTCAACATTTTCGTTAATTCAGATTTTATTATAATGAATATGCATATTTAAAATAGATGCTCCATTTTTATTTTTATTTTAAACAGTGTGTATCATGTTTATCAGCCTATGCATTTGAAAAATTTGAATAAAGAAAATCTACTTCGAAGCAGGGATTGAATCTGCATCCTTCTTTGTAGGAGAAACCGTACAATAACAGACTGTGTCACAGTTCAGTAAGTCTCTATTTTACCTTTTCAAGGAAAGAATACTTACTCATTCAGATATTTTTTTTTCAAAAAGCCAATATATATATATATGCTTAATTTTGTATCCAAAACATAAAGCAATTTCAAAGCTGATAAAAAATAGCTGTTCAAAATAAAAATGGTGCATTATTTCACATATGATTATCCATTAATAATGTCCTAAAAATTTCAAATTAAAAATAAATCCATTAATTCTTTAGAAATTGCTTTGTTTATGTTTTTCAAACAAAGCTGGGCAGATATGGGCTTTCGAGACAACATATCCTAATGAATAAGTGTACTTTCCTGAAAAGGGATAACAGAGCCATATATATATATATATATATACACACACTAGCTTAAGGGCTCTTAATTGGGTCTTCATCACAATAGGTAGAGAGGAGTAGAAGCGATAAAAGAAGAACTCAAAATTGATCATGCACTTAAGTATTGAATTAATATTTAAGCTTACCTTTTAAAAGTTCAATGATAATTCTTCTGCTGCCACCTGCATTAAAGATCTTTTGATGTATGTAGGTCCTTACTTTCCATACAAACAATTATTTTCATTTCATCAGGGAATTTTGATGGATTTCACAATTAATTTTCATTATTCCCAAATTTACTTCCAAGTTATAAAAAATTATTATTGTACAAAAAAATTTGTCACAAAAGAAATCACATAAAAAAACACAGAATACAATTACAGTAAGGAAAACTTGGGAATCCAAAATTTCAGGATTGCATGTCCGGATCCGGCTTGGAATGTTTTTAATTTACTCACGGAGTCGGCCTGATTTCAAAATGGTATTATATGTTGGGCTATGGCCTTTAGGAGTAAATTTGAAAAAGTGTGACACAGTGACACACTGACATTCGCATTTATTATATAGATTAACCTTTCGATTGAATTGAAGCACGAAGAGAAAGATTTTAATGTCGAAATTTTCTATATTCTTTTTCATTTAAGAAAATCGCTGTAATGACAACTTGGGAATCCAAAATTTCAGGATTGTAGGTCCAGATCTGGTTGAGAATATTTTTAATTTGCTTATGGAATCGGTCTGATTCCAAAATGATATTATATGTTGGGCTACAGACAATTCTATTTTGAAACACTGTAATTTGAGAACAGTAATTTTTTCATTTGAAAAGAGATATTTAAAGTTACAGAGTTGTGTCCCTTTAAGTTTAAAAAGTGTGACACGGTGACATTCACATTTATTATATAGATAAGATAATGATATATACAGTATGTTCCAAAATAATGTATACACTCTTTGAATCATTATAACTTATTCAATTTATGTATTTTGACTTGTAAAAAAGATTAATACAATAGAAAGAATACACATTTAAAGAATTTGAGAGTAAAATATACAAAAAACATAGAAAATTAACTTTAATAAGATAAAATCTACTTGGGGCAATGACAGAATGTTCATATAATGATGAGTTCACATCAAGTGCTCAAACTGGTTGCCGTTCTGTTCAATACACTTTTCATATCTTGAAGAAATAGGCCTACAAACGTCCAGTACCATTTCCTTTGGTATTTAAGCACCTTCTTCTTCAATTGCTACTCTGGTTTCAGCAATTGTTTCAGGTTTCCTGCTGTAAATTTTGTCTTTTAGAACCCCCCCCCCACAAAAAGAAATCCCAGGGTGTCAAATCTGGTGATCTAGGTGGGTATTCAACTGTCCCCTCTTCTTCTTCTAATCCATCTGTTTTGCATATTTTCAGCCATATAAGTTTTCACATCACGGTAATGTATTATTAACAATTAATATTTAAAGAGTGTATACATTATTTTGGGACACCCTGTATTTTTATATATCAAGAATGATATTGGGGAAAATGCATGATTAAGTGGAAAAAGTATTTTGTGATGCATTTCATCCTTTTGGACATCATCGGACTAAATTTGTTATGTTGGTGTAACTACACATGTGCATGAATGAGGATATTTTAATCTAACTAATTTCCTTTAGGTTCTTTTCCTTTTTATCACTTTTGTTAGTAGATATGCCACACTATGATAATAGAAGTTTTGCCAGGAACGGTGATGTGGCGAATAAAGAAAACAGCAACCAGCGAGTAAATTCAAGCTCTCCCAGCTGGTATTTCAACCTTGAGTCTTCCTTCTTGAGTTCCATCTCAAAATCGCACTAACAGACTGTTCTTGCTGCCAACTGTGAATGTCACTCGAAGAACTCCCCGCACTGGGAAAAAGTAGTTGCTTTTATATTTGTCCATATACCCATAATCCCTTGCGTCTTCATGTGATCCCATAATTCATTGCATCCATGTCCCATAATGCATTGCATCTTTATTGCAATGCAAGTCCCCCTCATTCTTTTACGTTATCTGGCCGAGGACGGATTACGGCAGAGTGGTAAGTGCTTTTTTCTCCCTCATTTCAACTGCAGTAGCTTTACATGCTAAGTCAAGTCGCGACCAGTTGTGCTCGTCCCAGTTTCTTTCTCACGTCTGCCTTTGATCAGAGTAGCACCATTTATGTGAAAATTGTGGTCAATCTCAAGGTAAAACTTGAAGGAGGAATTTACTCAATTGCCTGCAATAATTGTCACAAAAAATACATAGGAGAAACCTCAAGGAATCTAAATAAAAGATTATATGAACACAAAAGGGACATTTTACAAAACAATACATCAAATGCATTTGTTTCCCACCATAATGAGACTGGCCATAACTGTTATGTAAAAAATTAAAATATTAAAATTCCCAGCATCCCTCATTGGTGTGCATGCGTAGTTGCACCATGATAATAAATTTAGTCAAAACGCATCTCAAGAAAACTTTTTCTACTTTGTTATACATTTTTACTCATATATATATATATATATATAAATATATATATAAAGAAATATACTCTTAAGGTGTGCTATATTTATGGGATAAAGTGCTCAATATCAGAGATAGAGCATGTGTAAATATAAAAGTGAACATTGAAGTCAACAATTCGAGGCGACAGGCTCTTTCATGTTAGACACAATGGTCAAGCCACATGACATGGCCTAACGATTGCGTCCAGCATGAAACAGCCTGTCGTCTCTGAGTGTTGACTTCAATGTTTATATATATATATATATATATATATATATATTATATATATAAAATTGTTATGGATATTTGATTTTTTTAATTTCAGATATATGAAGATTTCAATGAGGTGTAAAAATATATACACTTGAAATAGAAAAAAAATTAATGAAAAATTATTGAGTGTTAGGAATACAAACAAACGTCAGAAATATAATCATAATAAAATATCAAAACGACTTCAAGAATGCCACAAAAAACATTTGAGGAGAATAGATAAAAATTAATAAAAAAAGTAAGAAAATAGCTGAAGAAGCAGATGTTGCAAATATAAACAAAGAGAAAAGATACCGAATGCTAAGAACATTGGTTAAAGACATGAAATCAGTCTAACTACCACTTGTCAGTAAATATCACAGTAAGAAACATTTAAGGTTTGGTTTATTTTTTTTTATGGCATATCAACCTCAATGGGCTATTTAATGTCAACAATATTTTTTACTGCTGGTAATATTTTGTTTTGCCAAAAATCTATTTCTGGTAATATATTTCCTTCAAAATTGTATTGCTGGCAATAATTTTTTTCAAAAAAGCATTGCTGGTCATAGTTAACTATTTGCCCATAGATGGGACCCTAACAGGTGCTACCACCCTGGGTCAGGGTAGATCTGGGAACACCAGCAATTAAGAAGTGGTTCCATGCTCCTCAAAACCTCTTGAACAGAGGCCTTGCTGCTGGACAGTTTAATGTCTTACCCAGGATGCGGATGTAGTTTAACGTCTTACCCAGGATAAGAGAAACATTTAAGTTAGATGAAGCAGTACATGAAATTTTTCTCATGAATAGAGAGCTACATTAGATGGATATGATGCCTGCCTGGGCTAGAAGTTGGATCCTTCATGGAAATAGTCAACCAAAACAGCTTAGGATATAACAGTGGGGACATTGAGTGATATCTTCAGCTAAACCTGTAGCACTAAAATTACAAATCCCTTCAAGATTGATGATGGTATCAATATAAATGAAGATAATCACTAGAAGCTATTTGTCAAAATGTTTTTTGACTGATATAAGCCACAAACAAGAAGAGCATATTCATGCAAAAAATCTTCCATCACATTCTGCAAGGCCAACTATAGTACATCTTTCTAAAAAAAATTAAAAATTAACAGAATGGCTTATGACCTCTCAGAATATTAATCCAATAGAAAACTTGTGATCTATCATTAAATGTATGTAAGAATGGAAAACAATATTCAAGCAAAGAATAAGCAATAAAAACTACTGCAAGTCATATTTTTGTCAAATCAGCAGAAAAGTTAATAAAATCAATGAATGAACTATTGATAAAGTTTATAGAATGTCAAGGTGTACATGATTTAATAAGAAATAACAAAATAATTTATTCAGGTTCATTGCATATTGTGTTAATTAAATATGAGATATCATGACTGTGTGTAGTCATAGGGTTGGTGCAGTCATGGGGCTGATAATACTTTTTTTTTTTTCAAATAATGATTTTTCCAGATACATGTCATACTATTTAGCCCATAGCTAGGGGGATTGAGATGGCGAAAACCTTTCCTAAGGTTATGAGTGAATGTAATGAACTAAGTGAAATTCAAATTTGGCTGCCTCATTTCTTATTCCAAGCTGGTATGCATTACACCACCCGTATATTGATCAAGTCAATGAATTGTCATGACTTCTTGGGAATGATAGAAGATTGGTTTCCTTTTGCCATCTCCACAGCTACAGAGACTAGTCTACCCTGTTATTTAACCCATAGCTAAGGGAGAAAAAGGTATTAGTGTGAAATTGGGTCTAACAAACTAGGCTAAGTGATGTCATTTTATGTATCCACCACTGTTATACTGCCTGTATATCTTTCCTAAGTTATGAAAAAAAACCAAAAAAAAACCACACATTTTCATTATGTGGACTTGTGAACACATACTACAGTGACTTTTTAATACATGAAGGCACATAATGAGGAAAGAAGGCTTGGAAAATTTGATACTCACAGGACAGATTAAAGGCAAGAGATCCAGAGGTAAACAATGCATAAACTAGCTAGCAAGTTTTAGGAAGGTTAAAAAAAAGACAAAATCTATTAAGAGCTACAAAGGACAGGAAATTATGGAGAGCTATGATTGTCAATTCCTGAAAGGACATGACACATAGAAGAAGAACTGAAAAGAAAAAAAAAACTGTTTAGTGATGCCAAATGTTTTCTTAAAAAGGAATTTTGTCCATTTCAGCAGGTAATGAATCACATGAGCTTGTTGTGAGTTTCATTAAATAAAAGATATTGGCTTAGAAATTAGAACCAAAACACCAGAAACAAATTCAAGCAAACAAAAGAGGAATGATTTAATAAGAAATATATACAGACTGATAAACTACAGAACATAGATGTAGAGGGCATGCATACAAATATGAAAGAAATAGAAGGACAAAAAACCTGCTATGTGGCAAGATCTATAAAATCTAAAGAAGGAACAATCATAATAGAAAGTACTTCACCAGTGCAATAGAAACAGAATGAATATGGAGAAGCACAGACAACAGAAGAGAAAAACTTACAATATATAAAAGCATGGATAGACTAAATGCTAAAATCTGAGGTTAAGACAGCATTCGTCAGAATGAAGGGGAACAAAATGGATTGTAATAGAGATGATGAAAAACTCAAGATTATTTTCAAATTGATGAGGATCTGGAAGTGAGAAATAAAATGTATGATGGAGAAAATACAAGTGAATAGTAGTCTTTATAGTACTACCCTTCCCCACTCAAAAGGTGTGAATAGTTGTGAACACTACTTGACAGGCCAAAACTGATAATTGGAGTTCTATAAAAACAGACGTAAGTATAAAACTAAGAAAAATGAATTCAAATGGAGAGAATTAATTGCCATAAATAGTAATTTGAAACAGTGGAAAAAAAATGGTTGAGAAAGGAGAAAAAAAAATGGCTGACCAGTTCTGTTCATCTTTCTCCAGAACTAAGCCTCTTTTTTTCCAGCTTCGAATTGACATTTACTGTAACTATATCTTCTTTTGATTTCTGTCTATTTTCTTATTTTAATAAATATGTCGATTTTTATAGTACTAAAAAGTACCTCCAAGATTTTTAAACTGAATTCCTAAAGGTCACATCAACTTTCTTTGTAATCTGGGAGAGATCTTCCTGGGAGCACCGGGTCTGCCTTTGTTCTCAATAGTATTACGTCTTTTAAATCTTGCAATAAATGAACCAATTATTGAAAAATGTATGCTCATGTCACTGGAGATGTTTCTGTAACTTTTTCCATTGTTCCATAGCTTAATAATTATCTCTTTTTAAAGTACAAGTCATTTCCTTATGTCTAGCCATTATTAGAACCGTTGTCAGTGAACAGTGACCGCAGAATGATCCAATTTTGAACTGAATGTTGCAATAGAGTTACTGAGAATATTCTAGAAGAGTGTAGAATCTTCTACTTTGAAGTACAACCAAAATCTACCATATTATATTATATTATATTGTATTTTCTTTTCATTTCTGTCTATTTTCTTCTCAGTTTAATAAATACTAGCAGTAGAGCCCGGCATTGCCCGGGAATGTAACAGTAAGAGATAGATCAAGTATCGACCATCATAAAGACTGAAAAATAAAATTGACAAAGATTATTGTTTAAGGTTGATGGACACACATGTCTTAATTAGTTTTTTTTTTTTGTTTTTTGCTTTTTTTTTAACAAATTGGTCAAACCCAAACTCAAACAAAAACATTGTTTTCAATCGTTATGGGTCTATCACTTGAATAGAATTTTATTATAAACAATTGTCTTGTAAATAGAATTTTTAAAGCATTCTGAATGTAAAAAAAAAGAAAAAATGTGGAAGACAATAAGAAACACTACCTGCACAAAAAAAAAGTGAAGTTCTGTTGAAATCGGTTGAAAAATGTAGGAAATCCGATCCCATATATAAATGAACACACACACACACACACACACACAAAAAAAAAAAAACAACCTGGGTTTTATAATAAGTATAACTCAATATGAGTTGTCCCCCTTTCATTCTTGCAACAGCGATGCCTTTTAATCATGTTTTCAAATTGATTTTGTGCAAAAACAATTGTGTTTTTCCAATTTTTGGTGCTGTCAGAACCACTGCAAGGTAATTTTATGTAGTCCTGTGAAGTTTTGTTGAAATCGGTTGAAAAATGTAGGAAATCTGATCCAATATATAAACGAACACACACACACACACAATCTGGGTTTTATAATAAGTATGATCTTAATTTTTATAGTACTAAAAAGTACCACCAAGATTTTTAAACTGTATTCCTAACTGTTTCAATCCACTTTACTGAGAGGTTAGAGAGTTCTTCAAAGGGCAGAAAACCCAAAAGTCCTTATATAAAGGGATAGACAACCAACACTAGTGAATAGATTGTTGGTTTCCATCTACTCAGGTTTTTGTTGTTATCTGAATGTTGGGATTCCAAACATTTAAAATCAACACATCTTTTAAATAAGACATAAAAAATGTTATTTTTTGAAGGAAAAGTAGAAGCAGAACGTCAGTTGAAATAACATTTATATATCCTTGTCAGAAATATACAATTACAAGAAAACGTTCAATTTTCCTTGCAGTGAAGTTTGTTTTATAAAGTAATTAAATGTTCTAATGCCAGGTAAGATGTGCAGAAGACTTACTTTATGATGGTCAGCCTAATGTGTTTGTGAGTTTGTAGACAAAGGCTTAGTCAGCGGCTGCTGGCTAATTGTGTGTGTGGAAAAGGCATTAGTTGGTGGCTGCTGGAACCGCAAAAAAGAGTATGCTTCTATTTTTATATCTGTAAGTGGATTCAAAATCTAATTTTGCATAGCAGTGTGAACTTTTTGAATAGGTTTTCATTTTAGCAATTTAAAAAAAAAATCATTCCAGTCAATTTAAATTTATTTTGAAATACAGCAAAGTATTTTGCTTATTGGAAATATTAAATTTAATCTATTAGCTTCAAATTAAAATTAGAATAAAAGCTTCAAGAAGGATTTTTCAATTTTAAAAATTAATTTTAAACCACATCCATTTCTTTGGAAATACTGTGTGTATGTGTGTGTGCACACTCTCATCCTTTTCCTAAATACACACAATATATATATATATTGTGTGTATTTAGGCAACATTTTTCATTAATGCATGTTTCATTAAATAATATAGACAAGTTTTGTCTATTTATTTTAAGTAAATTCCTTTCATATTGTTTGATAAGCTTAATAACATTATCATTGAAAGACAAAAGAAAATCGCCATATTGATACATGTTTTTTAATCCTATCTAAGCTTTCGGCTTACATAAGCTATCATTAGAGATGACACGTACATTACAATAAATTAAACAATACACCAACATTGCAAAAATGATAGTCTGTTTTGTTTGCATAGAAGATTTCCAAGCAATGACAAACTTGTGCATACGAGCCACTGAAAGTGAAAATCGCACTGTGGCCCATGATATCACACATAACCACACGAGAGTGATAACGAGAAGTGTTAAGTATGGGAAGCTGTTGGTATAATTATAGGCATTTAAGTAAATTTGTGGAGTTTTCATAGTTTATTTTGTTCAAGTTAGGTTTCAACTGTTTTATGTATATAGCTTCAAGAATTTTTAGTTTTTGTTTATTGTTTTCATGTTTAAGTATAGTTGTGTTTTCAAACAAGGATTTTCTGGAATTGTGTATGCAGCCAGGCATGTTGTTTTTAATGCCTAAAATATTAGAATTGTCATTCAAATGTAGAGTCAAGCGTTGTGAAAGCAAGTTTGTGGTGGGACCAACATACATATTATTTAATCCGTTGGAGATACAATCTCCCAGGCAATAAACAAAAATTAAAAACTCTTGAATGAAAAAAATATATATATATATATATATATATATATATATGAGACTCATGTTTTTTCAAGACCTAATTCTATCATCATTAAAGTACATATCTATTGTCACAGACTTTGATGTGTACTTCTTATCATAAGAATCAAGGACAACAGGATATACCCAAACAAATCATGTATGGTGAACGATGCCAAGTTAAAGATTCTCAGCATAAACCACGGAAATGCTTTCATATGCATAATGGATGATCCAAACTATCAAGTCAATGCACTTGGCAGAAACAAGTGGAGATCTATAAAACATCACACAGTGAGACTCACCTGTAATGACAAAGCTTGGTAGGTTAACAATCATCTTATCTGCAGACACTGCAGGAAAGTCATGTTCCATTCAATCTGGACTGACCAGATACTTGAAAATACATAACAAGAAAACTCAAGAGACCCAAATGATTAATGGTCTACATATGCAATCTGTACAATAACTCTTGTAAATTGTTTGCAGGCTACAAGCGACATTGTCAGTTTGATGACTGGTAGTGCAATGTCAATGTCAGTGATGGTTATACTTAATAAATGAGTTGATCAACATTTATATATATATATATATATATATATATATATATATATATATATATATATATATATATATATATATATATATATGTATATAAAATACATAAAAGGTTAATGGTCAGAGTTGAATCAAACCAAGAAAATAGCAGTATTAAAAAGTGCTCAATGCACATCTGAAAAAATAAAATAAAAGTAAAAATAACATGTAGAGCTTTTAACTATAAAAATCAGGAGGTCAGTTGAATCCACTACCTTGGTTTTAACCTTACGATATACTCAGGCAATTTTTAGCCAATGACTTCTTAACACTTTATTTTCTTTTTTTAAAACTAATGAAGGCTATATTATTATTTTTTAAAATAAATAAACAAATGTATGATGTTGGGTGTAATAGAATGGGTGGGGAAGGATATGAAGAAGGGAGGAGAAGAAGAAGATGGAGGAGGAAAAGGGGGATGAGAAGAAAAGCAAGGGTATTGTAAATATATCGGTGGGGGTGTTAATTGAAATGGACATTACTTTTTTTTTATCCAACCTCATATGTGCTTAAGAGAAATTTTCTGATATGTAAGCTAGGACTTAAGAATTATGATTTCTGGTTTAAAAGGTTCTTTGGATCTGGAAATACTATAATTGCTAATTAGTAATTTACAATACCCTTGCTTTTCTTCTCTTTCCCCTTCTTCTTCTTCATTCTTCACATCCTCCTCCCTTTTTATTATACCTATATATATGTAGTAAATACTAAAGACAAATTTGAAAAGTTCTATTTTGACAAATATCAATGAATTGGTATAATTAGAATTTAATTTCAACAAAATCTGTGCTAGTAAAACAAAAAGTGATTTCCATTAAGTGTCTCAACATTTGGTTTTTACTTTAATTGTATTATTATAGAAATTAGATTTTAGCTAATTTCAACTCAGTTTTTATTCTGAATAAGTAAACTAAATGATGGAAAACATCCAAATAAATAAAATAAATTATTAATAAATAAAAAGAAAAATATATAAAAAATTTCTTTAATAAAAAAAAAAGGTTCTTCAATCAAGAACATCCAGTGTGTAAATATTATAATTATTACAAATATATGTTAGTGATGAACAGTTAGGTAATATCTTAAAATTTTATTTCAAGGATGAACTTAACCCATAAATGACCACTATACTATTTTTGGGATGGTCGACATTAATCGGTTATATGCAGAATGCTATAATTTATACTAGACTTTCATTTATTTGTTTTGTTATTGAGATTAGATTTTTATCTTAATTTTTATAATTAATATTTTGGATTTTCATGATGGGTTTTAATGAGTTACAATAAGAATAAAGGATGAGAGTGTACATGCAAAACCTTGAAAGGTTGATAATTTCTTTTCTTTTTAAATCTGGTGTTTTTGTAAAATGAACTACATTTTCTAAAGGACATCACAAAAATAAGATACATGCATGTTTTTTTAAATATTGAAATTAATATAGAAAATTTTAAAAACATATTGCAAAATTGACATTAATGTTTTTCTTTTTGAGAAACAAATTATTTTTTTTAATTAGCATATGTCTGCATCAGAACTTTTACAATCATTGCAGTCAAGATTAATGCTATATTTTTTCCCACTTCATTAGATGGATATGCAGATATTGTCAAAGATTGCACAAGTTGGACAAACCCCAATATTTGGTTTTATCAAAATAAGTAACTATTTTGCATTCAGTTTTCTTTTATGCTATTATAAAATAGAATTATGGCATATTTACAGAAAAAAAAATGGTAGAACAAAAAGAGGAAATAACTTACAAGATACATTCTTGATGAGAGTCTGTAATGGGTGAGATAGAAAAGTTCTTACACGACCAGATCAGAAACTTGTTTGTCTTGCCTGAAATGTTGACATGTTGAAATTTTTGTATCAGGATTTTTTGTGATCAAAAACATTTAGAAGAAAAACAAAAAGCATTTCTTTTTCTTTAAAGAATATTGTTTATTCTAAAGTTTTGTTGTTAAATAATTTTGCAAAACTGATCTTTGTGGGTCTACAGTGAAAGTGCATAACTTATTGTTTAAAATTTTGCTCTTTTTTGTAAAAACTAGCTTGACGATTTAAATTATTAATACAAAAATCAATATTTATGACTAAATGCTTCTAGCAACAACAGTTAAAATGGATAGCACATGATAGAAAATAATGAAGATGCTGACTTTCCACATTACCTTAAACAAAAAGTTAGGAAAGAAACTCTTATCAATAATAGAAAAAAAGGGATAACAGTTACTGAAGTTGTGGAGTCTATTTGCCTGAAAAACTGAAAAAAGGTTTTATAAATTTCAACCAACATTGGTGCTGTTTGGTCAATGAATACTGAATATCTCCAGTGTAAAAGCTGCTAATCTCACTGTTACAATTACCATAATTTTATAGGTTTACATTAGAGATATATGCCCTCGTTTTTGTTATATTTTATCCTTAATAACAACTGACACTAATCCTCAGTAAAAAACACAAAAAAAGATGCATACAGTGTAACCATATATTGACTTATTACTTAACCATTGACAAATATCAGGAAGTACAAGACCTTCAAAGGAGAATATATAGATTTTTGGATAAAAAACACATTCTGTCCTGTACTTATACTGTCAATCATTGGTGAATTCCAATGTATAATTTTCAATGAATCTTCAACACCAATGTAAAGGCAATTCTGGATGGATCTGAGCCATGTATAGATATGAACACTATAACCAAATGAGCTTCAAACATTTGCAAAAAGATACCAATGAAACATTAGGTGGCTTGAGAACCTTTCCAACAAAAATCAATGGAGAGATTGATTGGTTTATGTTGTGGATCCAGAATAGGTCCGAAAGAAAACTCAAACTCAGCAATTTAGTGAAAACATATTATTAACAAAAAGAACGAATACAAAAGTGTTGCACATCTGACTGACAGCAAAGTACAGTAGTCAATTCATCAACTGTAAAAAGCCTCCCTCTTGAGAGGCATAATATAGTAATAGGAAAAGTCCATTTAGTCCATCAAGGTAGGTCCCATAACAGTTTACTTTTATGATTTATCAATCTTTTGCGGGTTATTTAAATCAATAAAATACTTACAGATTGTAACAATTTTTTGAAGATAATTATGATTTAGTGATACAAGCCATAGTAATTAACCCATAGCTAGGGGAAGAAGAGGTGGATTCATATCTTTCCCAAAGATATTTGCATGTAAGTGTGTTGCTTCCAATCTTGGTAGCAAAACACTTCCCTCTCCCTAATTTATAGGCAGAAGCACACAAATGCATGCTGAGATTTCTTCCTAGCCAATAAAGTAGGTCAGTTCTTGGTTTCATATGACTCAGTTCTGGTTTGTGTTGTCTTGGAGTGATATGTCCCGGAAAGGGATATATTTGAACGAAGTAGCAAAGTGGTTTCGGCTAATATAACCAAGTAGAATATGGTAGCAGTAATCGACTGGTACGTATCGTAGTCACAGGTAAGAAGTGTAGATCAATGGAGTAGTCCAATGGGCGTCGTTATAGACTTAGCTTTCAGACTAAGGCTCTTGACTATGTCGTACCTACATGTCCGCTGGTATTTATGATGGACACCAGCCAATCATATTCCAGTGAGGGGGAACACAGGTGTATGCATATTCCATTATATCATGGAGTCAGAACATGATGTTCACTTATCCAAACTTGCTTGTATGTCAACCCTAATTCTTAGTTTGTTAACTATTTGCCATATTACTGTTGCTTTGCCTTGCATATATTGTTTGCTTGCCTAATATTATTTTTGCCCTTTTCTTTTCTTTCTCTTGTTATTGTTTCTTGCAAACTTTGACAATTCTCTTTGTTGGGCAGTTCTGCCAATTACAGTTAACCATGGTCACTTATTCTACAGTCATTTAGGATCAAAGAAAAAAAAAACTGACAAATCCATTGTACCTAAAATACATTTTTAGATGAAAATTAAAGAAGATAAAATAATTGGAAAAAAATGTATCAATGTCAACTGATAATTGCATTTTTTTAAGCTTGCAAACTGTTAGATATGGAAAAAGTTATCAAGAAACAAACCCTATATATCACTCCCCTCCAGGTGGTCTGCAACAAGTTTTAACCCCATTCTTAGTTTGTGAACTATTTGCCATAGTACTGTTGCTTTGCCTTACATGTATTGTTTGCTTGCCTTATATTATTTTTGCCCTGATCTTTATTATTTTCTTTTCCTTGTAAACTTTGTCATTTCTGTTTGTTGAACAGTTGTCATTTTATTTTACATTTAACAATGACCACTCACTCTACACTTTTTTTTTTTTAATGCTAAGTATATTTTTTTTCTAACTCCTGCATGTTTTATCTTTCAAAAATTGTTGAAAAGCAAAAGTTTACATTGCTTTGCCTTATTGCTGTTAATTTACTTTACATATATTGTTCAGTTGCTTTATATTATTTTTTTTACCCTGTTCTTTTTTCTTTTTCTTGTTATTGCAAACTTTGTCAATTCTGTTTCTTGGACAGTTCTGTCATTTTATTTTACATTTAATAATGGCCACTAACTCTACAAAGTGAAATATAATGAAAATAACTGGATTTGGAACTTTGCTCTCTGCTTTCTGATCTCAAATTCCGAGGTGTTATCCATGACACCACCCACACATCCAAGCTTACAGCACCTGGCATTCCCAAGCAGCCACCGATCTAGGTAATATCAGATTCAATGTTGCTTAACTTAAGTGATCATATAAGAACCTGTATTTCACCATGATATAGCCATAAGTCTATCTATGGAGAAAGAACTAATTTGAATTCCATCAACCATGATGTGAAGAAGTTGGATATATCACAAAGCAGGCACTGGATGAGGAAATCCACAGGGAAGAAGTTGGGAGGGCCTTGTTAAAAAGAATCAAGAGGGAGGCAAATGCAATCTAGACTGAAATGGGAAATTTAATTGGAGAGGACTCATTTTTCACAAGAAACAAGATACTCAATAGAACTGTAATTTATATTCCTCCATAATTTTTTATCACTTTAAATGTTATTTTTAGTGGATACTCATATTTGAGTAGACTCTCCATTAATTTATTCAACAGTAGATTTATTTTCTTCTACCAGCCTGAATCTTATTACAGAAACATATGTGTTCTCTGGCAGTATTCAAACCTGTCTCCCTCTGGGCAGAGGGAAACTAACATTAGAGCTGATGTGCCTTAACTGACTTGCCAATGGAGAAACCTTGCCAATCAAGCAAATTCTGAAATGTGTCTTTAAGCGAAATCCTCCTGGTATCAAATTCCTCAAAAATTTCACATCTGCTCAGTTTCATATGAAACATAAACAAAATAATTTTCTAAGGTAATGAATTTTTATTTATCAATCTGACAGATTTTTATTGCTTAAAGGCATGTTTCAGACTTTACTTGATCGGCAAGGCTACTCCATAGCTGAGTCAGTTAAGGCATGTCGAATTTAACAATGGTTTCCCTCTGCCCAGAGGGACATAGATACAAAAGCTGCCAGAGAGTGTATATTTTTCTTTAATAATATTTCATGAATATTCAGGCCAGTAGATGAAAATAAATAAATAAATATACTATTTAAATGAAGCGTTTAATCAAATATGAGTATCCTCTAAAAATAACGTTTAAAGGGATAAAAATCTGTTGGATTGATAAATAAAAATTCCTCCATAAATTCAAAAACTGCTTTTAGTTTCTTTAGGTTCATAAAAATTATTTATTCATAAATGGAGAAAGTAATATTTAAAAGTGTGATACAATTTATTTTGGGGGTGTCATATTAAAATGTAGAATGACGTCACTAAACTGTAAACATGAACACATAAATTGCATGGAGACAGCCAATGGACTATAATATACGTTTTTTGTCTGTCATGTGTGTATATTTATATATTTATTTTTTTAATCATTTGATCCCAAGCAAGGCGATAATGCTACTAAGATGCAAGGGGCTACTGGGAGTGAAAGAGAAGGAAAAGACTTTAGAGGGAACTGGAAACCCAACCCTAATCAGGAAACAAGGGATACATATCTACTACTGTTCAAAAGAACGAGGAAGTGTGTAACCAGGCAATAAGCGAACCTACCATTTTAAAAATTTATGACCAAAAAGTAAAACTAATTTTTGTAGTTTAGAAGTGCTTGGGTATGTGTTTATATAAGTGTACATATAAATGTATATGGGCAGCAGATTGGTTAAAATCCAACAATAAATTCATGTTTATGATTTTTTAATTCTTTCTTCAGTTTTGACAATTTGTCTTAATTATTGGAAAGAAATTGTCCAATATCTCCTAAGGGGCTATTGGGAGTGAAAAGAGAAGGAAAAGACTTTAGAGAGAACTAGAAACCCAACCCTAATCAGGAAACAAGAGATACACATCTACTACGATTGTTAAATTTGATATGCCTTAACTGTTTCAGCTATGAAGTAGCCTTGCCAATCAAGTAAAGTCTGAAACGTGCCTTTAAGCAATAAAAATCTGTCAGATTGATTTTTCCTTTCGTTTTTATCAAAGAATTTGTTTCTATATTAAGAGTAAGGAGGCACGGTGGAGTAATGGATAGCAGTCCGGATTGAGGAATCGGAGAGCCAAGTGTGAATTCCAGTCAAATCCATTACATTCACTTATGTGCTAATACTCTTGGGAAAGGTATGAATCCTCTTCTTCTTCCCCCAGCTACAGGTAAATAGCAGGACAGACTGGGTTCTATAGCCTTGGATGGCAAATGGTCTACCACAGAAAGAAATGGCAACCTACTGTGGGAAAAAAATCTGCCTTGTCAGTCATGTATTAAAAAATATATGATTGCCTAAGTGTGTATCATGCATGGCACGTAACTGACTGATTAAGAGTACAATAAAGAATTTGTCTAGAGGTTGAGTTTTTAATTTATCTTTATACATTATATCACTTAATAAAGATATACAGTGTAACCCGGATATAAAAGAGTTGTGGGGACCGGAGAAGAAGTCTCTTATATCCGGGTTTTCTATATCGGGTTTGGTCTATTTTGTTTAGGTAAGTATGGGCTCTAATTTGGGACCAGAGAAAATCTCTCTTATATCCGGGTTTGGTCTATTTTGTTTAGGTAAGTATGGGCTCTAATTTGGGACCAGAAAAAATCGGGTTTCTCTTATATCCGGGTTTGGTTTATTTTATATACATTAACACAGGCTCTAATTTGGGACCAGAGAAAATCTCTGTTATATCCGGGTTACACTGTAGAATGAGTAGTGTGGGTGTTGACTCCAATGTTCAATTTATATATATATATATATATATATATATATATGTATATATATATATATATATATATATATGTATATATATATTGGGTATATCCACAAGTTCACAATACCTAAGGCTTGAAAAAAAATTTTTTAAATGAGAAATCTTTCTTGAAGCTTTTAGCTTAGTTTTAATTTTAAGCTAATAGATTAAATTTAATGTTACCAATAACCAAAATACTTTTGCAGTAATTTTAAAAATATTGGGAGGTCGAATTGTACAAACTTTTCCATTTATGATTAGTAAATATAATTTTTATTTAATAATAATATCACCTAACAAGAACAAAGTAATACAGAAATTTAAAAGATTTAAAACTTTATAAATTATTTTAACTAGAGTTAAAAAAAATGAAATAAATTCTTGTAAAAAAATTCATTATTTTGCAAAAAAAAAAAAATATTAAGACAATAGTGTCTATAATATATCTTATTCATAAAACAATTAAAAACTTTTTCTAATTAAATAATGTTTTAGTTTTATAGCATTTTTTTCTTTTACAATTCAGAGAAGATCTTCAGTAACTGGTGGTCGCATTTTACAAAAATAAATCAATGATTTGAATTCTCCAAGGAGTTTTGCTTTTAACTAATATAAACATAAAGTGGAACAAAATTTAATAAAATTAAATAAGTGGGTGTGGGGTGGGAGTGACAAATGTAAATGTAAAAAAAAAAATATTTTTACCAAGATTTTCCAATAAAAAAACATTTCTAAAATAATTTTATTCATTTGTGAATAAGTCCTGAATGTTTCATTAAAATCCAACAATTATTTGATTTTTGCAAGAATTTCCAAATCAATGTTTTTTCACCACAAAAAAGATGCTAAAATTTCCTATAATTTCTCCACTCCCGCTGTCACACACAAAAAAAAAACATTTCCAACCAAAATTCTGCATGTTCTAAAAAGGATGAAAAATATAATTTAATCATCTATCTGTATATAAAATTCTGTGACTTCAGTTAGTTCATCCGTCTGTCTGTCCATCATATCCACTAAAATAGCCATACATTGACCAATCAAAAACTAATTTTGGGAAGAAGTGCAACGAGGTAAGTGGGTGCAATGAATAATATTAAATTTTTTTAATATAATTTTACATAAGCTGCCAAAACTAGCTGAAATACAGTTGTTTTGCAGTGAAAACAACTCTATTTTGACTACTTTTTAGATGTTTTCATAACTTGGCAAACACCAGAATCTAGTCTCCAGTTCACTTTGCCTTTGTGAGAATTATAAGCAAAGCACAAGGCTAAATGCTTCAAAAAGTTGGAATTTGACTAGCAGAAAGGAATATTCATGCAGGTATGTTGCATGCTCAAGAGTAAGAAATCCTAAGAATTTATTCTTCTCTTTTAAAAAGGAAAAAATAAATTTTCTTAAAAACATTGTTTACCATGAAGTCCTATGAAATTAAATTAAATATTTATTAAGTACAAAGTACAAAGTAGGGTTTTTATCAAAGTATTTTTCTAAACAAATCACCTTATTCAAATTTCATAGATTGGTTTGACAAAAATGTTAGCAAAGATATAACTTCAACAATAGTAAATACTGTAAGGATTTCAACTTGTGTCAGTGTTGAAATCTAACTAACTAACGCCTTTATCCACTGTGCCATGTGTCCTCAAGTGGATAAAGGCAGTGTTAGATCCAGTGACAGGACCCAAAAGTGTGAGTTCAATACCCGTTTAAGGCAGTGGAGAACTTGGAGAGGGAATTAACAGGAGATAACTAATAACTGACATCCATTAAACATGGCATATGGAACTAGAACAGTCTACCCCAGTGAGCGAAATAAAGGGTTCAGTTCGATATTCCAACCACCTGAAGAATGCCGGAGCGTACAACAGCCGAAATGTTGTAATAAATATGACTACAAAGATGAAGACAATAGTCTGAATAATGTAAATAGTGAAAACAAATCTAGTAATCAAAAACAAATTCTTTGACCTCTTCTCTTAATAATAACAAAGATTTTGACAATAAAACTTTGTTTTTGTTAAGTTTGTAGCATTTTTTCATCATGGTAGCTCTTCAGTGGAGGTACCTAACCAACAAACACATGAAGGAAAAAATAATTTTTTGAAATGGACTGGTACAAGAAGTGTGTGTGTGTGTGTGTATTTGTATATTAAGTAGTGCTGAAATGTTCTTCACCTGACTAAGAAGCCCTTCACAAAAATATTCTGATGGTTGATAATTTGGTCAGATTTTTTTAAGGGGATCAGGCTAAGAACTTTTCATCAGTCCCTCATGCATGCATATATATTACATCCAATGTTTCTGTCTGAATTTCTAAAATGAGGAGTTATTATTTATATCTGGTATTATCACAATATTTCAACCATTGTACTATACTGCCTTCATCAGGTGCTTGTCAATCTGGATATCCTTCTGATAATTTCAAACCGAACCTTTATTTTTATCTCCGAGTAGTGTGGGGTAGATTATACTTGTTCAACTGACCATGTCAAGCATTTCACATCTAGTTCTTATTTAGTACTGCTCAGTTATGGCTGGCTCTGTCTCCAACATCTTGCCCAGGGATTGAACTCACAATTATTATGTCAGCATATTCATGGTTATGATATATTCTGAAGATCAGGTGGTCTGAGAGCATTTCCAACAACATTATGGGGAAGGAACTAATTAAAACTGCATCAACCAGGATGTCAAGAAGCAAGTGGTGTCAGGTTGGATTCTCATTTAAACCAATTTGCTAGGATACACCATGAGCATCAGGTGGCCTGAGAATACTAAATTCATGAACGAATCGTGTCACTATGTTGAAAAATAAATGCTTTTTTCATCATTAGGTTATTGACGTACTTCTATATACTGTGCATTAAAAGGTATAATCAATGGTCAGGAATTAATGCAATTTGTGAGAATACAATTAATTTTTTATAATTCTTACAGACAAAATAAACTTGTACTTGAAAAAACAAAAAAAAAATGGAGTAAATGAGAATTTAAATTTTCTTCTGAAAGATTTTTTTTTACAATAATATTCTTCCTGTAGAATGCCCAAGAGCCACTCGAGGTAGAGAGTTATAGAGTGAGAAGTAAGGGTCACAATTTATGGGGATATGTAGGAAGATAACAGTTAATTAAAAATGTTAAGATTTTTATCTTGACCAGTAACCTGCTCATGGGCTAAGACTTTTGTTAAGTCTTGAGACTTACTGGGCTGTGATAAAAATATTACTGAGATTGTGTTCTGTGAGACAGTGGAAGTTGGGAAGGGCATGGCCTTTGTCATCTAACATGGAGTTAGAAGCAAAGACCATGATGGAGAGCTTTGCCTTATCTGATGAGGATGAGATGACATCAGGGTCATTTATGATAGTAAGCACTGACATTTTGTTGGAGATCTTTCAGAACTCCTGGAACAAAAGTTGTTTCATTCTGACTTTGGTCAGGACTGCTTCTGTATAGTTATACTTTGCATTTTTTAAAAACTCGATGAATAAGAGAAACAATACAAGTTTTATGATTGCTTTCCCAATGCAACAATAGAAAATGTAGATTACAAAATAGTAATTGGCACCAGAAAGTTAATTAACACAAGGTTCAAAAAGTGAAACAGGTTTTACTTGCTTACCTAACAAAAATTGTATACATAAATATTCTAAACTTAACCAATATCTTGAATTTTAAATAATGAAAATAAAGAAAAATTTCAAACAAAACCAGTACTTCTTCCAATAAAGAGAGTATATATTTGTATGGGTATGTGTAATTATTGGTAAGGTGGAGTAATGGATAGCAGGTTGGATTGAGGAATTGGAGAGCTGAATTTGAATTCCAGTTGAATCCATTACATTCACTTATGTGCTAATACCCTAGGGAAAGGTATGAATCCTCTTATTCTCCCCCTAGCTATGGGTAAATAACAGGACAGACTAGGTTCTATAGCCTTGGATTTAAGAAGGCAAGGTAGTGTAATGGATAGAAGGTTGGATTGAGGAATTGGAGAGCTGAGTTTGAATTCCAGTTGAATCCATTACATTCACTTACATGCTAATACCCTAGGATGGGAATCCTCTTATTGTTTAAATAGCTATGGGTAAATAACATGAGGAAAGACTAGGTTCTATAAATGGCAAATGGTTTAAAGGAAGGACTGATTCAGTTGAATCCATTATTCAAAATCCCTAGGGAAAGGTTGGGGCTTGGGTGCAGTAGGTTCTAACTTGGATACTAAAAGTGTAATGGAAAAAAAAAAAGGAATTGAGAGCTGAGTTTGAATTCACAATGAATCCATTACAGCCCTATGTTCCTCATGGAAGGGAAAGGTATGACTCTTATTATATATATATATATAAATAACAGGACAGACTAGGTTCTATAGCCTTGGATTTAAGAAGCAAGGTAGTGTAATGGATAGAAGGTTGATTGAGGAATTGAGAGCTGAGTTTGAATTCAGTTGAATCCATTACATTCTTATGTGCTAACCAAAAAGGTATGAATCCTACCCTAGGGAAAATTGTTATTCTCCCCCTAGCTATGGGTAAATTCTGATGTTTGGATCTTCAGCTTTTGGAGAAAAGTGGACACACATTAACAACAGGGTGTATATATACACCTATTATGCTAAACCAAATACTGATCTGTCTGGTGGCTATGTTATGTATGATGTCTGCCTGGAAAGTAGACTTCCTTTGGGGCCTCACACATCTCAGTGTCTATTTCACCTTTTTTTAATCATTTTATTGCAAGCCAAGTGATAAAGCCACTAAGATGCATGAGTGAAAGAAACTGAGAAAATGTTATTGGAGAAAGAGAGAGAGAGAGATTGGTTTGGTTTCTTTTGTTTTACGGCATATCAACCTCAATGGGTTATTTAATGCTGACAAAATTTTTTTGGCTGGTAATATTTTCTTTTGTCAAAAATCTATTTCTGGTAATAATTATTTTCTTCAAAACTGTATTGCTGGTAATATATATATATATTTTTCAAAAATGTATTGTTGGTAATTTTTTTTTTCTTCAAAAATTTATTACTGATACTTGTGGACAAAGTATTTCACGTATTAAAACCAACCTCTACACTTTCACAGTGCTCTGTCCCCAGCTTCAGGGTCAACTATCTGCCCATAGCTGGGACCACAACAGATGCCACCACCCCAGGTCATGGTGGACCTGGGAACACTAGCAATTAAGAGGTGGTTCCATGCTCCTCAAAACCTCTCAATCAGAGGCCCTGCTGCTGGACATAGTTTATCGTCTTACCCAGGTCGTGGATGTAGTTCAGCATCATACCCAGGATGTGAGAGAGAGAGGACAATAAAAAATCAAGATCTAAGAACACAGATGATGATGATTGAGATTTTTTGAAGATTGTGGTTAACAAGAAAGCAAGAAGCAGAAAGAGAGTTTAACATGAAGAGTGAGAGAAAAAAACTATTAATGTAGAACATATGCTTACCTTTAGTAATTTCAACAGCAAAATTATGAGTCTTTGCTACCAATCTACTACTAAGCTTAAATTAAGTCTCAGTACCAAAGTAGAAAGTCTATCAGAACAATTGCCATGAATATAGAAAAGTTACAGGGAAGCTATATTAATTGATTGGGAGACAAAATGCCAGGTCATGACCCATAACATTGCAGATTCTTCTTTGATTTTGTCAAGAATATCTAGATACATAGTAGAAGCACCAGATAAGATACACAGATAAATGGTAGACTTATAGAGGTGCAAGATAGATTCTGGTGACAATAATTGTCTGGCACAACAGAATGAACCAATTTTCTTAGAAGCAGATTTGGCAATTGATAGAACTTACATTTACTTCTGGATTATTTCAACAATAAAATGATGAGACCTAACTGCCAATCCATAATGTTTTCCAAGTTCTCTTTCAAGATTGCCATCAGTTGCATTATAGAATTCTTAATCTGGTCATTGGCATTTCAATGGAGATTTTAACATTGTTAAAAGCCAGAAGCCTCAGAAAGACAAAGAAACAATGAAGAGGGCATAACAAACATGTGTGATGCTTTGCTGAAGAAAAATTTGCACAAAGTAAATATATGTAAACATATAACACACATCTACATACATAAATACATTTTTTTAGGTCTACTGATTATGGAACTCTCATATTAGAGAAGGGGGAAATTCTTCAGTACTGGAACTCTTTCATGATGAAAGAGAACAGCGTGCAATACACAAAGTTATCGAAGTGCCTGAAATCCTAAATTATGAGTCTTTGCTGCCAATCTACTCCTTGGCTTAAATTCACAAAGTGTACATACCATGACACAAAAAAACCTGTTTGAACTGCTAGGGAAGCTTGATTTATTTAAAGATTATATTAGAATTATCCAACACTTATACTGGGAGGAATCCGCCTGCATGCGGATGGAAAAAAAAATGCACAAAAATAGAAAGAGATGTCAGACAAGGATGTGTCATCTTACCAGACTTATCCATCCTTTCCATTGAAGCTATCCTGAAAAAATAAGAAGTCTTACTGGTAATGGTCAGTGGCATTTCAATGGAGATTTCAGCATTTGTCAGAAGCCACAGGGAGGCAAAGAATCAATGTAGAGGGCAAAACAAACGTGGGTGATGTTTTGCTAAAGAAAAAATCATACAAAGTAAATATATGTATACATATGACACACATCTACATGTTTCTTTTCCGGAACAAGGAATGCAATATTCATGCTCAGAATGTTATCAGAAAGAGCAATACAAGTGTAGAAGGACAAGCACCTGTGTTTTATAGACTAAGCAAAGGCATTCAACAAAATATGCCACAAAGATCTGTTGAAACTGCTCAGCAACCTTGACATATTTGGGAAAGATATTAAAATAATGAAGAACCTATACTGTCAGCAAACAGACTGCATGTGGATAGAAAATGAGTTCAGCAGATATACCAAAATAGAAAGGGACATAAGGCAAGGGTGTGTCTTCTCACCAGACCTATTCAACCTATACAGCAAGGCAATTCTAAGAGAACTAGAAATCCTACCAGGATTCATCATTGGTGGCCACAATCTTAACAACATAAGATATGAAGATGACAGTGCTGATAGCAACATGGAAAGGAATTTACAAAACCTTCTACAGAAGGTAGCAAAGGAGAGCAAGAAGAAGGGACTAAGCATAAACTACAAGAAGACAGGATGCATGGTCATCAGTAAAAAGATGAGCCTAAAATCAAACAGGTGTGGAAATTTAAATATCTGAGAAGTATTCTGACAGAGGACTGTAAGTGCAACATTGAGATCGAAGACGCATTGGGATGGCCAAAGACGCATTCCCATGGCTAGGTAGAGTATTACAAGACAAGATAATTTTGTAAGCAACAAAGAAATGAGTACTGAACTGCTATGTAATATCTGTCCTGCTTTATGTCAACGAATGTTGGACGTTCTCCTCAAAGATGAAGAAGAGACTCAAGACAACGAAGGTATGGTCCTAGAGAAGGATGCTAAGGATACCATGGACTGAACATGTAAGCAATGATGAGGTTTTGGAGAGGATGCAAACAAGGAAGAAACTTATACTTAACATCAGGAAGAGGCAGCTGAAATTTCTGGGACACATATTGAGAAAGACAGCTTGGAGAATCTGATACTCACAGGGCGGATAGAGGGAAAGAGAGACAAGGGAAAGCACCACGTGACATAGTGAGGTTAAGCAAGTGGATGAGAGAACAGTCTCTGGGAGAATTAGCAAAAATCCAAAACATATTGAGAACTACAAGAGATAGTAGAGAGCCATGATCACCTATGTCCTAAAGGAACACAGCACATAAGAGAAGAAAGATTTTTCAGTAAAATGGAACAGAACAATTATTTTGAACTCTAGCTGACTACAAGTGCAATACCTGATGTAAAAATGTTCTAAAATTATATTTTCTAAACCCTTGATTAGTATTGTGTGGTATTGTCACGGCATTAATATGGTGAGCTTTTTCAAACACCTCATATTTACATTCTTTAGTTCTTATTTTTATTGTCATATGTTGTCTTGGGTGATTTCTGGTTCTTAAAGGATGAATAAAATTTAAAAAAAAATGAAACAGTTTTATTTTTAAGAATTAAATTGAAAGGCCAATGAATATGTAACGTCCAAAAGTTCAAACATACAAAAACAGGTTTCCATAAACAAATAAAACTGCCTGTAAATCTTGTGAATATTATGTCTTGAACCAGAAACCCTTTGTCATTACTTGACAGGAGATATTTAAAATAAAACAACTTGACTAATCATGAAAATTTGACTTGCCACTTGCTAAATATTAAGGAGCAACAATTTGTGAGGTGTTTAACGGACTAATGGAAAGTTAAACATGTAGGTGATATTCTTTCTAGTATAAATCGATGTATAAACTTCTCTTTATCTAAATATACATAAAAATGTTACATATTTTACAAAGGAGAACCTTGATCGCAAACATCATTTTATCTTTTAGCAAATTACTTCTAAAAGCAATTTCAGTCACTAACTGGTTTCTTAACCAGACACACAGGGTGTGATTTCCGCTATCTCAAAAATCTCTAGGTCAAGAGGTAGGAACCAGATAAAACCTAGAGAAGCAAATATCAATAAGAAAAAAACCTGGAGTTACAACCACAAGTACTAAATTATACTTGGAATGTAAGTGTGAAAGCAATTGAAAAAACAGCATGAGTAGTAAATCCAATTCTTCATACCACATTGCTTGGTGCGTTCGTTGAGAGAGTGAAGGATGAGAGAAACTCGTTATTCACTCAAAATAAAATAAAGAAAATCAATTGAATTTAGATATCTTCATTGCATAGTGGTCATTGCAAAGGAAAGTGAAAACAGCATGCAGAGTTCAAATTCCAGCCAAGTTCAATGAATTCACTTTTGCACAAACACACTTGGAAAAGTATTATTCCTATATACTCTTGCTCACAGCTATGGGTTAAATAGCAGAGCAGAATGGGCTTTCTTGCCTTGGTTGGAATCCAGTTTAGGAGAAGGACAACTCTAAATTGAAAACTGGTCAGGTATAGAGCTAATCAAGTTAACCCCATGAAACCTACTTGATATTAAAGCCACATCAGTAACAATTAGTGTGGTAAGTCTGTGGCCTTATGATGGCGGAATCGAATTCAGATATATTCACTGGGTGTGGGAGAGATGAGTAGTGTTCAGTTGATACTTAGAAATGTTCATTACAGCTTCCTCCATATATTCACATCATTAAGATTTGGAAGTTGTGATTATTACAATGTTTTAGCTTTTCTCCCCTTGTGCTCTCTGGCCTTCTTCAGGTGGTTGTAAATCTGGGTAACCTTCATGGAATTTCAAACTGAGCCCTCTATTTAATCTTCTCTCAATGTATATATATATATATATATATATATATATATATATACAAAGAATAATCACACATAGAATTAATCAGAAGTATTAATGCGATTATTGGCGACATCCATCGCTAGAAAACATAATATATGCATTAAAATCCTGTTCATCCATAGTGCGAGTTTTGATCCTTGACGAAAAACTTGTTGTCTGTAGTTTTTCAGTTTATTTGATGTTAAAATGCTAGTACTTATGGATAGTCTTCTATCCATCATCAGGCATGTGTTTTTTTTCCTTATAAAATCAAAAACTTGAGACGATATACCTGTATGTCGACCGAAAGATGTTTTTTGAATATCTGCTATTATTGACAACAAGTTTTTCGTCAAGGATCAAAACTCGCACTATGGATGAACAGGATTTTAATGCATATATTATGTTTTCTAGCGATGGATGTCGCCAATAATCGCATTAATACTTCTGATTAATTCTATGTGTGATTATTCTTTGTATGTAAATCATATGCTGCCTAATGTTTTATGTTTATATATAATCCTGTCAAAGAACGAATATTTTCTATGAAAATTTCTCGGACATTCAGGCCGGTAAATGTTATTTAATACTGTTTATCATAAACAGAGCATTTGCTTAAATACTTGTATCTATAAAATAACAACGTTAAACATAAAAAATGTCTTTAATAAATAAATTGTCGGACCTTGTCATTTCTTATATATATATATATATATATGTGTGTATATATATATATATATATATATATATATATACATATATATATATATACATATATATATATATATACATATATATATATATATATATATATATATATATATATATATATATATGCATGTATGTGTATATATATATATATATATATATATATATATATATATATATATATATATATATATATATATATATATATATATATATATATATATAAATTGTGTATTTAGGCAGTAATCCTTCATTTATAGATGTTTCATTAAAGACGACAGACAAGGTACTATGATTAAGTATTTTATTTAATTATTCTTCTGTTTGAACAAGTGTTTTCTTTTCTGCACACAGAGTGTGTAGTAACTGTCCAAATGTTCTATAATTCCAATCGTTTTTGGCTATACTTTTAGCCATTATCAAGGATGGTTTTATTTTTTTCAATAGGGTATGTGGGTTGTGTGTATGATTTTAGTGTTATAAAGATGTTTTATTTTATGAGCACAGCACATTGTGGCTGTGTCCATAGTTAATATTATTAAATGTTGGCTTTTTCTTTATTATTATTAAGGCTTCCATTATTTTTAATCCTTTTTTTTACATATGGATGAGGTTATTATGTTTGTATTTTCTACTAGTATGTTTTGGATGGAGTCTGGTCAGTGTGTGTGTGTGTGTTTAAATAGATTTTAATAGAGCTGTGTTCAGATAGGTGTAACATAAAAAATCTGGATAGGCATGTAGTCATGTAATCAATGTAATTATTTATGAATTTGGTTTATTCAGGAACACGGTTGCTTAAGGGGCATTTGAACTCATAAATAATGTTTGTTCATTGTAATTTTGATTTTACTGTAGATAATTAATATATATATATATATATATATATATATATATATATGAAAATTTAACTTTTGAACAAAAACAATACTTGCCAAAAAATGGCAAAATTAATGAAAAAATGCTCAATCCATTTCTCAAATAAACAGAAATATTGATCAATTTAAGAGAGATGCTTTTATTTATAAGATTTAAATCAATATTAAGGTATTGGACCTTTTTATCTTTACCGTAAAAAGCTTAAATACTATTTTTTCCTTATTCTATCATTCTCTTTGCATTTATCTAACATCACCATTAAGCCATCATCCAATATAGGCAAAGATCTTTAATGTTTATAATTTTATCAAGTTCCATTAATAAACAGAGAACTATTGGATCTGATACCTCTGCACCATCAAACAATCCTTGGGAATCTCAAATTTACTATTTTTTGTATTTTTATGCCAGATATTTTTTATTGTGAAAAACTACTAACTTACAGCAATGCTTAATTTATCCACATGCTTACTTTTCTCATACATAAACTCTTTATCAAACCTGTGCTCCGATATAGATGGATAAAAGTCCTTTCTAAACCTTGCACCACTATCCATTTAATCAAGCTTGTTAGGTGGATAAGTTATGTCCTGTAAGTATCACATTTTCCAAACCCTCTTTCCTCATTGTCTGCCTTAAAAAATTCAACTTTCTCTTCCTGATGTTAAGTATAAGTGTCTTTTTTGTTTCCATTTTCTCTAAAATTTCATCATTGCTCACACGTTCAGTTCATGGTGTTCTCAGCATCCTTCTATAGAACATTTCTGTTGCTTCAAGTTTCATTTTTGAGGAGATTGCTCGGCATTCACTGCCATATAAGAGGATTGATATTACATAGCAATTCAGTACTCTAAGAAATTTTTCTGTTTCTTAATACTTTGCTTAGCTTTTGGAAGGCATCTTTCACTATCCCAATGCATCTTGGGATTTCAGTTTCACACTTTTCATCCTATTTTGATAAAAGTTTTGTGAAAAAAAAACATTCAAATATTCTTATAACTTCTGTAAGCATAATGATGATAATTTTTACTGGGTACATGTGTTTGAGTTGCTGACCCTGTTTTCTGAATTTTATTAACCTTTACAACTCTGCAGGGATATGTGTCCGTTATCAATACTCTTTCTCAATATTCTCTGGGTGGACATATTCACCAAGTGATAGAGCTTTATTTCAAAGGGAAAGTACATTTCTAAAAATAACCTATTACTATGGAAATGACATCATTAACCTCGTGGTAAGAACTGGGAATGACATCATTAAATTTGTGGTAAGAACTGGGAATGACATCATTAAATTTGTGGCAAGAACTGGGAATGACATCATTAACCTCGTAGTAAGAACTGGGAATGACATTAAATTTGTGGCAAGAACTAGGAATGCCATCATTAACCTCATGGTAAGAACTGGGAATGACATCATTAACCTCGTGGTAAGAACTGGGAATGACATCATTAACCGCGTGGTAAGAACTGGGAATGACATCATTAACCGCATGGTAAGAACTGGGAATGACATCATTAAGTTTGTAGCAAGAACTGGGAATGACATCATTAGCCTCATGGTAAGAACTGGGAATGACATCATTAAGTTTGTAGCAAGAACTGGGAATGACATCATTAACCTCATGGTAAAAACTGGGGAATGACATCATTAAGTTCATAGAAGAACTGGGAATGACATCATTAACCTCATGGTAAGAACTGGGAATGACATCATTAAGTTTGTAGCAAGAACTGGGAATGACATCATTAACCTCATGGTAAGAACTGGGAATGACATCATTAACCTCATGGTAAGAACTGGGCAATGACATCATTAAGTTCATAGTAAAGAACTGGGGAATGACATCATTAAGTTTCATGGCAAGAACTGGGGAATGACATCATTAACCTCGTGGTAAGAACTGGGGAATGACATCATTAGCCTCATGGTAAGAACTGGGAATGACATCATTAAGTTTGTAGCAAGAACTGGGAATGACATCATTAACCTCATGGTAAGAACTGGGAATGACATCATTAAGTTTGTAGCAAGAACTGGGAATGACATCATTAGCCTCATGGTAAGAACTGGGAATGACATCATTAAGTTTGTAGCAAGAACTGGGAATGACATCATTAACCTCATGGTAAGAACTGGGAATGACATCATTAACCTCATGGTAAGAACTGGGAATGACATCATTAGCCTCATGGTAAGAACTGGGAATGACATCATTAAGTTTGTAGCAAGAACTGGGAATGACATCATTAAGTTTGTAGCAAGAACTGGGAATGACATCATTAACCTCATGGTAAGAACTGGGAATGACATCATTAACCTCATGGTAAGAACTGGCAATGACATCATTAGCCTCATGGTAAGAACTGGGAATGACATCATTAAGTTTGTAGCAAGAACTGGGAATGACATCATTAACCTCGTGGTAAGAACTGGGAATGA
>CAHIKZ030000271.1:0-175000 GCA_903632075.3 Acanthosepion pharaonis
TCAAACTCAGGGAATCTTCATTTTCATCTTAAAAGCCAACACATTAGGCAGCTCACTTTGATTTGGATCAGCTGCCGATTGCATCTAACTTGTAATGGCAGGCAATTTGTGATTCTAGGCTCAGATTCTGAAACCTAAATAAAAGCTATTCTCAAACATATCACGTGTTTCCTTACTCTCCTTCGAAAGGCCCAGCTTCATCTGCTACAGAACCTCACCCAAACTTTCTGTAGGCTTACAAGATCATGAAGAGATGCCAGGAAATGGAAAGTGAAATTAGAAGAAATCGCAATTAGTCAAGGGAATTAAGTGGTTGAAGAAACAAAAAGAAAAACCGGTGCTACAGTCTAACAAAGGTGTAAAAAGGAAGATAATCTCCAAGAGATTTTTCTTTGACTATAAAATTTAGAGATAGTGGTTAATGGGGAATAATTGAAGACAAGTAAAAAAAAAAAAAAAAAAAAATTGCATTAGATCAGTGACCTGAAAATAATTTAACAAGAAAAAAAAAAACCTCAGATATCAAAGACTTTCTTTTGTTTCTACACTGTTTACTTTCTTAATCAAGTTTGTCTCACTAAAAGTTAAACCTTGCACATTTTAGAACAACTAGAAAAAAAACTGTTCAGAGAAAGAGGAATTTTCTTTTTTATCAAGTGTGTTATGATGTAATGGATAAGGACTTGGAATAAGAAATGGGACAGCAAAGTTCGAATTCCAGTTGTGTTCTTTACATTCACTTATGTGCAAATACCCTTGGAAAGATATGAATCCATCTCTTCTCCTGCCAGCTATAGGTCGAATAACAGGACAGACTGGGTCCTATAGCCTTGGTTGGCAACAAGTCTACTGCAGAAAGAAACATCAACCTACTGTGGGAAAACCTTCTGCCTGAAAATCTAAGCATGTATCATGTATGGCACTTAACTGATCGGCTATTATCACTATTACCATTGGTATAACTGTCAGACATATCATTTTTTTGTTATATACCAGCAATCTAAATCAACCAAAAGCAACTTGGATTTGACTTCACAACAATTGAGAATGAGAAAAATCTGAAGATTTAGCACTATGACAGTTCAGGTGCCATTAGAAATAAATTAAGCAAATGTAGAAAGAGGAAACAGGAGAAGATTAGTAGGAAAGATTAAATAGCTTAACTGATCATATTAGGCCACATATATTCATCTCAACTAGTCTTAGTGCCTCATGTTTAACTCACCACAATTTAAGAGTACAGCAAAATAAATCAGTTTTTAAACTAAAAATGACTTATTACTAGTAGAGCAAGTGACCATTTCACAGCACATATTTTATAATTTAAGAATAAAACCTGAAATAATTGATTTTTCAACTTTTTTTTGTGTGTGTGTGTGCTTATGTAGTGCTTTCAACATATTTCAGAGATTTTTTTTCTTTTAATTCACTCCAAATTAAAAAGAATTTGTATTTACTAAAATTCACACTAAATTCTCTCAGAGTGAGGCCCTTCCATTGCACTTCGCTTGAGTTGACCTTTGCAATTGCCCAAATTTGGGCAACTCGAGTGCGTTATTTCTAAGTATGTGTGGTTACTGATCATACTCACCTGATAAACAAGCCAAAAACAGATTTTTTTTCTTTTTTTTTTTTTTTTTTTTTAAATGGTAAAATATTCCTTGTAAGTACATCAAACATCTGCACTTATCAAAAATCAGGGAGTTATTCACATTTCATAATTTTTCATTATGAGGGTTGGAGTTATTGCAAAGCAAGCTAAACAAATCTTAATTTAAAATTTATAATTCCAAAACAATACCAAAAATTTAATTAAAAAAAAACAAAAAAAACGAGATTTCTTGGGATGAATTAATATTTGCAATAAATTAATTCACCCCAGATAATGTAAAGTAAGAGAGAAAAAAAAATCCTATTCACTATTTTTATTTTTTTTATTTGCACATTACAGATAAACTTTGACCCTTTAAGGCTGGAAACATCTAAATGCACGTGAATTCAATACACAGCATTAACACCAGTTACAGGATCAAATAGGTGCTAGAAATCTACAAATTGTAGATTTTCAACTCTTGCAGAAGATAGTGAAGAAAAGCAAGAAGAAAGGACTAAACATCAATTACAAGAAAATTGAATGCATGGTTGTTAGCAAAAGGAACAGTCCAACATGTGAATTACAAATTGGAGATATGAAAATGAAACAACTAGAACAATTTAAATATCTGACAAGTGTTTTAATAGATGATGGAAAGTGCAACATTAAAATCTGAAGGCACATTGGGATTGAAAAAAAATGCCTTTCAAAAGCTAAACAAATTATCAACAAATAGGAAAATCTCATTACAAACAAAGAAAATAGTAATGAACTGTTATGCAATATTGGTCCTCCAATATGGCAGCAAATGCTGGACAATCTCACAGATGAAGAAGACACTTGAAACAAATGTGGCTCTACATAAAGATATCAAGACTACAATGGACCGAACATGTGAGAAACAACAAAATTTTAGAGAAAATGTAAGCAAAAAGCACACTTCTACATCACAATCAGGAAGAGACCATAGAAATTTCTAGGCCAAATAATGAGAAAAGAAAGCTTGGAAAATTTGATACTCACAGGACAGATTGAAAGCAAGAGGAACAGACGGAAACACAACACAACATAACTTACCTAGCAAGGATGGCAGAACAGTGTTTAAGAGAGATAAAAAAAAAAAGACAAGGAGGTTAAGTCAAACTATAATTCATGGAGCTGAAAAGGAATTCCACAAGCAAGAAGTGTGAGAAAAGAACATCTAGCTGATTCAACTGTATATCAGTGAGACCTCACCACCAATCTAGTACTGCACATATATGAAATATTTATAAAAAAGGCACAGGGAGGCAGTGAAAAGTGACTGAAGCCAAGATACCAGATCAGGAGCAATAACATTGCTTATTCTTCTTTGGATTTTATCAAGGATTTCTCGATAAATAGCAAGAGCACAGAAGATTACTTGCAGGCAAGCATCTAATAAGATAAAAGAGTAATATATCCAGTACATAACAGCCTCTATTTCTAATTATATCATAGCACATTAATACAAGATGTGAAGGTGGGGGGGTAAAAAGTTCTCAACCTAAAAAAACAAATTATAAAATAAAATTAAAAAAAAGAATATTTAAAATTAAAAAAAAAGAAAAAAATTTAAAATAGAAAACAAAATAAATTATAAAATAAAATAATTTGATTTATATTTTGGGAAGTGGGTCAGGCTGAGAACTTTTCATCACCCACTCATTATCACAATATATATAATTACACACACGCAAGAAATCTCTTCCATTTTTTTTTCTCTCTCAAAAGAAACATTTCTTCAGTTCACATTCAAGCAAATATTTTTTTAGTACACCTACTTACCTCAGGTATCTCTTTAAAGCATCATTCTTTCATCATTACACAAGTCTTGTTTATTTAGAACTTGTGCAATTTGCAAGAAATCCAAACTAATAACAGCCATTTAAACACCCTCACCTTCTTAAACCAAATCCCAACAGATACTTACTCAACATCTTCCTCTTATTCTTAAAAATTACAAATGGAAATAGATTTATTCTCTCTATTTCACATGGAAAGTTGGAATTTAACTAAGTTCTCACCTTGTAGAGTAATGATTAGTGAGCTTGATCTTCACTGTGTGCACCATTGTGGCTCCATACCAAACATATTTAAATATGCCAAAATTGGGAAACCTAAAACATTTTAGCATACCACTCAACTACAGTGCCAGAGTTCACAGCTTACATACTGTATGAGGGTGAAACCAAAAATTAGTGGAATTTACATCTAAAATTAAAATTTGATTGCGCACAATCCATGGAATTGATAGTTATTACAGATTTTTTGTTAAAAAAATAAATATTTGTTTACAATCATCTTTTTTTTTTTTTTTCCTCCATCCTGATGCTATGGACTTACTGGTTTGCCTACATACTAACATAAATGCTTCTTACATATTTAACAAAAGCCATTTTCCAGTAAAGAATTAACTTTCTAGAAAGTAATACTCATTCTAGAATGCTCACTATCACTCTTGTCAGAAAAGAATTTTCTAGTAAATTGATCTCACACACCGCTTGTGAGATTTGCAGGTTAACGGCTATATAAGAAGTTTCTCAGACTACACCAGCTTTGATATAAGTCAATATTCTGGAAGCACTCAAAGTATAAGAAATTTCAGTTTTTAAATCCCTGGAGTCCTGACTGAATTGTTGAAAAATCTCAATATGTGATGTTAGTGCAATTAAATTGATATATCTCAAAAGCTGTTGACAGTAAAATATAATAAGCAAATTTATATGAAAGCAACTTTAAATGATACCATATTTAGCCTCCTTGGTATTCCAGGTCATAAAGGTACAGTTTTGAAAATCAACAATTTTGGAAAAATTGTAGATTTCCAAAAATTTAAATATTTACTGCCCTTCTAGTTGATTATGTAACAGTATTAACACAGTGTATTGAAATACAGTTCCACAGAGTTTGTGATTTGAAGAACTCAATTTTCAGCCTGAATTGGGATTTTGGCCCAAATCAAACTTTCAGATGGAACTGGACTTATAGCCCTAATCAAAGTTAGTGAAGTTTTGAAGTTCCATAGAGTGAATTGAAGAATTCAAAGTTATTTCTTCAAAATTATTATTGCTGTTTTCTAAGCTGGATCAGAGGTCCCTCTCATTTTGGTCTGAAGCCCTAATTAACCCTCTGCAGGAACTACCTTAAAAGTCCACACAGAGTTTGACTTTTAAGCCAGTATTTAATATAGAAGACTAGCAGGCTTTGCCCAGTAAGATATATTCACTACTTGAAATCTTTGAAACAAAAATTTTAAATGAACATTTCATTCATAAATTGGCTTGTTGTAGTTAAGGAAAGTTTTACAAATAGATGCCAACTTTTTGAAGGCCAAGTAAAATGCAAATTTTAAACATTTTTCTGCACTATATAAGATGATATTCCTAAATAGAACTATTTTTCATATGAAAATCAAAACAATTCTTGAATAACAGAACAGTAATGAAGGACAGTTAATTAATGAAATAAACATTTTTAGATTCAGTATGCAAATTAGTTAAACCTGAAGAGGTGCTGGTTCTGGGGAACAGCTGCATGAGGCTGCACCCTCTCATTGCACTAGAGAGAGGGATCAATGCTGACATCAAGGCCAACGCAACATACAGTTGCAGGGGCTTGGGAAATTTTGATGGGGTGGCTTTTAAGCTAGTTTATAATAAAACGAGCACTGCAATTTTGGATACAAAAGGAAAATAAGAGTCACTCCCCTTGAACCATGAAAGCAATGATAATGGCTAGTATAATGTATGAATATATATTTTTAGCCTCACATAATCTAGCAACCCTGAATCTGAGATCAATGAAAATCGTTCCCTGCTTTTCTGTTTTCTAGGGCTTTTGAATGAGCTATGAATCATTAAAATCAGACAAGTAGGAGTGGAGGAGTTGCTTGGACACACACACATAATCTCTACTTTATATATAAGATGAATTATTGTCAGACTTGTTTCAATTTGAAGGCACACTGCAAATCTGTGTTTTCACATCTTCAGTACAGTGGCTCAGACCCATTTTTGTTTCAATACTTATGTGATGTCACCCCGGGTCTCTCTTCCCCCATGCTATCCTGTGACGACCAATGTGACCTGGTATTGGTCACGGCGCTAAATGTGACGTTCTAACCCTTGGCTAATTCGGATGGGAATCTGGTTAGATTCGGCATCAGCTTTGTCATTCCCAGCTCGCCTCCAACATCTGGTTACCGAAGTAACATTTTTATATCTGGTTGCTGAATACAGGACTGCATCTTTCTCCCAAACCACTAATATGGATACGTGACACTTTGCGTTTGTTAGGCGAGTTTTAATATCTTACGTTGTTCTTCAATAACTGTTTTTTTTTTTGTTTTTTTTTGTATCTTCAGGCAATATTGGTAAAACTTGTTTTGGTGATGTGAGTCTAAGTCGTTCTTCAATAATAAATTGTTCTTGGTTAGACGTCGAAGTCAGAATGCGTGGATCTTCAGTCAGCTTCCTGCGAGGCTGGTCTCAGAGCTCACAGCTCAACTCTGTCTGCATCTCTCCAACTGCAACTAACTGCTGTCTACTCGCTGCGACTCTGTTTATATGGACGCCAACCAAAACCGGGTGTGGGCTTGTCGGGGTTTGAGTTCCTTGATAATTCTAAATCCACAATAAGGATTTTCTTTGTTTTCGAACAGGAAAATTTATCACTTTCCATTTTTGAAAGTCCATTACTTTCTGCCCCAGAGGGGTTCTCGGGGGAATCATCCTCCCAAATTCTTCCTTTCTCATATTGGTATCTCACACCAATCCCCTCAGAGGCGTCAACAGGCCCCCCACCTCCTTCTCATATGTTTACCTTCCCCTATCATTCAGCCAATGAATGCTCAGCAGCATGGGTGTGGCTAGACTGGCCTCAGTTTAAAAGTATTGCTCAAAGAAAAAAAAATTATCTTCCCTTTTTTTTTTTTTTTTCACCAGACACCTACGACTCGTAGTGTGGTCCCTAATCTCTATCTTAACTGAATGTCATCTGGAATTCATCAACGAGATTTTTGTCAAATCATCGGGGTTGGTCAAGTGAATCTCTTTGTGTCCTCAATGCCTTCGTACTTCCGTCGCCACAATCTGTCCAAGCAACAAACTTTTATCATGGCCAGGTCTGAACATAAAACAGGTGTTTTTCCCAAAACCAAATGATATCTCTGAAGGATAGTTAATGGTTTATTCTTCCCTTCTTCTTGGGTGGCCTCAGCTGATGCCTTTCTCGGTCAGTACGTGACCTGATTACGATTATCTTCTAGAATTCTGTTTTATAGGACACTTGACCAGTTTGAAATTTTCATTATTGCCATGGGCAGATGGCTATCTTTTATTCACCGCCTCGTAGCATGAATTAATTCCGACAGATTCAAGATCTTACGAATTTCCTATCTTCTGCGAAAAAAAAATACTTTCCTTCGCAAATGAAAATAAAATCTTTACCACTTTTCTTTTGTTAAAAAAAAAAAAAAAACATCGCTCAGCATGTCTTTCCATGATAGCTTCTTATTGCCTTAATTATTTCAGGTTCTTCTCACTTTAATTATTTCTCGCTTTTAATTTTCACGTGACCGCTAAATAGTGTCACACTTACAAAGCCAAAGTGTGATTTATACTGAAATTGTGCCAAGTGTACCTTACAGTTTAAATATGTCCTCTGGCCAGGTCACATACAGTTTTGAATTCAGAGTTGTCTTTTCCTCCAATACTGGTTGCTACCCATGGAGGAGGGAGTATAAATGGATTCATACCTTTTCCAAGGATATTTGTCTAAAAGTGAATGTAACAGTGATAACCAGAATTCAAATTCAACTTGCCAATTTCTCATTCCAAACCTTTAACCACTACTCCAGTTGCACAGCCATTAGAGGATGAGTGCAAAATCTATTCATCTGTTACATGGTTTGCAAAACTATGATACTAAATATGGCAGGAGGTACATCATCAATATAGAAGATATACAGATGTAGAGATTGGTAGCAAGTCGAACAGAAATTGATGTTAAGAGCTCAATAAACTTCAGAAGTTAGATTTTATGACAGAAATCCCAACCCTGAGGAATTAGGTGTTCAAACAAATTTTCAAGGACAATACAAATCAGACACACCCAAATCAAATAAATACATAATTAATTTTTTAAAATTTGAAATACACAACCAGCCATTTCCTTCATCTTTGTAATATCCTTGAAGTGTCTTGGAAAAGGAAATCTATAACAAAATTCCTAAACTGGGCAGAAACTATTCATTTAATTGTGGCAAAGTCTACAAACAAGATTCCATCATATTAAAAAGATTCTTGTCCAGACAACATGGTTTAATGATAACAGTTTCAGAATTTAAAAAATAAATAAATAAACATACCAGACCCTAGAATCATCGTTTGATGAAGATTTTATAGAGAACATGACTGCAGATAGATTTCAGAATTATATGCACTTACATACATGCTTATGTTGTTTTCTGTTCCCACTTCTAAACTTATTTACTATCTTCTCTCTTGCCACCTCTCACCTAATCAAATTCTCCATCAATAGACATCTGTTTTTATCTTTCTCTTCTTTCAACCTTCTCATAACCGCATGCGTGTGTTGATCTTGTGAATAAGTTTACTTTTTCCTGGAACTAAATACTGGCTATGGCCACTAGAGTATGTAGCAGTGATAAGTTTGCCCCCTCGAGACCATTTCATAACTTTCAGGACCATGTACAGGGTGTCTCAAAAGCTATAAAATGGGTTGGCTCTACCTGAAATATTCACTTAAGAGGATGAATTAAACTCCCTCTTCATAACTTTTGGGATACTCTCTAGATAAAAATAAACACACAGAGACATGGGAGAAAAAGTTCTATGATGATTTAAATGACTAGCTTCAATGACTTGAGACCTAAATAAGTCACCCTATCTAGAATTGCACACAGCATTGCAGAATAATTATGAAAGTGCTATATATATATATATATATATATATATATATATATATATTTAGTTATATATAAATAAAAGAAAATTTATCTTAGCATATGTGTTTCATCCTCTGATGGACTTTATCAAGGCAAATATAAGGATTTTATTTTGCAACAAGTATTTATAAACAGAACTAAAAATGTCATTATAATCAGAAATTCTGAAAAATTAATGACATTTTTAGTTCTGTTTATAAATACTTGTTGCAAAATAAAATTCTTATATTTGCCTTGATAAAGCCCATCAGAGGATGAAACTTGTTGGCTAAGATAAGTTTTCCTTTTATCTTCATAGTGAAGACTGAGGTCAACAGTTTTCATGCTTGAACACAATCTTCAGGTCAATGTACATGACAAGACAATTTAATCAATCCTATAAAAACAGACATATTAAATAAAAAGGAGAAAAGGAAATAGGACAAAGAAAAACACAGCCACAATAAATGGCAATTTAAATAAAAAGAAAATACAAACAGCTTTTGTTCCTCTCTCATCAAAGTCCAATCGGGGAATTAAAATACTGTGCCAAACAATTAAAAGTGGTTGGGGAATGAGAATAAAATGTCTTGTCTAAATTTTCTCTTCTTCATTTTTTGTTTTTTTCTTTTTGTTTTTTTCTTTTTGTTTTTTTAAAATAGGTCTCTTTCTTTTATAGCATAGGCAAATGAATGATACATTTAAATGATTCAAATTTGTACTTTATTTTAGTTTCATTAATATAATTTTGGATTATAGCAGGAATACTTTAAGTTTATGCAAAAAAATTCACACTGCTGTCTCAAAATAAAATGTAATATAATAAAAATTCAAATAATATTAAATATAGTTTTTATTGTCTTAAGTACATTTAATATTTATTTTTCAAATAATATTCATATGTCTCAACAATAACTGCAAATGATAAAACATAAGAAAAGTTAGTTTTCTAAAACTAACCATATCCTTATATTTTAGCAGCAGTACATGGACTTAATGGTATGTCACTTGACAGTTTACCTTCATTATTGGTCCACTTAATTATATATATATATGAGAAAGAGAGATGTGTATTTGGGCAACAATCTTTCTTTCATGCATCTTTCATTGAAAACAGCCAGCAAGGAAGATTTAATTAGTCTTTTATTAAGTTTTTCCAACAATATAAAATTTTCTGTTTCTTCAGGGGTTAAAGAATATAGGAACTGCCCAGAGTTAAAATTGTTATGAGCACTTTTGGCTACTTCTCTAGCCATTATCAAGGATGTATTTTCACCATCCAAAACACATCCTTGATAATGGCTAGAGAACTTGCCAAAAGTGCTGTGGACAATTCCCTGAAAAATGGAAAAATCTTAGATTGCTGGAAAAATTCAATAAAAGATTAAGTCCTCTTTGTCAGTCCATTTCAATGAAAGATGCATGTAAGAAAGGTTGCTGCCCAAATACACATCTCTTATATATATATATATAAAATAATGGCGAGTATGCCTGCCTACTAAGCTCAAGCACATTTGTGTTTGTTCAACATCTACAGAGCCCACCTATATGCTTGTAAATAATTTTTAAAAAAATTATGTTAATTGTCTGATGTTTATTTGCATCAACTTCTAAAAATGATTCTTTGCTCTTTTATTTCAAATTTCATTATAAGATGTGTAGGTGGCATAATGGATAGTGACTTGTACTAGAGTTCAATACCCACTCTGGGTAGGTACATTCACCATTATAATAAATGTCTGAAAATAATATTTCTGTAGTGCAAAAGAAATGTTCAGGTAAATTAACGAACAAGACTGATTCACAAGTAATCAGTTCAAATTCCAGTTGAGTTTCATTACATTCACACAAATACCCTTGGGAAAGCTATGAATCCATCTCTTTTTCAACTTGCTATGGGTTAAATAGTAGGACATACTAGGCACTTCAGCCTTAGTTGGCAACTAGACTAGTAGGACACTTGTGAATTCAAAATCATATGTAGTGCAGCTAAAGCACATACTATGCCTCTAACGACAGGATCACAGAGTTTGCAATGACTATGATCCCAACTTCAGTCATTTAATCAGTCATATTTCATTACTAAACAAAAACTTTAACAATAACATCAATGGTAGATGGTACTAAGAAAGAGAATAACAATCTGTCATCAGCCATATTATCCTTCCCTTACACTTTTTATATTTTCTCCTGTTAATGATTCTGATGTAATTAACCTCTCTCTCTCTCTCGTTTTTCCCTTTAATATCCACTCTTCTTATTTTCCTTCCTCCCTCCATTCATAACATAAGTAGTTGCAGGATGTGCAATGGCTATTGGTATAGAAATGGTATAGAAAGTAGAATTGGTAAACCAATGTCAAATTTTGGCTATGTCTGTTGGTTGATTTTGTTTAGTGGCATATCAACCTCTTTCAGTTATTTAATGGCAAAATCTAAATATTTTGAACACAATTTTTTGGCTTCAACTACAGATAAAATGTATTATTGATCATTTTACTATAAATATGTATTCTTGGTAATTATTTTTTATAAGAAAAATGTATTGCTGGTATTTTTACTATAAAAATGTATTTTTATATTTTAATAGTGTTTTATTTTAGAGGGAGGTTCACTATTTGCCCATAGCTGGGACCCTAACAGATGCTATCATCCCAAGTCAGGGTGGACTTGGGAACAACAGCAATTAAGAGATGCTCCTCAAAAGCTGTAATCTTTCAATCACAGGTCTTGCTGCTGTTGTATTCTTTGTACTACTGCACTAGGAAAAGGCATGAACCCATCTCCTATCCATAGGATAAATAACAGAGTATAAGAACATACTCTCTAGGTTTTGATACAAAGTTGTCTTTTATCCAAGGAGAAGGCAACAGAAAACCAATCATCTATCTTTCCCCAAGAAGTTATGACAATTCACAGATATTGAAGAAAAGGAATCTGTGGAGAGCCATGATCACCTGAACTTCTCCCCACCACCAATTTTGACACACTTTAAATTTGAAACACATGTGACGAAGTAATTAAATGAACAAGTAATTAATTCCACTAGAGTATTACAACACACCAATTTCAAAATCTCTGATTTAAGTTATAACACATGTAGAGCAAATTTAGATGACTAGGCATGTAATTATTTGTACTAGAGTTCAATACCCACTCTGGGTAGGTACATTGACCATTATAATAAATGTCTGAAAATAATATTTCTGTAGTGCAAAAGAAATGTTCAGGTAAATTAACGAACAAGACTGATTCACAAGTAATAACAGAACAATCAAAAGAGGATCTCTTAAGAGAGAACTTGCAGAATAGAGCAAAACTCAGTCATGTGCCATACATGATACACACTTAGGTGATTATGTATCTTTCCATACATGACTGATAAGGTAGATTTTTTCCTGCAGTAGGTTACCATTTCTTTCTGTAGTAGATCAGTTGCCATCTGGTCTGTCTTGCTACTTACACATAACTAGAGGGAGAAGAAGAGGATTCATACCTTTCCCAAGGGTATTAGCATGTAAGTGAATATAATAGATTTGACTGGAATTTGAACTCGGCTCTCCGATTCCTCAATCCGAGCCACTATCCATTACTGCACCATGCCTCCCTCCTGATCAAATGTTCAAGAAAGGATAGAAAAATTGAGAGAAAGAACTGATAAAAGTAAAGAGATGAGAAAGAACAAAACAAAAATGAAGAGCTAGAAAGATTAGAAAAGAGCACATTAGGGAGAGGAGAGATAGAAAAAATGTGAAGACTGATTCACAAGTAATAAAAAAACAATCAAAAGAGGGTTTTTTTTTACACAGAACTTGCAGAATAAAGCAAAACTACTGTTCTATTAAGTGAGCTAAGAAAAGGCACAGAGCAAAAAACTTCTCTCATCACTGAAATATAACAGTGGATAAATGTTGCAGATTTACAATGAATATATAAAGGAGCTTAATCTATTAGTAAGTCTTTGCCAATACTCAATTCTTTTATTAATATAAAAGTCTGCAAACTGCTTGAAGATCAAACAACCAATATGTGATCTATATAAATCTTAAATAAAATCAGAATTATACAAAACAATGATAGTCCAAAAAAACAAAAAAAAAAGAAAAGATTTTTAAGTTAAACTCAAGAAAAAAAGTAAAAGTGAAGAAATGTTCAAGAGAGAAATTGAGAGAAAGAACTGATAAAAGCAAAGAGGAGAGACAGAAAAAGGAAAAAGAAGAGAAAGAACAAAACAAAAATGAAAAGCTAGAAAGGTAAGGAAAGAGCACGAGAGAGAGAGAACGAGAAACAGAAAAATGTGAAAAAAAGAGAAAAACAAAGGAGTAAAAAAAAAAGGCAGAAAAATACTAAAAGGAATGAAAAGTCAAAGATCTTTAAAAAAAAAAGAAAAAGAAATTGAATGAAATTTTGTTTATTTGCATTCCTCATTCATTTCCTGGATTGTTTGTTTACAGTTGAAGGACATCTGCTCAAATGATTGAGATGTCAGAGTAATTTAAGTGCATTTTCTTTTTTTTTTTTAACACTGACAGTACATATCACTCTCCCTTGTGTAGTTTGAATTGCTGATTTCATTATCAACATTTACATTTCTACCCACTCTCACTTGCACTTGGTGCAAGGGAAGGGAGTTATATAAAGGTCTATGCAGACACAGATTTATATGTATATCCTGATACAAACATCTTACAGACATGCATGAATGTGTAGGTGATATATATTTACACATCTCTGCAAAAACATAAATACACATTATTCTATATATGAATACATGCTCAAACAGATTTTAAACATAGGTGTTTGTATGTATGGAAAAAAAAAAAAAAAAATATATATATATATATCTCCTTCCTTCTTTATCAGATGTTTTTGTTTATTGTATGGGAGCATCGTCCTCATCAGTGGGCCCTCTTCCAGGTACCTGGCTAGCTGCACACATGGAAGTTCTCACTCCAGATTTCCATTGTCCCGACCCTGCTTCTTGCTCCCAAGAGGAGGCCAAGACAGACAGTTTACTAGCACCACTTAACACAGGATCTGTTGATGAGTCTTCCATAATACTGGTGGAATGAAAAATTTTTTAAGAGATCACTTGTCTGGACTGTCATCCCAACTCATACTTTGATGGCAACTGAGGATTCCATTGTTTCCACACTGGCAATGTGCCTCAACATTGTCCTCATAAAGGGATCATCCACCAAACCATACTATTTGCCCATAGCTGGGACCCTAACAGCTGCTACCACCCTGGGTCAGGGTGGACCTGGGAAGAACAGCAATTAAGAGGTGGTTCTATGCTCCTCAAAACCTCCAATCTCCTGATCAGAGGGATTGCTGCTGGATGTAGTTTATCATCATACCCAGTACCATATATATATATATATATATATATTACTATCACTGATCACTCATATCTGAATATGTCTATCTGCTAAACTGGCTAGCTAATTCATTTTGCTAATGCCTGCACAGGCACATTTGATTTTGTTCAACACCCACAGAGCCAACCTGTGGTTTATACTGCATCTAGGCTGCGCCAACCTTAGTTACAGTTTCTGGGAGAGAGAGAGCACATAATCTGACATGATCAATAGTTTGAACAAGGCCAGTACACTTCAACCCTCAGCCATGACTGGCAACTTTGTGCTATCAAAATCATTGATGACTTATGAAGAGTTCCATCAAGAATTAAGTCATCAAATGGTATCATTTTCAAGAACTTTTCAATGATGCCACAGACTGTTGCCTGCCTGACAAATTGACCATGGTTGAGATTTGACCCTTGATCTCATGGTTGGAATGCTAACCTAATCACTCAGCTATGCATTCAGTGGTAGGATGCAATACAAGGCGCCTACTGTAGTGCAATTTTAGCAAAGTCATTTTACAGCACAATTCTATAGTGTAGCCTGTTTTCTCCACTTAGCTTAGCCTGACACAAGGCTACAGTAAATTTAGCAATTAGCATATGTACATAGACAAAATTGTAGATAAATATATATAGAGAGATATATGCCCAAACTTAAACTATATTTTTTAGTACTTATCTAAACACAAGTATTTACATATGTTTATATTAACATACACAAAGCATATACTGACACATTTGTATAATGAAACTACACAAACACCCTGTAAATAGTTGGACAATTGTCTATATGTCTTGCCTGGTGTAAAAGTCACTCACAATTTAAATAAACTCAATACAAGCAAATGTTTTCAACTTGCACTTCTTATTGCTTTATCAACATCTTGCATGCCAAAATACGTCAGTATTTAGAGTAGAGGACTGGTGGCTGAAGGATAAGAGGTTCTTTCCCAAATTCAGTAAAAAAAGAAAAAAAATTCAACTCATAGCAAAAGAAAAAAGATAACTTCCATTTTTATAGAAATTAAACAACAGTAAACCAGACGGAAAAAAAACTAGTGGTCTCACAAAAAAGACATTATAGACATTATGTACTTCTAAAATGTGGTCTCTACAGATGAAAGAATGTATATTTCTTTGTAAAAATTCAAATACTTATATTTTGTGGGGTCAAACAAGAGAGAAACCAAAAAAAAAAAAAAAAGATATTTTAAAATTTTGGGTCAGTAGGTGTATGTGCATTTTAGTGAAAATGGGAGAGAGAGACCAGTTTTGCAAAAAGGAGAGAGAGACCGAGACCAGGTTAAAGGATGACGTGTATATATATATATATATATATAAATAAATAAAGGAAAGTATACTGAGAAGGTAGCAAAGCAGGATATAGAGCCATGAGCAAAAAAAAGAAAGTATTTTGAGTAAAACTAGTGAACATAAAACAAAGAGACTAAAAGGAAATAAGAAAACAATAGCTTTCTTAAAAATGCCAACTAATTTATTTGTTTTTGGGGGTAGAGCTAACTGATCATTTTTCTCCCTCCCCTTTTCCAACACTTGCACCCACAGACATTTAAGTAATAAAATAAGAAAAATTAAAAGTATGTGTAGCACTAAACATGACATTTCCTCAACAAATAATAGTTCTAACACATTACAAAGACAGGCATTTTACTTTGGTGACTGGAAGTGAGGGGTATGCTCTGGAAGAATTCTTGGAATCAAAAAGAAAAGGTTTGTTGACTTGGGGCTGGGCCACCATAGAAGAAATTACTCATATGACCCCAGCTGCAAAATGAAGAACATGGAGGTGGAATAAAAGAGGAAACGAGGGGGAATAAAATGAAAGAAAAAGTTCAATTTAAAAAAAAGAAAAATAATGTTTTTTGTTTCATTTTTTTTGTTTTTAAGTCATTTGAGAAACTATTGAACCAAAATATTCAGACAAGAATAACTGCTACTCCAGAAGTACATTAATACCATCGGTTGTTTTGATATTAATGTTATTTCAAGACTTTTTACCTTGTCATAATGCTGTCTGTGATGAATGTTCAAGATTAAGAATATATATTTAAAAAGAAAAAAATCCCATTACTTACTAAGCTTTGTTTAGTCAAGCAAAAGGTCAGAGTAGTGGAGCACTCAGTGGGAATCAAACTCACAATACTCAATGGGCAACCAAACAATATGGATATTTACTAAGCTTAATCAAGCATAATTCTATGTGGATTAGTGAGTAAAGTCATCATCAGTCTCATGACTGAGTGCAGTCATAATGGTTGCCTCATAGTTGAGTGCCTGACCATCTCCCTCCATGTGACAGTTACATGCCAATAATTGAACATCCATAATTGATCAGCCCCTTCTTTTGGAGAATGGCAGTGGAAAGATTGTTGGTGCATAATATGTTCATACTATTTCAATTTTCTCTGCTTTGCAGTGTTTGAGATTTTCCAATGTACGAATGACTTGCCTCCCTTGAAAATCAGCATTTGAAATCTTTGCATTTTTACCGGGTTTTTTTTTGTTTTTTGTTTTTTTTAAATATTTTGTCAATAACAACAGAAGATACCTTAACCAACAAGCAGGCTTAAAGCCAGTGCAATATTTTGGCAGAAAATATGACATGTCTTTTGGAATTCAGAGCATTTATAATCAGGAATTAGCCTTTGAGAATTATAAATTTCCTATCATAGGACAAAAACAACAAAGAAAAGAGAATAAAAAGTGGAAGACAAAGAGAAAAACAAGATGACAAGGGACAGAGAAAGTAAAGCAAAACTGATGGAGGTAAACTAACTGGAATAAGGACAAAATAGGACAAGGAAAGAAAAAGATGAAAAAGAGAAAGAGAAGACCAGAATATCTTGTATTTAGAAGACAATTCTTAAATATTTTATCTTATAATTCTATTATTGTGCCCAAGTGTTACTGCCTTTAACTAATACACAAGGAAATGGCTTGGCATCAATTAAGTTTTGAAATAACCTTTAACACACTTTATTAATATTACATTCTTTGTCAATTGCATTAATTTTATTGTTAATTTCACTCAAAGGTCTTTTCTGTTGCCATAGCAGGATATAACAACACAACTAGGAAATTAACACAAATTCAAATTTAGTGGTAGGATATTTTCTTTGGAAATCACATACAAAATGATAAAGGTTAAAGAAACAGACAAGATGAAAATGTGAGTTAAGGTGAATTAATGGCAAAATGGAATCCATGCACCTGGCTTAAACTATCAAGTTTATATCATTTTTTTGTACTGATGCCCTTGGGGGAAAAAGTAGGAATCCAACTGGCATTGATTATCTCTTGCTACTAATACCATTGGAACAAAATATTGATTGCCACATGATACTTGCTGAGGAGATGGCCACTACCTCTTTGTCTACTGAACTGTCTGGAGCAAAGGTACATTAACAAGCCAACCCTGCATAAAAAAAACCCAACAACCTAAAACATTCAGGAGACAAACCAACCAATCAAAATTAAGATTGACTGCAAATCAGTATTAAAAAAAAAATACAACTACTACAATATATATATATATATATATATATATATATATATATATATATATATAATCAATGGTTAAGATATAATAATATATATTAAATATTTAATGAACCCTCATTCAACATTAAATATTATTTGGAAAATATATCTACAGATTTAATACAAAATTCAGAACTTTTTTTGTACCAAATACATCTTTTTTTTTTTCATTTCACTCCAAGAAAAGTAAAAAACCATTAAGACACAAGGAGTTAATGAGTGTAAGAGAATATGAGAAAAGGAAAACACTATTAAGGAGAGAGAACAATAAAAGAACAGGAATGAAGAAGATGGAACATAACAATCTATACTTACATTTAAACTTTTGAATATTAATACTGACTAGAAATCGAGAAGCCAGAAGAGAGTTCCACAAGTGAGTGGTGTGAGAAAAACTATCAGTATAGATCTTAAATGGTTACATTTAGCCATTTCAACTGTAAAATAATGAGACCTTGTCATTAATCTAATACTGCACTTAAATTCTTAGTTTAGGTGCCAAAGAGGAAAGCTCATCAGAACAATAAGTATGAAAATATGCAGAAAAAAAGGCACAGGGAAGCTATATTATGGTGGTGGGAAAGTGACCAAAAGTGAGATACCCATCAGAACCAATGATATTGCAGATTCTTCTTTGAATTTTATCAAGAATCTCTAAATACACAGCACCAGACCAGATGTGACAGCAATATTCAATGCATAGACAAATGGTAGACTTATAAATATCTAAGATAGATTCTAGCAAGAAAAATTGTCTAGCACAACACAGGGAACAAACTCTCCTAGCAGCAGGCCTAGCAATTTATTCAATATAATCTTTCCACTTTATGTCAGCAGAAAATGTTAGCCCAAGAGAAGGAGCAAAAAAAAAAAAAAAAATGTCCAGATCAAAATTTCTAGAATAGTCCTGTTGGTTGGAATTTCCAACCAATAAAATAAGCACATGTAGTTTCAAATAAATAGTCCATAAAGAATTTTTTTTGTATAAGTTTAATTAACTGGAACAAAATAATTGTGCTATGGATAAAATTATTTGAAGAATAAGTGTGCCATATCAAATAAGAACTGTACGGGGGGGACAAAAACTGAATAAATTCACTTGCATTTGGAGCACAAGAATATCAGTATAAAAACTATTTTATTTCACATGCATTTATTATTACATTTTCGGTGGGGTGGTAACTAAAGGTTACAATTAAAAATTTGACTCTAGTAGGATCAATAGGCCATTTGTTAAAAACCCGGATCTAATAGCTGACATTAACTCAATCCTTGTGTATTCATTTCTACATTAGGAGTTATGTGCTAACAGACATTAATAGCCAAACATTTTGTATGTGAAAATTAAGTACCGTGAAATTAGTTCTGTCTATTTTGTATACTAACATATAATTATAAGTTATTATATATATATATATATATATATATATATATATATATATATATATATATATATATATATATAGGAAATGTTGTCACCTGGTGGAGCGCTTGCTTCGTCGCTAGCAGGGAAGAAAATGTAACAGGCAAAGGGAGATAACTAGCATAAGCTGACTGGCAATTGTAACAAAAATTATTTTTTTGCTAAGTTCATTTCTCTCCTTCATACACCCGTGCACATACTTAATGTATTAATTAATAAAAATGTAATATTTAATTATTTTCTGATACTTGCAAGTGAGTAATCTGTTTTAATTAAGAATAACATGTAAAAATTTAGTTTTAATTAATATACTAATTTAATTATACTAATAAATAAAATACTAATTTTAAAAAATGAAATGTTTAAAATTGAGAGTAACTTCTTAGTCCTATTTTTATTATATAGTGCTTGAAATGGACAAGTGAGCATGTATTTATCCATTTTTAAATTTCTGTATTACACACATTTTTATATAATTTATGATATACATTTAAAAAGGGAAAGATATCTTCAGTTATTGCAATTACCTTTAAGAAAATTAGCCTTGAGTCAATTATTTTTTGTATTAATTTTTTAATTAAATATAAATTTTTACACTCATTTCATAACCCAATTATTGAATAAAAATCATATCCATATTTTTAATATACTGATGTGATGAAGACAAAAATACTCCCCCCCCCCACTCTAAAATAAAAAAATGAAAGACTGACTAGCAAATATGTGGTCACTTATTAAAAGTCAGACTTTTAAGTATCTTCAAGGTAATATTGCCAATTTTTGACAAGGGTTTACTTTTAGTAAACTAGCTGGAGTATCTGTTCACTTATTTTCTTTGCCTATAGTAATAAAAAGTAATTTTTTTTATTGATTTTGTCAAATATGTGGATAAGATTCAGAGTTGACAATAATACTGCATCATAGTCTAAAGTGACAAAGAAAAAGGTTACTTTCCTAATATATTTAACAAATAAATATATAAAATTACATAAATAAATGACTAATTGCATTCTTTGGAATTTAGGTAGATATTTTTCTTCCATTTATCAAGGAACAATTTTAAATCATAGAACTTGATAATTTCTTTGAAATTTCTGAGATAAAATATCATTATAAAAACAAAGATCGGTGTATAATCACATTACAACTATTTTACATTCTGTTTTTTTAAAAATGAATGCTTGTTATATTCAGTAACCCATGGAGAAGATTCAGATCAAAATTTCAGGAATATAACACACACATGAAGAGAGAATCATAGCTGAAATATGACTAAAACAACCAAGACAAAGATATCAGTTTGAACAGATTATTGTATAATACTGATAGATTTTTTTTTTCTTTTACACACATTTCTATTTTTAAACACTGTATATTTCTGCATTAATATTCTATACATCAACAAGAGAACAGATATGTAAATATATATGATTTGCAGTTGAGGAATGCTAAAATCAAATTAGAATTATTATATCTGAAATTTAATTTGGGGTTTGTTTGGGTTTTTTTTTGTTTTTTTGTGGAAATTATATGGCAATTTTTTAATTTTTATCTCTATGAAAGATACAGGAACATACCTCGGTTGGGAAGAAGATAATTAATTTACAATGATTTAATCTTACTTTCTTTGGGCACTCGAGTGACTAAAGGGACACAACTGAGAAATAAGCAGGTCTTTATTTTTTCCTCCAACACTGAAAATGTATTTAAAATATTCTTAGCTCATGTGGCATATGTTAGAATTATTAAATGCTCATACATACATAAATATATATATCCATTAAATACGTAACAAGTAGTAACATCTTTAGAATTAAAACAAATACAGAGAGCACATATGAAGATTTTCAAACTTGTTTCTTATTTAATCCATATTTTAACTCATACATATATAAACATATACACTTGCCCATTTTTGGAAGTGTGTAAAACAAAATAAATTTTTTGTAAATTAGAGTTTTAAAATTAAATCATGTAGATATTCTAAAAAAAAATTCTGACATTTTGTATTTTTGTTTGAGCTTCTATTTGAGAATAAAAAACATGGGATTGCATGAATGAATACATGTCTGGGAATTGGGCGAATATTTTTAATAAAAAGTTTTCATCTATAAAAAGAATACAATTTACGTAATAACTAAACATTGAATTACTGTTACTAGGAGGGGGATGACGCTCCAAAAGTAATGCCTGCTGTTCATTTCTATAGAAATTGTTACCATGAGTAAGTGGATATGGTAATCTCTGAAAGTACTGGCTCCTGTTCATTTCCAAAGAAGCCAAAACAGACCACAATAACAACCTGAGAGAAAGTTTTCAACTACAAAATACTGTTTTTTTCCACATTAACTCTCCCACAGGTTATGTATATTCACCAGCCATGAACAAAACAGCTGGCATGCTACATTCAGAAAAACTTGCATAAACAACACACTTTTTTTTTTCCACATACACTTTTGAAACACATTAGCCACTATGTGTATGTGCGTGTGCTTACATCCACTATTTGGTCTTTGTAAACATTCAGCAAGCACTGAATAGCAAGGAGCCAAACCTTTTTTGTGCATAGAGGAATTGACATACCTGCTTCCTATGTACTTTCATGCCGGATGTCATTTTGCCAGCTCCCAATCAGCTGCTATGTGCAAAAAGACAAAATATGTTTATGAGGGTAGGTTCAACCTCTATTTCATTACCAGTAATATCAAACTCTGACATTATGGGTCAACATCATAAAACAGGAAGCATTTAGAAGTGATCCTCATATTTAAATCAATTAAAATTAGTTTAATGATACCTAATCACTGTCTATGAAAACATTTTAAAACTTTTCAACGTCTTAATTCTTCCATTTATCCCTCATACAATTGCCATTTCTGTCTTTGAGATTCAAACAACGATTATCAATCCTAGAAAAAAAGTTTCAAATTATTATCAACAATATGAATAGTTTCATTTACATTATTCAAACTTTTATCATCTTCATTGCCATATTCACAATGTTTCAGCTGTTGCATGCTCCAGCCTTCTTCAGGTGGATGGAGTTTCAAACCGAATTCTTTATTTTGTCCACCAAGATAGATTGTTCTACTTCCACATGCCATGCCTCTTCCAGATGTCTCAGTTATTTCCCTTTAGCTCATCTCTCCAAGTTTTTTGGTTCACCATTGCTGTAGCATGGTACTGAACTCACAACTCTGAGTCTAGTCACTGGCCCAGTGGATAAAGACAGCAAATTTTTAAAACTTATTTAAAAAACAAAAAAACTGCATTCTTGAGGCTGGCAAATATGGTAATTATCAGATAAATGCCATCATCAGAGCTGTTTTGACTTGAGAAATCACATTGATTTGCAATGTGTCTTCATCTTTAGTAATGGCTGCTTATTTCTAAATATACCTATCTGCATTCAATGTATTACCTTCAATACCTAAAAAGCTAACCTGTGGTTTATACTGAAACTATGCTAAGTAGACATTAGTTATAGTTCATGTATATGACCCCCCCCCCCCAAGGAAACACATGGTACTGAATTTAGGCTAAAATGTCCAATCTACCCTAAGATTTAAATCATTGCTGAGAGACAAAGAAATGGATTAATACCTCTCCCAGGGGTATTTCTACAAAAGTTGAATGTAACAATCAGGACTCAAATTTGAACTTGGCTCACCAATTTCTCATTCCAAGATTTTAACCATTACACCACCTGCACATCCATTTTAAATGTAGCATCTTCAAAAATTTGTTTCAGTTACTAATTAATAAAATCACTGTGACAAAGAAATATAAATATTTTTTTTTTTTTTTTTTTTTAATCATTTCACCCCAAGCAAGATGAAAATGCCACCAGGATGCATGGAGTTAGTGAGAATGAAAAACTGATAAGAATTTAGTAAGGAGAAAAGACAATAAAAGAACAGAATTCAGGAAGACAAAATGGCTTTGCAGATTGTAGGTGGCAGTGATGCAAGAAATCAGAAGAGAGTTCCACAGGCGAAAAAAAAAAACTCAGAGTAGAACATACAGTTGCATGTTCAACAGTAAAATGGTGAGACGTAGTTGCCCATCTAGTATCACACTTAAATTCATGTAGTTGAAGAACCAGAGAAAAAAGCTCATCAAAACAGTTGACATGAAAATATTTGTAGAAAAGACCGAGGGAAGCCACATTACATCATTGAGAAAGAGACTGAAGATGTCAGGATTGATTACATTACAGATCCTCCTTTGAATTTTTGTTGAGAATTTCAAGATAAGCAGTAGAAGTACCAGACCAGATATGGCAGCAAATATTTAATGCATAGACAAATGTTAGATTTAAAAATATGCAAAATAGATTCTGACAAGAAAAATTATCTGGCACAACACAGTGAACCAACTTTCCTTTTCCAGCAGACCTAGCAATTGATTCAATATAATCACTACACTTCATCAGTGAAAAATGTGAGCCCAAGAAGGCGAAAAGTGTTGCCATGCTGACGGCAGGCAGAAACGGTTCTCTAAAATGCACCCCCGGAAAACTATTATAAATGTAAATTACTAATGCCACTTTCAGAGAGAAAAATGTAGAACTGGGAGTCATTTAATGACAGGCCCTATAAGAATCCCAGAAGTCATAAGCTAATGTTGCAATCAGGTGTACGACTCATAAGAATGCTACCACACACTGTCAGCGTACAAGGATAGGGGAGGTGCATCATTTAGTAATAAATCCCTTCTTTACCCACTACCTTTTTCCAATCCTCAGTAGTACCTACCTACTCAAACTTTTCAGTTATATTTGCTCAGCAACCGGTGATTGAGGATGTGCGGAGTTTTCAAAATATTTGTCTTTTGTTATCATCTCAATGTTTGCTTTCTCTTGTGGTTCTTTCTCAACTCACCACCCACTAACTCCCCTATTTTCCCCACTTCTATTTTAACACTTTCACTGTATTACACCCCAATCACCACAACAAAACATCCCACCCAACACATGGGAGAGAAAGCCACAAGATCCAAAAATAAACATTTTTTTTTGTTTTATTTCTTTTTGTAAAATGCTTACAGCATTTATTTAGCAATTTCTTAAATAGCCCACAGGGTCACATTAGAAAAGAAAATGTTGTCCCTCGTAAGAAACAAAGTAATCATTAATTTTTAATCTTCAAGACACGGGTTACCAGTAAAAATCTGTGTCCATCAACTTAACATACATCACAATTTGTACATTATATTTTTCTCTCTCTACCTCTACTTGTTCTAACATTGACCAGATTGCTTAGTAAAATGGTAACATCAAATAGTCGCAGGCTCATTGCTGGGATGGGGTACTGTAGAGGGCCCCCCAGCCCCCAAAAATAACATCCCCTCCTCCATAAAAAAAAAGATGTGAAGCAAAAGTCATATTAAGTACCAATCTGTTAGTATAGGACAGTAACTGCAACTTCAAGTTTTCAATGTCTAGCCTCGTAGACATAATACCAATACATTAAATACTGTAAAATTCAAATAAGGCACTTTGATTTTGTTTCAATCTTGAAGAGATTAACAATTATCCAAAGAATTTCCACCTAAAACAAAAATTGGATATACATAAACTTTTCTATAACTTATTACTAATAAATTTTCAAAGCTCAGCATTCATTTTTAATTAGATCTTCTATTAAATAATGGGAATACCAGGGGATGTAAATTTGGATGCATAGGTGGCATAAAAGATAACAGCTCAGAATTATTAATCACAGAGACAAATTCCAATTAGGTATGTTATATTCATTTAAGCATATATACACTTGGGAAAGGTATGAATCCACTTCTCCTCCTCCCAACTATGAGTTCAAAATTTAAAAATTTTTTGAAAATCTGCAAAGTTTTGATAGGCCATAAAAAAAAGAAAAAATTACATGTAATTAAGTAATTTTCAAGTAAGCCTAATTTTGATATATATAAAAAAATGTTTATATATATATATATATAAAAAAAGATACTTTTCATATAATTAACTGTACACACATGCATAATAACTAAATATGCATAGAAAACAGAAACTTTGATTTAATAGAAATAAATCCCATATATAAAACATTTACCAAAGATGAACTGAACAAGAAGACTGCCCAGAAAAGATGCAGGAGATTTGTCTGGAGGCCATGGTTTAAACCGAGGATGATTTTATTGAATATATTTTACTCATTACTATTTCAATATATTTTTGTGTAATTTTTGTAAATGTATCTGTTAAAATATGATGTCAGTTTTATTTTCATTTTTGTATAATTTAGATGACAATTTATCAATTGCTCCCTGTACACAAACTCACACACATTATTGTATACACACACACACACTATTTCTACAAAACTCACCAATACCTAATGATGACTTAGGAAAGTTGAAAGCTTGGACTATATATCTTGTACTTTTCCTCCAAAATGAATTTTGGACAATTTCTGATGGAATTTCCTCCTTGTCTGAGAAGCATTATTCATAATTTGGAAAAATCGAGCATTAAAATTAATCAACACAAAATATCTGTTGTCTTTAATAATATTTTATTAAAGATCATTTGCTGCCTAAATACAGTGTGTTTGTGTATATATATATATATATATATATATAAAATGGCAATTCCAAGTGTCACATTTGTCAGGCTCAGCCTGAGCGTGTCAACATTGAAGTATATCTATTTCAAAGCAACAAAAATTTTTCCATGGGTGTCATTTTCATTCTTGACTTCAGCTGGATCCAAAATTAATTGTTTTAACTCCATGCCTCAAAATATTAATCAAAATACATTTCATTGATATTGTTCATAATAAAGAAAGTAAAAGAAGAATGAAATAAAATTAAATGTGGCTAGTCAGACTGATTGAGCTGGAGGCACACATAATAGACCATGTATTTCTTGCTTTCATTTTATAAATAATCTTTTAAAAAATCTCTAATGACTTGTATGCTCTGTTTTTCAAAGAATTCATTTTTATTTCTACTTATTTATTTCAAATGTTCATTATAAGTATAAGTTTTTTTAGCAGAATGTATCTTTTGAGAAAGGGCAAGTTAAATTTAGCCTGACTTTAAATCCGGCGAAAATCAAATAAAGTGGCAGCCTTAATTCATTGACTAGAGGGTTGGGGTGAGGAGTGTGACCAGGGTAGTGTTGAGGAAATATGATATCAGTCAGCAGTACTGACCATAAACATACAATAAAATTCAGACAGATATACAAACACACACAAGATAGATACACATGTTATTTTTTTTTAAAAAAAACAAACATATCTGGCTTTGTCTTCAATCTTTTTTTCTTACATGACTGGAAAAATTTTTTAAAATAATGTTTATTTTTATAGAATTAATATTAATTATTGCAATTAATATTAAAATACCAAAATATTTTTTTTAATTTCATGCCCAGAGATTTCTAAAAATTATATATTTTACTTAGAGTAAAGGAATCATTTCAGCATCTAACTTATAAAAATAGTATATTTTGTTAAAGATTGTAATGAACCCAACAAACATTGATGACCTAGAGTCACCACTGATACATTATATAAAAATCAAGAATAAAACCTTAAAATGCTTCCTGTTAATCTAGTATATTAGTCCAGAGAAACTGATTGCATTCATTAAGAACTTTTGGTCTGAAGAACTGAATATAGAAATATTCACAAAATAAATTATAACCGAAATGAATCTTTAAGGTTTTCTTCTTGATTTATTATTATAATGCTCTGTAGTTTACATTGAGCTCTCTCTGTATTAATATCCTCCTTGGAATTATCACAAGTCAAAAATTGGTTATTTATATATATATATATATATATATATATATATATATATATATATATATATATATATGTCATCCACAGGCAGACTGTTTTGCTGTATCACAGCTCATCAGTGTGGTTTGACATCCGCTTGCCTCTAGCTAGGATCGAAACCCATCTGAATTGGTGTCAGTTAGAGATTCTACCCCTAAGCTGTTGGCACACAGCAGGAATGAATGTGAATTTAAGCGTATTTATTTTTAGATAAACACACACTGACTGAGAGAGGAAAAAACAAATGATGATTAGAAAAATGATTGTTTAAAAACAAAATGAAATACAAAAAGCAGAGAAGGAGAAAATTTTTTTTCTTTTTCGTTTTTTGTAAACGAAATAGGTTTAAGCAGACATTGATAAAATAGAAAAGAACTGCAAGTGTTTAATTTTAATAAATCACTGACATAAAAGTCTGAAAATAGATCCCCTTTTAATCTTTCTTTTCTCTTTCAAGCCAAGTTGGCCATGTGCAGAATACAATGCTATAAATTCAAACTTTTTAAACATTATGCTGCAATTAAAATTAAATGTCTCCAATTCCTATTTTTGCATCAAAGAGAGAAACATGGGTCTTTTGGTGAAAGCTGAGATATAATGCTAAGTCCTTGCTAACATCTGGTTAAAACATAAACTTAACACATTGAAAAATGTTTAAGGATACACAGATCCGTATGTGAATGTATAAGCCTTTTAATAGACCCCTAAGAAAGACAATAAAGCTACTCAGACACAAAGAGTTACTGTTAGAGAATACAAGAAAAAAAAACACTATAAAGGAGAGAGAACATAAAGAACAAGAATTAAGAAGACAGAAGATAATGATTGACATTGCATTTAAATTTTTGAAGATCAAACTTGATTAGGAAGCAAGAAGCTGAAAGATTTCCACAAGTGATAGAAAAAACTCTTAGCATACAACTTACAGTTAAATCTAGCAATTTCAACTGCAGAATGAGAAGACCTTGCCACCAATCTAGTACTGCATTTAAGTTCATAAAGTCTAGGTACCATAGAGGATTGTTCATTAGAACAATTACCATGAAGGTAGGTGTAGAAAAGGTACATGGACGCCATAATCCACAAACAAAGACTTAGCTTCTTTGAGTACATCTTTACTCTTGAAACTATCATGCTGGAATACCCTGAAGAAGTGATTCCTGTGGGCTATAGTGGCAGAACAGGCCAGTGTAAACCAAGTAAAAGCCTGTTGTTTCACCTGGTATTCCTGAGAAGAAACAAAAGCATCAATACCAGCTTTGACCCAAGAACAGACATATGTGTGTGTCATTTGCAAACAGTACTTTTTCATTGTGTCAGCAGCGAATCAGTGCAACTAGACATCGGAAAGCCTCAAGCTAGGATCGAAACCCAACCAATTTGGTGTCAGTCAGAATTTCTACCTCTAAGCCATCAGCACTCAGAGAGAAACTGCTAATTCTAGCGTATTGTTTTTACGAATGTAAACAAATGCCAGTCAGCCAGAGTGCTTGTATTCATTTTACCAAAGAGCTTTACACTTTAGTGTAGGTGGCTGCTATTTGTAGAATTAGGCTGTCTCTCAAGAGTTCTCAATTGAATTATATTTTCAAGAGCTTAATTATATGTGTATATTTGGGTAGCAAGCCTTCGACCATGATGACTTGTGACTTTGTACTAGCACAGCTATCAATGGCACCCAAGGGTTCTGTCTACCCAATTTCATTCACAAGGCTTGGGTCAACCCATGGTATGATTTTCAGGCACTTTCCAAAGGTGCCGAATGCTGTGATTGATCCCTCCAGTCCAATAACATCAGGAAGTCTCCTTCCTGACAAATCAACTGTGGTGAGATTCGAACCCAGGTCTCATTGTCAGAATGCAAACATTCTAACCACTCAGCCACATGCCCATCATTTATATACATAGTGATAGGAATGAGGATAAGAGGAAAAGGAGGAGGCAGAGAGGAAATAGAGTGGAAAGAGGGAGAGGGAACTAGAAAAGAGTTTATATCATATCAATAATTGGTAATGTTTAAGATTTAAAATCATGGAATGCTAATTATCGAAGGAGGTAAAACCAGTATAAGAAAAAAAAATAAAATTTATCTGGCATTAAGTTCTGCAATTCTTCTGTTTAAGTTCTGCAATTACCAGCATGCTCATCTCCCATGTCATTGCTATTCAGTAGATGTTCTGCAATTGTCCAAATGTCAGAAGTTCAAATGATTTTCACAGCATAAGTAGTAAGGCTGTACATAATCTTCCCATTTGAAAGAGGAAATCATGGCCTTGTAAAATCCTCACCTTGCATAATGTACAGGTTGGCCTCAAACCTGTCAACAAGAGAATCAAATTCTTCATTGGTTAAAAAAACTTGCTCAAGTTATAGATTTTATTTTAAACCAACAATCAGGTAAGCCATTTCATCAGCTACATTCAAATCAACACCAAACCCTTATGCACGCACATATACATACAAAAACAACAAATATGGAGTTAGAGAAACAAAGATGTGAGAAGGCTGATAGCAATATGCCCTACACACATGCCTATCACCTCAAGTCTTATTAAAATCCCAGCCCTTTATGGCCCAAGTGGCCAAGCATAGAAGAGGAAAGAAACTGTCCAAGAAACATGGAATCAGCCCTTAGTATATGATCTAGTTTCACATCAAAAGCATTTTTTTCTTTTCAAACAAGAACACAGGGGGTAGTAGAGAGAGAGAGAAAAAAAGAAAAAGAGGGTGATAGAGAAGGACAGAAAGGAAGGAAGGGAAAAAGAAAGAAAAGATTTAGTTAATTTTGCAGATGCGCATTGGAAAAAGCAGCATAGTGCCAGAATTTGTAGAACGGCTGGAAGAAAAGCTGAGAAACATATGGAGAATGGATTTGCAGGTTTTTGTCTGGCAGAGGGTGAGGAGATAATCTGTGGGACAAACGAGTCCCCGTATGCCAAACATATTCGCAGAAGAGTTTGACTTTTACAAAATCACATGCATCCACACAGATGCACACATATTCAATATATATATATATATATATATATACACACACACCACTCACCTAGATATATGAACAGATATAATAAGCATACACACACACAAAATAAAAAGATGTTTATTTTATCAGATGCATAAAGGCATATATAAAAAGACACACCCATTATATATATATATATAAAAATAAATGAGGAGGTGCTGAAAAGTCCCCAGCCTGAAGTGATTCTTATAGGTGTGTGTGGGTGTATATAGATATATATTTATTGGGCACTTCAACATTGTTTAATGGCTAGCAATTTTGCCTCACTAGAGCAATTACAACTGAGTAGGGAGTTCCATATTCACTGGATGCTCCATATTTTCAGCCTTGTGCTACATCTAAGTTACACTTAGGAAAATTATTTATATATATATATATATATATATATATAGTGAACATAGGAGTCAACATTTAGAGGCATCAGTCGTCAGGTTATATATATATATATATATATATATATATATATATATATTCTGTTTATACGTTATTTTTATGGATACAAATATTTATGTAAATGATCTGTTTATAATAAACAGTATTAACAACATTTACCAGCCTGAATATCCAAGAAATTTCATAGAAAATATGTGTCCTCCAACAAGAATTGAACTTATATCCTACTTGGAACCATCATATAGCCTGACATGCTATAATATTTAGCTTCAGAGGAAGCATCTGGTTAGCAAGGTCAAATTATTGTTTTTAAACTACAAATTTCTCATATCTGCTTGAAGTGTATGTTAACATAAACAAATGACATCATATATTATGAAATGGACTAAGTCCGACAATTATTTTAATATATTTCCTGTTTATACATTATTTTTATAGATACAAATATTTAAGTCCATTTCACAATATATATATATATAGGTACCTCCATAAAAATCACTAAAAATTCAGCATGCCCCAAACATAAGGAAAAATAGTTTTATCATGAAAAATTTTTATTAAGAGGAAGGATCAAAGTATCTTTTGGATATTTAATTCAATTTTTTATTCCTTTTTCAAACATTCAAAATTTTCATTAAAAAACTTTTTCTTGCATCAGCAGTTGTATTATCTTTTAGCATCGAAAATTTTTGCCTCTTTTTTGCAGTGACACACACATTAAGTTGGAAGTTCTTGTAAAAATCAAATAATTGTCAGATTTTAATGAAATTTTTAGGAATTTTTTTTTAGGAATTTTATGAAAATTTGAAAAATTCAATGCAATAATTTTTAGTGACTATATTAGTTAAAAGCAAATTTCTTGGAAGAATGTAAATCATTTTTAATCTGATATTATTTCTTACATTAAAAAGTATATTTTAGTTTGAGTAGGTACCCTGTGGTTTCCTCTACAAAGATGCAGGTTCAAACTCTGCTAGAGGCCATATTTTTATCAAGAGTCAAATGCATAGGCCAGTAGATTTAGTTCATACTGTTAAAAAAAAACAAAAAAAACATGGCATTTACTTAAACACATGTATCTTATATATATATATATATATATATATATATATATATATATATATATATATATCATTGACATTTGAAAAACATCCAACTATGCATTTTGACTGTTTTGGCTTCATCAGATCGAAGGCAAAGAAATGTCTCACAAGTTGCAAGCAACACCAGCTTGGGAAAATATAAGATTTCATTGTTTTAAACACACACACTTTTTTTTTCATTTTCGATCTGATGAAGCCTAATTGGTGAAATGCATAGTCAGATGTTTTTTCAAAACTTTCTTTCATGAACGTTTTTCCAAATTTCAATAATCTATAACGCTGTTAAGATTATATACCCAAATTTATAACACACACAGATATATATAATTCCATATACAGCTGTGTGTGTGAAAGGAGATATACTAACAGTACATGTCGGTATCTCATGTAACAGAAGCTAATCCAGTCAATAATATGTGGTTGGTTCAGGGATGACTTTTTTAATAACTTTTTTATGACTTGTTTGTCTAAACTGTGCAGACCATATATAAGTAATAAGCCAGGCATTTACAAACATCAAAGTAGGAAATAATACACACAGAAATAAAGAAACAAAAAACTATTTAAAAAGTGAAGACAATGGAAAGAGAAAGTGGTATAAGTACAGTAGGCAGTGCTTGATTTTTTGCATTCCTTTTTCAAACATAGGTACAAGATTAATACGTTTACAAATTGACACTCATCCAGTCCAATGCATTATGTAAATATAATGACTTGTTTTTTGTTCTAATACAAAAGATAAATACATTTATACAGTGATTTAAGGTGCATACATTTATAGTGATTTAAGGTGCATACACCCTAGTTGTAGAGTAAAGATAGCCAAAATATATCAATATTTGGAATTACTGGTGACCTTTCAATTATGACTTCTCAGTGCTGAAGTCCTTCAATGCACATACTTTTACAAAAGATGTGTATGAACATATAACAAAGATTTTAAATCATTAATCTTTTTTTTTTAAAATCATTTCACTCCAAGCAAGTTGATAAAAGATTCAAGGGGTTACCAAGTGTCAAAGAGACTGAAAAAACCTTATTAAAGAGAGAGGACAATAAAAGAACAGGGTTCAAAAAAAGGAGAAAATGGTTGACATTGCATTTAAATTTTTGAAGACTGTAGTTGACAGGAAAGCAAGATTGATTTGGTTAGATTTTGTTTAACAGTGTGTCAACCCTGATAGGTCATTTTACACCAACCAGGTGAATACATATATACATTTTTCCTCCCCCCCCACACACACACACCAACAATTGTTGGAGCTCAGTTTGGTAGCCACAATAAACTGTTTAATCTGCCAATTTGAACCATTTCAACCAGTCCTTTTTATATACCCATACATAAATAATTTTTAGAGGAATTTAAAAATTCCTATTTGACAGGAAAGCAAGAAGCTGGAAGCAATCAACACAGGCAAGAAATGTGAGAGAAGAAACAATTAGAACATAATTTCATGTATCTTATCATTATGGTGACATTTAGCAATTTCAACAGTAAAATGACGAGACCTAGCTGCCAATCTAGTACTGCACTTAAATTTGAAAAGTCAACGTACCAAAGAGAATTTCCATGAAAATATTTATAGAAAAGGTACAGAGAAGCTAGGTTACTGTGGTGTTGGTTTAAATTATACATATAGATATTAAGTAAATTTTAGTTTGCTTCACTACTGACTTGTGTCATTGATAGACTGCATGGCAGAGATCATCATCTTCAACCTCACCATTGTCAACAGTGTCATATTGTCTTCCTTCCTCATAAGTGATGTTGTCATCACCACTACTGTCCAAAGCATTCATGATATGTAATTTTTTTTTTAACAATTTTAACACAATCTTCCAGTATCCATATAAATGCATATAGATCACTTATGACAATTTAGTATAGTAAATAAGGACATTGAATATAGAATAGTCAGTACTAGAGGCAGTTTCACCCAACAAGTTGCTACAAAATCAAAACATTAACCCAAAAACTCAAATCATGTTCTTAAACAGCCTCATCAGATTATGACTTTCATATGGATGTCAGGTATGGACCCAAATTTGTTCAGAAATATATAAACTGTCAGCTGTATACAACTGTTTTCTCAGATCAATTATTAAAAATGGCTCTGAGCAAATTAAGCCCATAGTTCTTAGCAAGAACCATCATTTCTCAAACCTTGTTGACTGGTGCTACAGAACCACAAACAAGGAACTGTACCAAATAACAGAAAGCAAATCACTTGAGGACTTTCAACAGCAACAACTGAAATGGATATCACATATAACTTGAAGGGAAAATAATGACAAAATGTTAACATTCCACACAATTTAAAACAAAAGGTGAGGAAGGAAACCCCCATCAATACTGAAAAGAACAATAACAGTTACTGGACATAAGAAACCTATTTTTCTGAAAAACCATTTTACAGGAAAGATTTTATAAATTTCAACCAACAGTAACATTAGCTGTAGAGACAACGAATGCTGAATGTTTATAAGGAAATGACTAATGTTACTATCACCAGGTAATGAATGAATGCGATCTATTTAAGTGAGTGACGTGCTCCTCTGCTGACCACTGATTCCAGTTGTAATACACAACTGCTGCAAATATGTTGATTTGTGTGCCTATACATTTGATCTGTATACTGTATAAATTTGTGGTTTCTAAAGATAATATAAACTAAATAAAAGTTTAATTTCAGTTGATAAAAACCGGATGAAAAAAAAAAAATGAATAAATGTTAAATTAAGGTTAAATTTTGCCACAACAAATTCTAAAAGGTCAGTGCATAATACAGAGGGTGTGGCAGAAAGACTTCCCTATAATAGTAAGACATTAGTGGCAATGGTGTTTTCATTTAGCTAATGTCTTAACATTATGTGGGAGGTATTTCTGCTGCACACTGAGCATGAGAGACTTCTCACCCCAGAATTTCTCAACACAAAGTTACAAGTGCATATTATACATAAACAATTATCTTCTTGAAACCTTCAGACTCTCTCCTGGAGTATAGGGCCACACAGTATTGCTACTGTGGTTTCTGTAGAAAGTTCAATAGGAGTAGATAGATATGACTATCAAGCAGTTCACACTCCTCCCTGGCCTTTTGAGGAGTTTATCCCTTGTTTGCTGTTAAGGATTAGGTTTCCAGTACTTTCTAAAGTCTTCGCATTCTCTTTCACTCACAGCAACCCTTTGCATCTTAGCAGCATTATCACCTTGCTTGGGGTGAATGAATTGAAAGAGTAGAGGTGGAGTTGCTAGTTCTATAAAAACTGGATTTGGAGTCAAAGTTGTCCTTCTAGAATGGTTATCAACCAAAGCTAGAGAGTCCAGTCTACCTTGCTATTAACCATTAGCTGTTGGGAAAAGAAATGGCCCAGTGGATAAGAGCATTTATTGAAGTAATCCAAAAAGTGACTTGACCCAAAAGAGTTATAAGTTCAATACTTGGCCACAGTAGAGGTGAACAAAAACTTGGGGAGTTGAGTTACTAAAGTGAATTAACAGGAACTGGGATATCCAGAAAAGGCATGGCATGTAGAATAAGCACAATCTACACCATGGACTAAATAAAGGGTTTAGTTCAAAATTCCATATATCACCTGAAGAAGGTTGGAAGGTACAACAGCTGAAATGACAATGAGGACAATGGACCAAAAGATGTGAATACTGTAAACACTTTCCAAGGGTATTTATGTGAAAGTGAATGCAACAGCCTTGGCTTGAAGTTGAACTCTATATACCAATCCCACTTACTACACTGATAACTGCTACACTACCAGCACACCTTTTGAATAATTATAGTAGGTGTTATATTACATGGCCATATCCTGAAGGGACATGGCAAATAGAAGATGCTTATATTACAAATGGTTATCATACAAGAAATGTATTAAAACCTCCAGAGATGTAATATTTGATCTAAAATGTCACTAAAGGAGGAGGACATTGATTTATAAAAAGTGGTAGGTAAAAAGTTTATGAATGGATATGAATGGAAGTGGGTGTACTTATTTAGAGAGACAATAAACAGGAAAAGACAACCCAGGGTGTCATACCCTTAACACCTGTGACAATAGAAGGATTCCTGTGCATTGGTTGGGGAACAGGGGATAAAAGCATTAGTTGATGTCTATTTATCAAATGAATTCCAGTAGAGAGAAAGAAATCTGAATATACTAACATAAGCATTGAATAGGAAAAGTGTGTGGATATAAGATTCACTGCAAAATGGAATTATCTGCATTTTAGCTATCTATGAAAAATAAGCAATTTTGAATTAGGTGTATCATTTCATGCAAAGGTAATTAACAGACTTGATAGTATTATAAATTATCTTAGTGGATTTTGCTATCAGAGCCCAAATCTCTGATAATGCGATTCAGATTAAATTGTTTCTAAAATCTCATGTGTTCATATATAAGCACATTCAAAAATCTATTCATAAGTATTATTTTAAACTTTCATTTCTAGAAATATATTACCAGACACTTACTTCCAGATAACAAAAAGTAGAAAGCTCATGAATAAGAAATCTACAAATAAAGCTTTAACTTTAAAAATCATAAGGAGTCCACATGTATAATTTTAAAAAAAATGAATGGAGAGAAAAAGGGGAATAAAAAAATGAAATGAAAAAAGAAGCAAACATGGGGAAAAAAATGAAGGTAAGAGGCAAAATTGTGAGGAAAGTGGAAAAAACATTGGAGTGGGAGGAGAGGAAAAAACAGAGGGAAAGAAAGAGGAAAAAAGAAAAGTAAAAACAGGGAGGGAGGAAAACAGTGGAGGGAAAAGAATGAACCAATCTTTTTTTATTTTTTTTACAATATTTCTTCTGGTTAGACTACAAACTTTTCAGCACTCTTTCATGTTCATGTGTAAACAAAAGTTTGTGTTGATATTTGATATATTTAATTAACAGTATAAAAATACTACAAATGATTAAAAAAGGATCAACCATGGAAAGTTTTCACTAAATCTACAAATAGGATTTCTGAAAAAATCATTTGTTAATGTTTTAGTTTATGTGGTAGAAAGTCAAACAGATTTATTTGATATTTTATCAATTCACCTTCTTGCGAAACTGAATTTTATACTTATAAATAAGTTTATTTCATTAAGTAAAAATATTTGCTTACAAAATTAACAGATTCACTTAACTCATTTTGAAAATTAATAAATATTTGATAAAATATTTATATATATATATATATATATATATATATATATATATATATATATATGGGGTGCGATGGATAAATTGTCGCCATTTCATATTCTTCATTTTTTACATGCACGTGGTTTGTTTTTGATTTTGTTGACTGCACTGTATAGCAGGGTCAAGTTAGGCACTGTCAGTGAGAAAAGAGTAGCATGATGCAATAATTCTGCCAAAAATTTGAAAATGGCATGCTGTTCTGCTTGGCATTCAGGCCAGAAGCTCCAATATGAACATTTCAGAGTGTTTGAGTATCAATTTGAGGACAATGAAAATGATTCAGAAAGAGTTTGATGATATATCCAGTCAACATCATGGTGTTTGGAGTGATCACTAGTGATGGCAACATTATGCCTCTATTCATCTTCACACAGGGCTTCAGACTCAACATGGAGGCCTATATCAAATGCTTTTAGAAGATAGTGCTGCCTTAGGTTAAGAGGGTGGCTGCTGCAAGACCCTATATCTGGCAACAGGACTCTACCCCATGCCACACAAGCAGGAGAACCCCATCATGACTGTCAGACAATTTCTGCAACTACATCAACCCTTACATCTGGCCACCTAACAGCAACCCTCCTTAGTTATTATGTGTGGGGCACAGTTGAGCAAGAGACCAGCAAAACTCATAACACCAAAGATGAACTGAAGGCAAGGATTATGGAAGCATTCACCAACTTAAATAAGGAGACCGCCCAGAAGAGTTGCAGGAGATTCTGAAGTCATCTGGAGGCCGTGGTTGAAGCCAATGATGATTTTATTGAATAAATTTACTCTTTAGTATTTCAAGATATTTTTGTGTAATTTTGGTAAATATATCTGTCAAAATGAGATGCCATTGTTATTTTCATTTTTGCGTAATTTAGACGACAATTTATCCATCGCACATACACAAAGGTTACTACTACTAGTGTGAGATATTTAAAAAGCAATAGTGATAAAAAAGTTAACTACATCTATAGAAATAAAGCAGCTAAGATTGATGAATTTTATACTATTCATACATTTATATTTCTATATATTGACACAAAAGTTTGTTGAAAAATATTCAGTTTTTTTTTATTAAATTATGCATAGTTATTATGTGTAAATATTAAACCAAATAACTTTTTAATTTAACAAAAAAAGTATATATAAAGTATATTATGATGCATAAGGGTTGATTAATGAGTCTATCATGACAGTTTTCAATTTAATTTTTATCTAATATGTGAACAAGTGTTGCATTAAGTGCATTAACTAGGAAAGTAATTATGTTGAAAAATAAATAATTGTTTTGTAAAAAAATGCTTTTTCACCAATAAACTACTAATGACTTCTTAACAAACTTACATATACATACAAAAATAGAGATGCAGAATACATGAGTGTATGTATGTGTGTGTGTGTGTATATATATATACACATATGCACACACACAAAGATAAAAGTTTTTTTTGTACAAGTTAAAGAAGTGATTTATCAATTCATATAAATTAGGAAAATACTATATATACGTGTGTATAAACATAAGTATAGTAAATCTGAATATTTTTGCACAAATTTTAACTGCTCCAGAAAAGATTTACCTGTGTATAGTTCAACTAGACACTGAAAATGCATGATTTTAAACTCTTCAAAATTACCTGTGTATAAGATGGCCCCCTATTTTTTTCTGTAAAAAACCTTTATACTCTAGTATATACAGTAATTATTTGTTTTAAATACAATTATCATATACCCATATATGGTGCTTGCTGTAGAGTAATATTAATTTATATTTAGGTATATATTATTCATTTTTACAGTTTTAAAGGAGGTAATTTTTAATTAAAAAAATTTATGATTGTAAGGTTTAAGTTAAAGCAATTCATGCAGTGATTTCTATTCAAATGCTTATGCTAATGTTTCCATTTGATGCAAACTCTTTTTTAATTTATAATAAAATATAATTTTTTTTTACCAAAGCCTTTACACTAATGTGTGTAGATAGTTGTCATTAGAGATTGACAGGGAAAGAGAAATTTCTATTTTAATTATTAAATATCACTCAAGCCTAATTAAAACAGAAATTATCTCAATAAAATAGAAAAAAAATTTATAGATTAAATATGCAATTCTTGTTTTTACTAAAGTAAAATAAGTTTATGAAAAAATAATTATATATGCATTTATACAGTTTTATTTTCATATTTCACCTGCTGATTTTAAAATTTGAAACATTTTTAAAATAATTTCAAGTAAGAACTAGCAATTAAAAAAATTCAGTGAATAATTTTAAGTAATATTTAAAGCATGTAATAAAAAGTTTAATTTTAAACATATCATTTGTAGCATTTTATTTACATAAACACAAACACTGATTAGAATAGCAGCCATTTTCTAAAACTTTATTTTAAATAATAATGAAAGGGCTTCCCCATAAAACTGTTAGTAATCTTAAATTTTTTATTTTTTTTACTCACATAAATGTATAGCTTGATAAGTGGAATTTCATTGAATTAATTGAAAATTTAATCCAAAAATATACTGTTTTTTGATGCAGTCACAGGATAAGAGAATTCTTTTATCCTGTGACTGCATCAAAGAAACAGAATATTCAAGCAGAAATGTTTATTAAACCTAACAATAATGAATAACAAAGTGACACAGTGCAGTTGAAATAAAAACTAAGGTGAATTCCTTAAAACAAATACCTGGACATACCTGAGTATTAGGTCTTATGACAATAGTTATGCTTTTTTTTGTAATGTTTTACTTTAATTGAGAGGTGACTGTTTTATATTGAACATATCAGATTTGCTATTAAAAAAATGGTTGATTATAAAAAAAAAAAAAAAATTAAATCACTTACAAAACTATTTATAGTATTCAAATATTTTTTTTTTTTTTTTTTATAAATTACAGATTTTACCCAGTAGTATGAAGTGACTTATGTAAATGCATCTGCTTTTATCTATTTCTTCAATGCACTTTTTTGTTAATCAGTTAAAATCAAAATAGATTAATGAATTAATGTGGGTTTTAAAAAAATTTCAAACTTGATAATTTTGGTTACATGTAATAAAATGCTATGTACCTAAGTTGTAAAATATATATAGATACCTTCACAGATTCATGATAAGTTTAAAATTAAGTTTTAAAAATAAAAAATCTTTCTTGAAGCTTTTATTTTAGTTTTAATTTCAAGTTAATAGATTAAATTTAATATTTAAATAAGCAAAATACTTTGCTCTATTTCAAAATTAATTTAAAGTGATTGGAAGGATTTTTGTTTTTGCTAAAAAAATCTGACTTCAGCACCATTTTTTGCTCCACATTTATCATAATGCAATTCTCTTTATTAAAATAAATCATTAAAAAATAAAATATACTTTTCTGAAACTATTTGAGAAATATTAGCTGATGTAAATTATAATTAATCTGATTGGAAACAAATATTATTTACTTTAAGTTTAAAATATCACAGAAATACATCTTTTTAACACAGTAGCTATTTGAGATTTTAACAGCCTGTTGATCCTTTTAAAAATATTGATGTTTGATGAATTCTACTAAGCTTTTCAATTTATGATTAGTTTTTATTTAATAATATAATCTAAAAGGATGAAATTAGCATAGAATGTTAAAAGATTTAAAACTTAATAAATTATTCTAATTAAAATTTAAAAAAATGAAATACTTCTTATAAAAATTCATAATTCATCAAAAACAAATTTTTCTTAAGATAATAGCATCCTTAATATATCTTATTTATAAAAGCAATTAAAAGCTTTTTTAATTAAATATTGTCTTAGTTTTATTGCATTTTTTATTTTACTATTCACAGCAGATTTTCAATAAATGGTGTTTCTGTTTTACAAAAAAACAAATCAATAATTTACATTCTCCAAGGAGTTCTTTTAATGAATATTATTATTAAAGGGAAAGAAAATTTAATTTCTCGAAATTTCATAAAATTAAGTGCATGGGTAACAGAAGGTAAAAAAACAAAAAAAAAGTTGTTTTTTTTTTTCTTTTTTAAGATTTTCTAAAATAATTTCATTCATTTTGAAAGTTTCATTAAAATCTAACACATTCATTTCCAAATCAGTGTTTTTACCACAAAAAATGACATTAAAATTTCCTATACTAATCTTTAGTTTATTAGTGTTTCAAAATAGTACTGGAATAAATGACTTTATATTTTATTCCCAAAATGTTTGAAATAGGAGAGCACTGTACATAATATACAAGTACTTTTCATATCTTAAATTTTTCAGGTCATAAGTTTATTTGTTTTTACTCCAAGTAAGGCAATAAATCCACTAAGATGTAGGGTATTACTGAATGTTAGAGAATATAAAAAATAATATCAAGGAGAGAAGGCATTAAAACAAGAATTAAGAAGACAGTAAATAATGATTGACATTGATCTTCAAACATATTAATGAAAAGTTGACTGGGAAATAAGAAGCTGGAAAAATCTTTCACAAGTGAGAGCTGTGATAGAAGAAACTATTAACATAGAACTTACAGCTACATCTAGCCATTTCAACTGCAGAATGATACAACTTATCTTCTTTTATGTGCCAAGTCCCTTCAGGACAAAGGCAATTATGACTCTCCACATCTTCCTGTCCCTTGTAGCTCTTAATAAGATTTGTCTTTTTGTTATTTCTCCCAAACCCAGTTCTACCACCCATTTGCTCAAGCCTATCAATTGTTACATGCTTTCTTTTGTCCCACTTTCCCCTCTATATTTCATGTGAGGACCAGATTTTCCAAGCCCTCCTTCCTTTCCCAGAAATTTCAACTGCCTCTTCTTGATGTTAAATTTAAATTTCCTCTTTGTTTCTATTTTCTCCAAAACCTTGTTGTTGCTCACATGTTTAGCCCATGGTATCCTCAGCATCTTTTTGTAGAACCACATTTCTGTTGCTCCAAGTCTCTTCTTCATCTCTGAGGAGATTGCCCAGCATTTTCTGCCATACAGGAGGGCAGATACCATGTAACAGTTCAATACTCTTTTCTTTGTTTCTGACAAAATTTTTCTGTCTCTTATTACTCTGTTTAGCTTTTGGAATGCATTGGCCATCCCAATATGTCTTCAGATCTCAGTGTTGCATTTTCCATCCTCTGTTGGAACACTTCCCAGATATTTAAATTTCTGTACCTGCTTGATTTTAGTATCCCCAAACCTGTAATTTGCATTTTGGGCTCATCCTTTTGCTGATGACCATGAATTGTCTTCTTGTAGTTTATGCTTAGTTCCTTCTTATCACTTTCCTTTACTACCTTCTCTTGGAGTTTCCTTTCCTTGTCTGCTATCAGCACTGTGTTATCTTCATATCTTATATTCTTAAGATCATGGCTGGTAATGATCCTGGTAGGATTTATATTTCTCTCAGAATTGCCTCACTGTATAAATTGAATAAATCTGGTGAAAAGACAAATCCTTGTCTTACACCCTTTTCTATTTTTTGCATATCTGCTGAACTCATTCTCTGTCCATATGTAGGCGGTTTGCTGCCAGTAAAAATTTTTGATTATTCTAATGTCTTTCCCAAATACGTCAAGATTGCTGAGCAGGTCTAACAGCAATCTGGTAGTGTGCTTAAATTCATAAAGTACAGGTAAGTTCCTCAGAACAATTACCAATTAAAGACACAGGGAAATTATGTTACAGCAGTAGGAAAGTGACTGAAGCTGAGATGCCAGGACAGGATGAATGACATTAGAGATTCCTGATAAAGTCCAAAGAAGAATCTGCAAATATATTGCAGGAGCACCAGACCAGATGTGGCAGCAATATTCAAAGCAAGAACAAATGGTAAGACACTTGAACTATTATTTATTTATTGAATGCACACACATACACACACATATATGTGTGTGTGTGTGTGTGTGTGTGTGTGTGTGTGTGTGGACTAAAAGCTTTTTTTTAATTATGTCCTGCTAAAATGGGATTACATCTATGTCTTTTATGCTGTCAAATGTCTTAATTTTGGGTCTTTCTAATAAGTCAAACAGAGAAAAGGTACATAAAATTTTCATTGGGAATGCAGGACTATACTAATTCTCACAAGTATTTTCTTTGCTATTATGTACCTAACATTTGTTAACTACCTTAAAAAAAATGTATACAAATAAAACAGAAAATTGTCTAATAAATTTAAATTCTTCTAAGAGCTTCAAATTTTACTGTCAAAGCAAGTTTCACAATCTGGTGTCTGCTTTATTTAATGTAAACTAATAAAAAAAAAGTAATAGTTGAGTGTACAGTCCTTCCAAGAGGTGACTGAGTGAATTGGAACTGTGCCTCAAGTAAAAATGCAAAATGTGTCATTTTCATCAAACAAAACTGAATATAAATGGATCATCAAACGATTTCAAAATTCAAATCATTTTGGAAAGCTTAAAATATAAAAGAACAATATCTTTAGAATGAAAAAAGTTTTACCTTTTGGTTAGGAAAACATCACTATTTTGCTTCAGGTTTATATTATATATATGGTGCTTACTGTAGAGGCATATTAACAAACTATACTTATAAACTATTGCTAATAGAACGAGTTTGAATTCCAGTAACCAAAAAAACTATTTATAAAATAGTGCTCAATACAGAGTAGTGCAAATATTATTTATTCAAAAATTATAACATAAAAATGTTATAAAATCACTACAAAAATAATTTTATTTCAACAATTCTGGTGACATCTCAAGTAATGGGGTTGAATGTAGAACCTATATTCAACACCATCACTTGAGAAGACACCAGAAGTGTTGAAACAAAATGGCTATTTTTGTAGTGATGTTATAACATGTTTATGTTACAATTTTCAATTTTGAATATATATATATATATATATATATATATATATATATATATGTCAATCACTATCTACTGTCCTCCTGATTACTTTTTTGTTTTTTTGTTTCTAATTCTTCCCACTTATTAGTCTTAGTGGCTTTACTGTTTCTAGGGTGAATTATATTCCATATATATATATATATATATGTATTATTATAAATTTATTGATTTAAAATGGGGTGATTTTCGCTACTTATAGTTTATATATATATATATATATATATATATTAGTTCTATTTCATCTTCACACACACTCACTTTTAAATGCATCCGGGTTTATAATGGTTTGATAAAATAAGATTAATTTCATGGTTCAGAATATCTAAAAAAAAAAAAAAAAAGGGTGTCTAGATTTTCCTTATATATTAGTATCATTGTATGCATAATGTTGGTAAGCTAGGATTTTATTTGAAACCTGACGTCAGTTGAAATGAAGATAAAAAAATTTTAAAAGTATTTTTAAAAAAAATTTTTTTAAAAGAAAATTTTTTTTTTTTTTTTTTTTTTTCTATACATCTTTTTAAGAACAGGTTACAGATATCCATTAAATTATGTAGGATAATTTTAACAATGATTTCAAAGGAAAAGTAGACATATGTGTTACATTTTTTTTTTTTTTTTTTTCCAAATGAATTTAATTTAAAAGACTTTTCTTAATATAAATTATTTTAATTTATTTAGGTTTTATTTGTAACATTAATTCAAAAAAGAGAACTCAATACAAAATTTATAATATTAATATTTAAATTTACATTAGCACTATTTTTAAAAATAAAATATCTATAAGAACATGATTTTATATCTTACTGTTCTTTTTTTATTTATATACATATATATATATATATATATATATATATATATATAATGCAATCAAGAATGCATCAATATGTGGTTTGATACAGTTATAAGATTAATTTCTATCTGAAATTTTCTCATCTCGTTAGTAATCTGAAGATAAAGTTTAGTATAAATAAATTCTACATTTAGGATACAGATGATGATGATGTGTTATACACACATCAAAAATAGGATTGCATTTGTAACATTTTATGTAGTGTTTATGAAAGTAAAACGCTACATAAATCATGTTGATGTGCATAATTATCTCGTTAGTAATCAAATTAGTAAATGTAAAATGTGATGTATATATTTATATATATATATATATATATATATATATATATATATATATATATATATATATATATATATATAAATACACACAAGGGAGAGGGAATTTCTTGGCCTGATACAATTCCCAAAATCTGACCAAATGTCAAATACTTTGATAGGAGAAAAACTTCTCAGTGTGTGTGTAAAATATATATATTACAAAAAAGTACTGAGAAGAAATAAATCAAACATTTACACAAAAATAGCTTTGCATAAAATATTAGTATATTTCTAGTGTTTGCATACATATTTTCAAATTTATTCAAATATAAAGTTTTAAAAGAAAATAAATATTTTTAAATATGTTCACAAGTATTTTGTATATCCTACATTTAAAAATGAAAATAAAAAATACATTTTTGTTGGATGTGGGAGGGAAATAAACATTGCATATTAACTTCTCATACATTTGATTATTTATTGGTGCTTTTTCAGCATTAAACTTGTTGCAAAAAAAGAAATATTAAAAATAAATAAATGGGTGGGAATCAATTCATACGCAAAACTGCAGATGAAGAAAGACGTGAGTGTGTGTATGTGTGTATATATATATATAAAAAATGCAAATGCGTGTATGATTAAGCATATGTGTTTATATGCATGCGTACCTATGGCTGAGTCACTTGTACAAATAATGATTGTTCTGCTTTTAAACCTGCTGTGTGAAGAGAATCACAGATTCCTTTTGGCACACATATCTGTGCACACCCTTATGCCCTCATGAAACACCTCACATGTAATTTTTTATATATATATATATATATATATATATATATATATATATATATATATATATATATATGTGTGTGTGTATATGAAAATGATATAATTTTATATACCAAAAATAATTTTTCCCTGATATATATAATTTTGGGAGTACAGTTAGTGAATAAATACAGTTCTGTGGTGATTAATCTACTTATGTATATGTGTGTGTTATCTCAGTGTATACACACTTCTGTTCTGTAGTTGTATTGAAATGCCTGCTCAACTTGGTATAATGTGTGTTTAAACAGATGTGTATGTAGATAGATAAACTAATATGTATACAAATGTAACTATACATATCAGCATGTATGTGTGTGTGTGTGTGTGTATGTATATATATATATATATATATATCACACAAAGAGGGAGATGCAAGTTTGAATCCTAATAAAGAGCACATTTTGAGTGCACAGGCTGATAGACATAAAACACACTGTTTATAAATCAGGCTTTTACTCATACTCAAACATGAGTATCCACTAAACTTTTTTAAATTAAAAAAAAAATATATATATATATATATATATATATATATATATATATATATATATATATATATATATATATAAATGATCCCAGACTAATATATACATTGTTTGGCTTATAAGGACAAGGAGATACTGAAAAGCACCCAACCTGACCAAAACTGCATTTAAAAAAAAAAAAAAAAAGAATGTTTGGTCATTTAGTCTGACATTGGGAAGCAGGTTGAGCTAACTTTTTTTTTACCACTCCTTTATGGGTTTGTGTAAGATAGAGGTTATGTGTATGTATGTGCAGAAAGACAGTGTATGTGTACATGTAAACACAGAGAGAATGAGTGAGAGTATATACGAAGGGGGTGCTGAAAAATTCTGTGTAATTCACTTCTCAAAATCTAAGCAAATGACCAAATAGAAATATTGGGGAATCCCTTTTTTTTTTTTTTTTTTTTTGGCCAGAGAAAAAAAAAATTACAAGCGAGAAAAGAAAAAGGATATATAATATATATATATATATATATATATATATATATATATATATATATATATACACACACAAAAAAAAAATGTACATATTCCTAAAATTACATACACACAATTATATATATATATATATATATATATATATGTGTGTGTGTATGCACACACACACACACTTTATAGTATAATACACATACATGAATTATAGATTACAATGAAAGCATCCAAACGGACTAGGTTCTATGTATCTTCAAGTGGTAAGAGAGAGAATGATGGTGGGGTGAGGCCAGCGGAATGGACGGGGAGATCGTTGTTTGTAGAGGTGTCTTTCTCGGCAACTTCTGCCTCTTACTAACTTCCCCATCTGTTGGCCCCAACATCTGCTCTTGCCATCAGCTCCTCACAGTTGTACAGTGTACAAAGGAAGTTGTCCACTGCTTACACATACATGTAGGTAAATACTCCCGCTGCCGACGGACGCACACAACACAGGACGCTTGGATGGGAAACCAATTAGCAACGGCCCAAATAAATGCCGAACGCTTTGATGGAATCAGAGGGAAAGGGGAGGATGAAGAGGCAGGTATTTGGAAGGGAAGGGGTGGTAGCATGTATGTATAAGGGGAATGGGTGCGCATGCGTGTGTATGTGTGTGCGCATGTCTGATTTAGTGCTGTATTAATATATATATATATATATATATATATATATATATATAAAAACATGATTATGCAAGGATAATTTCATACATGACATGTAAGAGAAAGATTTGAGTTTTAGGCTCATTGACATCTATATGGGTCATTTAATAACAACCTTCTCTTTGTCTGCTGTCATATCTCTAGGTGTTAGAGTTTATATAACCAGAAACAACTGGTGACCGACTTGTACTCTAATAATAATTATATTGACTTTAGGAACACATGGCATTCCTCCCATTTTTTGGTGGATGAAGGGGGAGGTATCCTTATCCCTTTAGAACATAGGTAATCATGACAAATGTTCATATTCTTATACTCCCTGTCTTTATTCTTTATCTATAGCTAGGACATCTTGAGAAAGACAGTGGCATCATTCTCTGTTGCCTTCTTCACAGTTTGGAATTCAGATTGAGAGGGCCTAGTCTACCTTGCTATTTAACCAATAGATGAGAAAAGGAGATAGATTTGTGCCTTTCTCAAGAGCATTATTGCACAAATAAGGAGGCTCAGATTGAGGAATCAGAGAGCTGAGTTCAAATTCCAGGCGAAACCATTACATTCACTTACGTGCTAATACCCTTGGGAAATGTATGAAGCCTCATCTCCCACCCGCCACCCCCACCAGCTATGGGTAAATAGCAGGACAGACCTGGTTCTGTAGCCTTGGATGGTAACTGGTCTATTGCAGAAAGAAAAGGCAACCTACTGTGGGAAAAATATCTGCTTCGTCAGTCATGTATCGAAAGATACATGATCGCCTAAGTGTGTATCACACATTGCACATAATGACTGAATGCAAAATGAACACAACAAACAAGGCCAAAATTTGAAGCCTGCTTGTCAACTTCATTTTTCACACTGATAACTGTTGTGCTACTAACACCTCCTTTTTCTGTTAGTGTGCCCAATGATATCAGAAAGAAACAAATGGATATATACCTGTTTTATAGATTATACCAAGGCATTTCATTATGTAACAAAAAAACTGTTGCAAGTGTTAGGTAAGTTTGATTTATTTGGGAAGGATATTAGAATAATCCAGAACTTATGCTATGACCAACTACCTGCATATGATAGAAAATTCAGTAAATATACAAAAATAGAAAGCAGTGTAAGACAAGGATGTGTCTTCAACAGACATTCAATATTTACAGTGAGGTGATTCTAAGAGAATTAGAAGTACTACAAGGATTCATTACTGACAGCCACAACTTTAACAACATTAGATGTGCAGATGACAGTGTTGATAGCAGATATAGAAAAGAAAATGCAGCAACGACTACAGAAGTTGCTAAAGAAAAGCGTTAAAGGATTAAACACCAATTGTAAAAAAACAGAATGCATGGTTGTCAGCAAAAAAAAAAACAAAAAAAAAACAGCCTAACATGCAGATTACAAAATCAGATACAAAAATTTAAATATCTAGAAAGTGTTTTAACAGATCACAGAAAGTATGACACCGAAATTCAAAAGCACACTTGGACAGTGAAAGATTAAACCAAGGGTTTATTTAAGGATTGGTAAAATCTGAAAGCAGCAATAAGAAAACCAAAATTTGGCCTAATATATCTTATTCTCTATGCCATGTCCATTCAGAAGAATTTTTCTTTCAGTCAGCAGTATTTTCTTCTTTATGATCACTTTCAGTCTTTGAGCAAATAGATAAAACAAGTATCACAAACTTGATAAGTCAGTTACTCACTGCTTTCCTCTGCTTCTCTTCCCTTCAATGAATCCTTTGAGTGTTAGATTCACTAAGCCTTCTTTCCACATTATGTATCCTCAAAATGTCAGCTGTCTCTTCATTATCAACAGTTTCTCTGAAAATCCTAGTCTTATAAATCCTTCATTTGCCACATGTTTTGTCCATGTAAATTTTAACACCTCCAAATCTTTTATTTAATCACCACAGAAAACCTTTTCTGCCTGCTATCAGCATGGCTGATGCTAAACTCCAGGAGAGCAACACTTCGTGGGCCCACATTTTTCCACACACAAAGTGGAGTGACTACAATGAATCAACTGCTATGTGCAAGGAAAGTTAGTTCACTGTGCCAGGCCAGAAAATTTTTCCATTTAGTATATTTATAAATGTAGCATTATCTGTTTATTGTAACCTGCTGCCATATCTGGTCTGGTGTTCCTGCTGAAAATCTCAAGATTCTTGACAAAAGTCAGAGAAGGGTTTGTAATATAATCAATCCTAACTGGACATCTCAACTTCAGTCACTTTCTCACCAATGTAATCTGGCTTCCCTCTGTCTTTTCTACAAATATTTTCATGGCAACTATTCTGACAAGCTATTTTCCTTAGTGCCTTGACTACATGAATTTAAGCATGCTATTCACCATGAGGTCTCACCATTTTACTGTTGAACTAGCAAGACACACCCACCACTCCTTTTCTAAAAGATTCTTTTCTTGTACTCCTCACCTCTTCCAATTTTTTGCTTCCCTACTGCCTACAATCTTCAAAAATTTAAATACAACATCAATCATCATCATCTGTCTTCCTGAACACCATTTCTTTATTGTTCTTTCCTCATCTCTCCTAACTAAAGTTTTCTCATTCTCTTTCACTCCTGCTACCCCTAGTGTCCTAGTGACAATATCATCTTGCTTGGGGTGAAATGATTAAAAAAAAAAAATTGTTATTTTCAACATTCACTAATAGAACCACATTTCTGTTGATTCTAGTGTTTGTTTTTTGTTTGTTTGTTTTTAGTGTGGTGAAATTGTCCATCATTCATACGATATAGAAAAAACTTTTCCCTCACCTTTTTTAATGCAATGTCTCTTCAGGATGTAAGCTATCATGGCTCTCCACAGATTTTTTTTCTTTATTATCTGTGAATTGCCATACATTCATTGGAAAGCTAGCTTGGAATTATTTAGTTCTTTTTTTTTTCTTTTAGACTGACTGTTAACAATGCTAGATATTCTGCACTTATATAATTCTCCAAGGACATTTGTGCAAAAGTGAATAGACTAGACCAGAATTTGAACTTGGCTCACCAATTCCACTTTCTACATTAATAACCACTACACTATCCACACATTCCATATAGAAAGGCCATATAAATGTCTAGCACTCTTCACTTTCAATATTATTTTCAATCTTTTTCAGCTTATAATTATTTCTGTGTCCCACTTTCAATAATCTGTTATTACACTATCCAGATTTCTGCACTTATATAATAATAGCCAGCTATTTATTTCTGAACACACCTGTCTGCCAAAGCAGCTAGAAAATTCCTATCACAACCTGCTCAAACCACAGAATCCACCTGTGGTTTATACTGTAACTATCCTGAGCAGACCTTAGTTACCATTTCTGGGGGAGGCAGTGCATAATATGGCATGATTTTTTTTATTTTTTTTTAAGGCCAACACACCCAAACCTTTGGTCATGATAACTTGGGACTTTGTGCCAGTACAGTCATCAGTTTCCAAACAGTTCTGTCTACCAATTTCACTCAAAAGGCTAACATGTGGCATAGTCTTCACAGTCACTTTCCAAAGGTGCTGCATCCTGGCATTGCCTCCCCAGCCCAATATGATCAAGAATTCACCACCCTGACAAATCGACCATGGTGAGATTCAGTTCCTGTCAATGTTAAAAATTGCCACAAAACATTGTCGATTTAAGATAGAATGACCTATTATGACATATCTCTAATTTGTATTCAGATATATTGTATTTGTTTTCAATTTTTCTAGCTGGATTGTTCATCTCTATTGTATATGATCCATTATAGCACATAATTAGGTTACAATAAAATTTGTATTTTATATGAATACTACCTTATGAAAATTGAGATGTAGGAGAGTGTACCCCCACACATGACATAGATGGTGGGAGCTGGCCCATATCATAGATTTTTGGGAAGGAACAAGATTCTTGCATCAGCCCTGGTTCTAGCCACATGCCTATATATATATATATATATATATATATATATATATATATAAGTTCAAATGCACTCATTGCTAAAATATAAATATGATCATTGTTTAAATTTTTTTCTAGAATTTAATGTATCACTAATATATATATATATATATATATATATATATATATATATCAAGGCACTTGATGTAAGCCTCTGTGTTTAGTCTGAGGCCCTCACCAACAAATTCAGGTGTTCTTTTCTTATCAGAATGATTTTTCCAAGCTGCCATAGTTTCATAATCAACATCAGACTCACCAAACGCTTTCCAAATTCTCTACACTTTCCTCAGAGTGACACACAAACACTCTGAAATGTTCACATTTGAGCTTCCAGCACAAATGCCAAGTATTACAGCATGCCATTTCCAAATTTCTGGCGAAGTGAATTGCATCATGGTGTTCTTTTTTTCAGACAGTGCAGTCAACAAAATCAAAAACAAACAATGCACATGCACAAAATTAAAAAGGTAAAATGGTGACAATTTACCCATCGTACCATGTATACTCATTAAATGAATATATCTAAACTTCACACTAATTAATAAATCTTAGTCATGATATTACATCAAAGCCAATTATAGTAAGAAATGCATTGAATAATTTGCTTAATTTAGTCATTAGCTGGATATTATTTTTGTTTTTCAAACTCATATCTTCTACTGTCAGTTTTTTTTTCTAAATATTATCACTATTTTGTGTATTTTCTTGATTTCAAATGAAAAGCTGAAAATTTTTCAACATATTTCAATTAAATTTTCACTTTCCAAAATTATGGTTTATAGTTCAGATATATGAAAAAAAAGGCATTTTAAACCAATTCCAAGAGAATGCAAATTAAATAACAGACCTTTTTTTCAGATACTGTAACCATTTCACTTAAAGTTTGTATTTTTTTGATTTCAAATAAAAACCTGGACATTTTCCAACATATTAAGTGGAATTTTCACTTCCAAAATTATAGTTTACATATATAGGTTAACTGGCATCCATCTAATTGCATTTGCTTCATGAGGAATGAAAACCTTAAGAAACCATCAAGAGTATCATCAATAAATACAGTCAAAGTTAATATTTTCTTTTAAAATGACACAAAAATTAATTCCCCTGTTCACAAATACCTCATCACTATTAAATGCAACTTTAATGTCAATAAGTTATAGTTAATATCAGATATCGTTAAGGATGATTATACAACTTTCAAGTTTGAAGTAATCTATATGCAATGTCCCCATGGACAGCAAACCACTGGAGGAAGAGTGTAGCTATAAATACTTGGGACTTTAAATTTGACAAAATGCAGAAATCATTAGGATCTAATTGTAAGAACTAATTTTGCTTTAATAAGCAAAGCAAGAAAATTATATATTTTACTCTCAATTACAGCCTAAAAATCTGCATGAACTATTAAAAGAAAACATTTGTGTGTTATATTTCCAACTTATAAACTGAATTAGGTGTTCAGCTGCCTCCTGCCAATCTCCATTCATGGCACTCCAGCTCAACAATACAACCCAGGGAACAGATACTACAGTTTAAAGAGTGAACAAATCAAAATGAATAGTTACATTTTAATGGTGTTTTTTTTTTACTAATAACAATAAATGATAAAGAAAAAAAATATATATATTGATTTCAGGATAGTTTGAAATTTTTTTAGACAAATTTGGTTCTTGGGACATTTCTGGGATGATGATGAAAAAAATTAGTCTGGAGTCCAGAAACAAAGTATTGTTATTATTTTATGATTTATTCAGACTAATCTCATTTTTTGATTACTGTGTTTTGGTCAATACTTTTTCTGGACTTCTTATGATTTGTTATATTGTCAAAAACTTCTGAACAAATTCTGTTCCTTCATTCTGAATATGTATAAATGAATTTGAACAAAATATAAATCAAGAGAAAATTTTTCTCCCTGATTAAAAATTTACATCTGGATTTGAGAGCAAAATAAACATAGACAATAAAAGCACTTAATGCGTATTTCCATTGCAAGGTTCAATCATTACATGCCTCCTGCATTTTAGAAGATATCATTTTTTTTTTCTTTTAAATCATTTCACCCCAAACAAGACAATAAAGCCACTAAGACATGAGAGGTTACCAAGTGTTAGAGAATATGAGAAAAAAAAACAAAAAAAAAACACTATTAATGAGAGAGAAGACTAAAAGAATAAGAATAAAGAAAACAAAAGATAATAATTGACATTGCATTTAAATTTTTGAAGATCACAGTTGACTGAGAAGCAAGAAGATGGAAGAAAATTCCACAAGTGAAAAATGTGATAGAAGAAACTGTTAGCATAGAACTTACAATAATATCTAGCCATTTCAACTGTAAAATGATAGAGACCTTGCCACCAATCTAGTACTGCACCTAAATTTATAAAGTCTAGGTACCATAGAGGAAAATTCATCAGAACAATTACCATGAAAGTATTTATAGAAAAGTCACATGGAAGCTACATTACAGCAGTAGGAAAGTGACTGAAGCCAAGATGCCAGGACCAATAATACTGCAGATTCTTTGGATTTTATCAAGAATCTCTAATATAGCAGGAGCACCAGACCAAATATGGCAGCAATATTCAAAACAAGGACAAATGGTAGATAGATTCTGGTAAGAAAAAATTGTCTAGCATGACACAGGGAACCAACTTTCCTAGCAAAAGGTCCAGCAACTGATTCAATATAATCTTTCCATTTCATATCCATAGTCCAAGAAGGCACAATGAGTTACTCTTCTGGAGGTTAGCATCAGCCATTCTGATGAAAGTTAAAATGGGTTTCTCACTGATGATTAAAAAAGAGCAGTTTCATTTTGGAGGCATTAAAATTAACAAGCCATTCCTTGCTCAAGTTAACAGATTGTAGCTAGTTTTTAAATTAGCTAATAATTTGACCTCATCAAACCACTCAGACTTACTATTAAGACAGGAATAAATGGTTGTGTCAAAGTGTCATGTACTAAGTCATATTAAGATGTAAACACTGTCTATGCTAACACAACATTCAATTTCAGCCGAGACATACAACACCAACTACAATATGGCCATTACAGAAGTGCTTTAAATTTTTTTATCTTATTCTTTTATAATGCAAACACAACATATCTGAATTAAGTAAACAATTTTTATTTGATTCTTTAAATACAATATCCCCCCAACCATGCACATTTATATACATGATAAGAGTGTCTGATACAGACAGATATAAGCTAAGATCATAGACCATTTTTTTTTTTTTAATATCATGTCCCTTCAGGACATAAGCAATCATGGCTCTCGTCAGATTCATTTTCTATCTGTGAGCTGCCATGACTTCTTGGAAAAAAATAGTTTTACCATTGCCTTCTCCAAAATTTTTAATTCAGGCATGCACACATGCAGACAAACCCAGCCAATGCTGATACTTACCCTATTGCTCAGCAAGGAAGATAAATGGATACATGCTGTTTCAAAGAACATTTGTGTGAAAATGAATGCAACAGACAAGACCAAAACTGAACACTAATTCAGCTTTCTCTGCTGATAAACATTACACTACCCACAAATACTAACACTGTGTCCCATTCTATGTTGGTTATCTACAACTGTTACAGAGCTAGAATAGACAATCCTTAATAAATATATAAACACAAACACATTATGTCCATGAAAAAATTAAAAGCAAAAAAAGGTGCTGAAAAATTATCAGTCTGAGCCAGTGACCAAACATCAGAAAAACTGATTATGAGAAGCAAGTTGAGTCAAGAACTTTTCAGTACCCTCTTGTATATTTTTAATGCATAAACGTAGGTATGTAATTCAAAATTAAAGCTAAATTTATAGAGAGAATCCAGTGAGGACTAAATTATCAATGACTTCAAAGACTATATTTATATTTACCTCTTTCACTAATATATTTATATGCCTTTATAAAATTAAATAGTTATTCATATATATATATGTGTATATGTGTGTGTGTGTGTGTGTGTGTGTGAATAAGATATATTGAGCCTACAAGTATTCATCCAAAGAAGTTTGATTAAAAAGAATCAACAAGGTTTTTCTGTTTAAATTTTTATTACATTTTCAATAATAAAGTGTTGAGTATTGTGAAAATATTCCAAATTGTGTATAAATGGTCCAACAACACAATAAAAAATTAGACTGACAGACCTTGTCAGTTCTTTTTAATCAAACTTGTTTGGAGATTATTATATATATATATATATATATATATATATATAAATGAATCCAAGGATGCCAGTCTACTAGGACAGCTAGCTAATCCCCATTGCAGACACCTACTCGGGCACATTTTGTGTTTATTCAATACCCACAAAGTCCACCTGTGGTTTATATGCTGAGCAAACCTTAGTTACAGTTTTTGGAAGAGAGCCCGTTATCTAGCATGATCGCATGCTCAAACCCTCAACCACGATGACTTGTGACTTCATGCTAGCACAACCACTAACAGCTCTTAAATGTTCTGTCTACCCAATTTCATTCACAAGGCTTGGATCAACCTGTGGTATGATTTTCAAACACTTTCTAAAGGTGCCACATGCTGGGATCACCTTCTCCATACTAATAACATCAAGAATTCACCTTCCTGACAAATGGACCATAGTGAGATTCGAACCCGGGTCTTATGGTCAGAAAGTAAACGTTCTAACCACTCAACTATATATGTGTGTGTGTATGTATATATATATATATATATATATATATATATATATATATATATATAACAAAAAGTTATACATAAACAAATATTTTGTATACATTTACACTAATAGCGAGAGTTTGTTTACTTGAACTCTACAGTCATCCTTTGATCCGATGTTTTGATCACTGATTCTCCAGTCATCATCAGGTGATGTCAGGAAACTCAGCTAAGGGATAAGAAAACAGCTGAATTCCTTGCCATCACCTGATGTAGATGATTGAGAGTTAGCAGTCTGAAATCTTGTGAACTTTTTAATTCAAAGGATAAAATTGCAATGTCCAAATAAATAAACTTCCTGTTAGGTTAGACATTTCCATAATCACCCAATTTACATAAATTCAGTTACACAAAAAATACTTGACATCAGGAGAAATGGGTGTGTGTATGCGTGTAAGTCAATATGGAAATGTTGGTAAATGCATGTCAGTGTTTCTGTGTCAAAATACTTATATGTGTATATATGTGTTAATATATGTGTTAATATATGTGTTAATATATGTGTTAATATATTCCCATATTGCTCTGTATGTGCCAATATATAAAAAGAATTTGAGAGAATTGTACAGAGAATAATAGCACTAAAAGTTTTTTCTCAAGACAGAGTCCTGTGAATTTTATAAAAATTAAAGATTTTTTCTTTTTATTTTATATTAATTATAAATTTAAAACCACAAAAAATAGATATTTAATTTCTACTAATATTGCTGACTTGATTCTGTCAAGACCAATAATGGAGAGAAAAGCTTTTACTAATTTTTACTAATACTACTACTTCAACTAGGAGGCATGGTGGAGTAATGGATAGTGGCTCGGATTGAGGAATCAAAGAGCCAAGTTCAAATTCCACTCAGATCCATTACATTTACTTATGTGCTAATACCCTTGAAAAAGGTATGAATCCTCTTCTCCCCCTAGCTGGGGTAAATAGCAGGACAGACCGGGTTCTATAGCCTTGGATGGCAACTGGTCTACCATAGAAAGCAATGGCAAACTACAGCAGGAAAAAAATCTGCCTCATCAGTCATGTATTGAAAGACACATGATTGCATAAGCATGTATCATGCATGGCATATAAGTGACTACTTCAACTATCAGAGCGTTAAGATAGAGAATGTTTTGATTATTTGTACTTTATCAACAATTATAGAATGCCATTAACAAGATATAATTTCTCAAGCTATCTGCTGATGAGATGGTTCAGGGATGTGGGTTCATGCCTTTAGCAGTGTTATTAGTGCTTGATGAAACTGCATTTTCTGATTTCACTTTCAGTATGGTTTGTTGCATCCCCAATCAGGCAAATATTATTGCAATAATGGAACAATAATATACATGGAAAAGACTAAAATACAATATGTGCTTATACATGTTATGGTCTCCTCAAAGAAGAGACTCAAGGCAATGGAGGTATGGTTCTACAGAAGGCTACTAAGGATACCATGGATTGAACATGTGAGCAATGATGAGGTTTTGTAGAGGATGCAAACAAGGAGGAAGCTTATACTTAAAATAAGGAAGAAGCAGTTGAAATTTCTGGGACACATGAGAAAGGAGGGCTTGGAGAATCTGATACTCACAGGGCAGATAGAGGGTAAGAGGGACAAGGGAAAGCAATACATGACATACCTAGCAGGCTTAAGGAAGTGGACAACAGAACAGGATTTGGAAGAAGTAGCAAAAGAACAAAACATATTGAGAACTACAAGGGATAGGAGGAAGTGGAGAGGCATGACCGCCTACATCCTGAAGGCACATGGCACATAAAAGAGATGTTAAAATACAATTAATGCTTGTTTATTATCAAAGAAATATGTCTTAAAATAGGTTTCACTAGTGGAACAACAGGCATTGAAAAGTTAAGTTCTTGCAGTCCTCCTAAAGTTGGTAGAAAGAGTTTTTCTAGACATGGCATTTTTCAGTAGAACTAGAGAAAATTGCCATTGGTTGATAAATATGCATTTGCAGAAATAATTTAACCTATTTTGCCAAGCAGTAAGAAAAAAAAAAATCCCGAAAGTGTATTGAACTAGTAAATGGGCAGAAGTTTGGTTCTGTAAACGTTTGAAATAATAGTCAAGTTCTGATTCTATTTTCAGTGTTGATAGCAATTACTGTCCATTATTCCACTAGTGGAACACATTTTAAGACATTTTTTTTAATACCAGATGAGCATTAATTTTTATTATTTTATCAATAACATACACAGAAAAGACTAAAATACAATATGTGGTTACAGATCATGTTAAAATACAATTAATGCTTGTTTAGTATTAAAGAAGTGGGCCTTAAAATGGGCTTCACTAATGGAGCAACAGGCATTAAGAAGTTAAGTACTTGCAGTTCTTCTAAAGTTGGTAGAAAGAGTTTTTCTAAACATTTTTCAGTAGAACTAGAGAAAATTGCCATTGGTTGATAAAAATGCATTTGCAGAAATAATTTAACCTAATTTTGCTGAGCCGTAAGAAAAAAAAATCCTGATACTCAAAAAAAATGTATTGAAGTAGTAAATGGACAAAGTTTTGTTCTGTAAACCTTTGAAATAATAGTCAAGTTCTGATTCTATTTTCACTTATGATCAGTCACACCTCCAATTACTGACCATTGTTCCACCAGTGGAACATATTTTAAGACATTTTTTTATATCAGTTGAGCATTCATTTTTATTACGATATACACAGAATATAATATTTTCTTACTCATGTTAAAATACAATTAATGCTCATCTGGTATAAAATCTTAAAATATGCTCCACTAGTAAAACAATAGGCACTAAAAGGTTAATAGCATTGAATCTATAAGAATTCCATTGCCAGAACTGATAATCATAGATCATGTGTATAGAACCATATAGAATTTCATTTCCATTTTAAATGGCACAAACAATATAAACAAATTGGAGGACAGTAAATTAATGAAATCCCAAATTTATATCAAAGAAATGCCATCAAGAATAGTTGCAATAAATAAATATTACACTCCAATTCCAGTCTTCTGAGAATGGAATTAAATTTCAACTGATATATGATTAAAAGAAAATAAAATGAACATAGATATAAAAGGTTAACCCATTCACACACCCAAGAGCAGATGTTTGTTTAAGTGAAGCTTACTAAATAACTACAGGTATACATGTTTTTTTTTTCCTATTGATAAGTAATTTGTGTTGTATGTTTGTTTTTTTTTTCAATAAGGAAATGTAGATAAAAAGCTTAGATTAATGGTTGCTGTATTTACATCTCTTGATGCCAAATGCTGGTCATAATTGTTTGTTATAGTAAAATGTTTGGCGAATTGAATTTGTTTGTGTTGTTTGTCATCGGAATCTCTTCCACTTGTCTTACTGCTAATGAGAAAGAGAAGAGTACAATGTGAACTCCATCTGTTTTAGCAGTTTTGCCTATTTATTTCAATCTCTGTCTGTCTGTTTATGTATATGTTGGCTTGTTTTGCTTTCAATACATTTATCAGTTAGTAAGAGCAGCTTGCCAATGCATTAATGTGAAAATCTGGTGTTGATCATAATGATTAGTGTGATGTGATTTATAGCCTGAAATTATATTAGCAACATTGCCAAATAAAAAGAAAATTCTTTTATTGCAATGACAGCCATAAAAGGCATATGATTCAGGAGATGGTTTTTATACCTTCCCCCCCCCCAAATCTGGAACTTGAGCTCAAATTGCCTTTAATATGATAATCTAAGATGTGGAAGCAATACACTATTTTTGGTCTGATCTGGCTCTTAGATCATAGAGCATGGCAGAGGAGTCAGATGGTACAAGCCCGCAGAAGTAGCATACATGGTGAAAAGGACTGAAATCTGTGAGACTAGCTGGCTACATATAATTACTCACTAAGCTTAACAGTCTGACACAAGATACAGTAAAAGAGTACCTGAAAAAGATCAAATTGTCAACACAAGCAAACTAACCTGCAATACAATTTGCTAACATTGCACTGCAGTAGTGTTCCATACATGATTAAACCCTGTCAAGGATGACAAGAGAGCCAACAGATTTTTGTGGATATTGCTGGGATATGGAAGAGGATGATTCTCCAAGCATCAAGTCATTGTTTGCCACAAACTCTCATGACATGCCAGCACAAGGAAAAATAAATTTGCTAGAGCCTGACCTGGATCCAAGTCAAGGAGAATACTAGATTCAAATGTGATCTTTTTTTTGTAGTATTTTTTATCTCCATGAAAGATAACTATGAATATATTAATATTAAAAAAATATATATATATATATATATATATATATATATACACACACACAAACACACACAGTGCGATGGATAAATTGTCGTCTAAATTATGAAAAAAAAAAAAAAAAAAAAAAAAAAAAAAAAAAATAAAATAAAAGTAATAATGACATCTCATTTTAACAGATATATTTACCAAAATTACACAAAAATATCTTGAAATACTAAAGAGTAAATTTATTCAATAAAATCACCACTGGCTTCAAACACAACCTTCAGACAACTTCGGACTCTCATTGCGTCTCTTCTTGATGGTTTTTTTTTTTTTTTGTTTAAGTTGGTGAATGCTGCCATAATCCTTGCCTTCAATTTATCTTTGGTGTTACAAGGAGTTTTGTCAGTCTCTCACTCAAATTCTCTCCACACATAATAATCAGAGTTTGCAGTTAGGTGGCCAGATATAAAGGGGGAGGTGGTCACAGAAATTATCTGACAGCCATGACTGGATTCTCCAGCTTGTGTGGCATGGTGCAAAGTCCTGTTGCGGGACCTAGGGTCTTCCAGCAGCCACCCTCTTGACACAGGGCAGCTCTACCTTCCTGTCTATGGACCTGATTTACTTGGAGGAATCTGAGCTGGCATATCTTTGTCATCACCATTAGACTCATCCAACTCTTTCCAAATACTCTGCACTGTTCTCAGATTGACACCTAAACACTCTGAAATGTTCATACTGGAGCTTCTGGCACAAATGCCAAGCAGTACAGCTACCATTTCCAAATTTCTGGCGGGGTGAATTACATCATGGTACACTTTTTCTCACAGACAGTGCCCAACTGATCCTGCTATACTGTACAGTCAACAAAATAAAAAAGAAACAATGCGTATGCACAAAATTAAAAATATAAAATGGCAAAAATTTACCTATCGCACCATGTATGTGTGTGTGTGTGTGTGTGTGTGTGTGTGTATTGGCAATGGAGGAAATATGGCCAAATAGAATGTTAGCATTACAATCATATGACCCATATTCAAATTTCCCCATGATCAATTTGTCAAAGAGATGGCTTCTTGATAATATTGGTCTAGAAAGACTTGTGGCACTGTTGGGAAGGTCCTATAAACTGTACCATGGATTGACCCTTGTGGGTGAAATTAGGTAGACAAAACTGTTCAGAAGTCATGAGTCTGGCCTATGTTCAAATGTCATGGCAATTTTTAAACTTATTGAATTTGAAAGTGGCAGTTGTTTTCTTTTTAAATTCATGTACACCACTATAAACCTATTCCAGAGAGGATGATAATTTCCTTTTCCCTTATAGTTTATATTGGTGAAGATTAAACAATGAAAAAGGCAAAGTAAGTGAGAACCAGAAAAAAAATGAAATTAACTGAAACAGCAACAACATTTAAGGATATTGCTGTAACAACACCACCTACAGAGCAGATTATAGACTAACAGCAAAAATAATGACCTAAAATGAACAGTGAATCTTATCTCAGAGTCTTTAAAAAATAAAAAAATGAAAAGAAGAGTAAATGTACAAGTGTTTGCCATTACCATCACATATTAGAATGGATACCAAAGGTCACTTGTGTTTATTTAAAAAAAAAAAAAATTTGAATGACTTACCACTTCAGTTGGACGATTATATTTTGGGTTGATTTTTATCCGAATCTTCCCTGTAGCTTTATCTTTGCCAACCTCATTTGTACCTTCACCTTCCCATCTGCAAAACACAAAAGACAACATCAGGGACATGATTTGATTTCTGAATTGCTTTAATTGTTTATTATAATTCTCTAGTTTCTGCTTTCAATCCCAGAAAATTTGTTTGTTTGTTTTTTTTCTAATCATTTAAATAAAAAAATTTTTAAAAAATAAATAAATAAAAAATAACCAAAACATAACTAAAAAAATTTGATCAAGTGAGAGCAAGGATGAAGAGAAACATTTAAAAAGCAGTTTAGTAAAATACTAAATCATTCATTTAACCTGAAAGGAAATGACCTCTAGAATGAGAAAATCTGAGAAAATGTTAAAAGACTAGAACAACAAAAGCAAGACATTGAAAGCTAATATGATTGGTCTTTTTCTTCTTCATGGTAATCCATTCTGTGTTCCATCATCCCTAAGGGAATTGGAGGTGGGAGAAGATTTTCCTTTGTGTAGTCAGAGGCATTGTAAAACATCCAACAACAATGCTATTATCATTGTCATTGACCATCAAAAATTGCTTGTCCCCTCCCTTTCTCAGTAGCTGTAATATTGATATTGGAGGTGCTAGCCATGGTATTTCAATCCATTATATGAGCCAGGATCAAGTTTCAATTTGGGCAAAAGAATATTTTCAATAGGGACTATCAACCATTGAGAAATTGGTGTTACAAACTGATATGGGCAAACAATGGCTGCTCTTTTACTTGATCTTTCTATTCTCTCTCGCATAAAGCTTACTGAATCCCATCTTTCAGGTTTCGGAGGAACAGGCAGGCACTTTGAGGTGAAAGAGAAAGAACGGAAAGAGAAAAGCAGTTGAGAAAAAAGAGTGGAAAGAAGAAATGAGTGGAGGTGAAAGTAAAACGAATAAAGAGAGAAAAGGTGGGGAGGAAAGAAGTGAAAGTGAAAGTAGAAAGAGATGAGACTAAAAAAATAAAAGAAGTATTAAGACAAATGATGAAGAAACTAATAGAAAGTAAACAATTAAAGTGCTTGAATGAAAAGTTTAAGAGTATGGATATTAATACAAAGAATGGTAAATACAGACAAAACAACAAGCTTATATTCTTCTAGTTTTCTTTATATACATGCACATTTATTTCCACTGCTCTCTCTCTCTCTCTCTCCATAACAAAATATTTATCCTTCTTTCTTTCAGCTATATTTTCCTTTATTAACACAATCATTCATTTAACTACACCACTTAAGTTCTTTTTATATCCTTTACTGAATGAATGAATGCAATATTCTCATATGTCACCATCAATGTTTCCATTAAGGACTTTGTGATAAATGAAAATAGAAAATACAGAGATGTATAAAATTAATGTTTTGTCTCTTCACAAAATTCAGAAGAAAGATACAGAAGAAAAGAGAGAGAGGGATTAATATATTAGCAAGCAAAAATGAATGAAAATGTCTTCTGATGAAATCCTTATACCCCATTGGTTGTGACTGATAATATTATTTTGGCAATTACTCCCCTCCCAATAATCTTCCCTCTCATTTCAGCCACTTATTAAATTTTCCAATCTGTGCTATTCCCTTTGGTAAACTTTCTTACCCTGAAAATTTTGTAATTCTTTTTTCTCACCTACATTTTATCTTCTCATCTTTTGCTTTGTTCATATGGCCTAGAATACACCAACTACATCCAATGCAAAATGAAGACCCCTGCCCTCCACAAAATAAAAGAGCCACCTTCCAAATGGATGCTAACTCAAGTATAACTCCAGCCACCATTTGCCCACAGTCTCAAGTATAAAAGTGACCAATATTTATTATAGACAAGTATCATTGGAAACATGGTTCAACATTGAATTTCCCAACAAGTGTTGATATTTATTAAACAGAAAATTAAAATAACACAATAGTTATTTGTTGTATTTGCAACATCAGTTAAAATATTATTACAAATAATTCCAGCAGCAAAAATTTATATAACAAAGATTGTTTTGTTATTCAAATAAAATTTTCAAAACTTTGAGTTAGGAAGTTTTGAACATTTTATTTGAATACTACACACACTATATACCATATTAAGAACCAAACCTTAAGTTATTAGCCCAATAAAACAAGCTTTTTTGCCTTTATAAGTTTCTGTGCTTTCAAATTGCTCACAAATTCTAACAGGACATTTACTTTGTAAATTAACCATTTGATATCACAAGATTGGACACAAAGTCACGTTGCAGTTTGTCATTATTTTTTTTACATTGTACCAGTAATGCTGTAAACTTGGATGTATGGATGGTGTAATAGATGATGGCTCAGATTGTTAATTGGAGAGCCAAGTTCTATTTCCTGCTTGATATCCACTTTTGCACATATACCTTTGGGAAAAGTATGAATCCACATCTTTTCCCCCAACTATGGGTTAATTAGTAAGACATGTATTACTAAATAAATATTATCTCTAAAAGAAAAATACAAAATTTTAAAAACAATTTTTTAAATTTAAACAAATTTTTTTTTTAAATTTTAAAAATTAAAAAAAAAAAATTATATTATTAAATTCTCATAACCTGCAATATGTTGATAAGCTGGAGAAAATGAATGAATCAATCAATCAAATCTTACACTGTAACTCAAACTCCCAATAAAATGAACAGGTTCCCAAATAAATGCAGGTTATTTTAAAAAGAACAATACAGACTTTACCGAAAAAATACATTTTCAGAGAAAATCATTCATCTTTGGCTAACTGAATCTTTAGCAAAAGTTTCATATACATCCTCTATAGGTCAGGAGGTACAAGCAAGCATATTCATATAATTCTTCTTTGCAAAAATGCATATTTGATCTAGCCAATTAGTCACTATCCATTTCTTCTTACACAGACTAATATTAATTTGTATCTTTGGATGTTTCTGATAACTTAAACAGGTTTTATTTGTTTTTATTAAATACTCCCACACTTGAGTGTTTCTTTCATTTAATGGCTGATTGGTTCTTTCATGTTAACAAGGAACTTGTTCTCCCCATTCTATAGAAAGATGGAGATTTCAAAAACTCCATATTCAGTAAATTGATGGAAATGTTACCAGCATCATATTTTGCAAAATATTAGAGAAATCATAGAAGTACCATTGAAATTTATTAACTTATTGTGTGTGCAGTCTCGAAGAGAAAATAGTAACAAAATCAAGGTGTCGACATTCCACACAACTTCAAACAAAACATCAGGAAAGAAACCTCATTAACAGTCCAGTTATATGCCATGCATGATACACACTTAGGCAGTCATGTATCTTTCAATACATGACTGACGAGGCAGATTTTTTCCCACAGTAGGTTGCCATTTCTTTCCGCAGTAGACCAGTTGCCATCCAAGGCTAGAGAAGCCAGTCTGTCCTGCTATTTACTAATAGCAGAAGAGGATTCATACCTTTCCCATGGGTATTAGCATGTAAGTAAATGTAATGGATTCGACTGGAATTCAAACTCGGCTTTCCAATTCCTCAATCCAAGCCACTATCCATTACTCCACTATGCTTTCCTGAAAAATAGAAAGATTTTATAAATTTTAACCAAAAGTAGCATTGGCTGGTCAGTCAATGAATGCCAAATATTTTCTCATAATGATATGGCTAATATTATCATTAGAGATGAGGAGAACAGATACTACACTTTGATCCCAGCTTGATGGCCAGGTGGTGAATAAAAGTGTAACTGGCTTGTCAGTCAGTGAATGCCAAATGTTTACTTATAAGAAAATGGCTAATAATACCATTGCCACTCAGTCATTATCATTACCTTTATTGTGCATAGAAAACCAGGGAGATATCTTTTAACCATTTCTTTTTTTGGTAGGGTGTGAAAAGTGCGTGTAGGAAGAATATTGTCAGATGTGAAATACAGTAAATTCCACATTAATTTATGAAAATGAACCTTAGTCATCATTTCAACCTGTCACATCAGGTCTGGTGCTCCTGCTATATATTTTGAGATTCTTGATAAAATCCAAAGAAGAATCTACAATGTTATTGGCCCTGACCTGGTATATCAACTTCAGTCACTTTCCCACTGCCCTGTGTTTTTTCTATAAATACTTTCATGGTAATTATTTTGATGAACTTTAATCTAAGGTACCTAGACATTATGAATTTAACTGCAGTACTAAATTAGCAGGAAGGTCTCATCATTTTACAGTTGAAATGGCTAGATGTAACAGTAAGTTCTATGCTAACAGTTTTTTCTATCACACTTCTCACTAGTAGAACTCTCTTCCATCTTCTTGCTTCCCAGTCCACTCTCATCTTCAAAAATTTAAATGCAATGTCAATTGTTCTCTCTCCTTAATAGTATTTTTCTCATTTTCTAATATTTAGTAACTCCTTGCATCTTAGTGGCTTTATTGCCTTGCTTGGAGTGAAATGAAAAGGAATTTTCCACTGCTGTAAAGTTGCCTCCCTGTGTCTTTTCTATAAATAATTTCATGGTAATTGTCCAGGGGGGCTTTTTGCTATAGTGCCTAAACTTTATGAATTTAAGCACAGTACTAGACTTGTGATGAGGTCTCACCAATTTACAGCTGAGTTGGCTAAATTTGAGAGTAAGTTCTATGCTACCATTTTCTTTTCTCACACTTCTCACTCGTGGAAATCTTCTGATGCCACACTTTCCAGTTAACTTTAATTTTCAAAACTTTAAATGCAATGTCAACAACTATCTACTGTCCTCCTGATTACTCTTCTATTGTTCTCACTCCTTCATAATGTTTCTGTTTTCTAATTCTTCCTCACCCAGTAACCCCATGTGTCTTAATGGCTTTAATGCTTTGCTTCGGGTGAAATCAATTTAAAAAAAAAAAAGATTCTAAAATGACAGATCCTAGTGAGATTCAAGAAAGCCTTCAAACTAAACAACATATACTGAGCTTTGATTTCATTTGTTTTTTTATGGTTCATCAACCTTTTATCAGTTATTTAAAATCCAAAATATTTTGGGTTGTGCAAACAATACTTTTTCTGATTGAATATTGCATTAACAATTTTTATGAGAATAATTATTTTTTTCAGATACAAGTCCTACTATTTAACCTATAGGTAGGGGAGAGGATATTTGTAAGTGAATATAACTCACTTGACTGAAATTTGAATTTTGCTCTCTAATTTCTTATTCCAAGCCACTACATATACAGAAAATAGAATTCTACTTGGTGGGATTCAAAATGAATTCTTTATTACAAATTACTGGGAACTAGTCAGAATGTTAGTGCATAATTTTACAGAGCAATTGGTTTGTTTGAATGGCACATTGAGCTGCATCTTGCAAAGTTTGTCCACAGATCGTCCCATTTTATTCCACACAACTCTCTTTATCTGGTTAGTAGTTCCAACAAATTCAAAATATGAAAAAAAATACCTTAAAGAATTCATTAGATTTTAGCCAAGATGTGGCATGAAGTCTTCAAAAGCCCAGAAATATGATGTTTTCATCATCATCATCATCATCATCACCAGGTGCTGATTGCACAGACCCTCACATCTGTATAGTCTTTACAACTATCCATTGCAACAGGTATGTTTTCAGGTTGATAGCCTGAAGTGTTGTCATATAGGATTTTAATGTGCAACCAATGCTAGTGTGTTTTGGCTTCAAAAGAGGATGACACTGATAAGTTCATTGTTACTTCTCAAGAAATGGCCCACAAATCTTTGTCTTCTCTCCTGAATGACTCAGAAGATGGGAAGTAGATAGCACTGCTTTTTTGTAGGGTGCCGTTTCCAGGATAGATCCAATGTAACATGTAGTAGATGTGCTATCTAGTAATTTTTCTTATCATTTTGTTAGTGTCCATGCCATACTATCATAGAGCAAGAAATTATGTCTAGCTTAATTTGCAACTTTCAAAAGATGAAATCAACAAATAAAACAGCAGGCCTTTAAAAGATATATATGTGAAAACAAGCAAACAACTGTCAACAGCAATCATCAGTCAAGAGATGAAAAGGAGAAGAAAAAGAAGGGGAAGAGGAGGAGGAGGAGGAAAGAGGAGGAGGAAGAAGAGGAGAAAGAAGAGGAGAAAGAGGAGGAGGAGGAAGAAGAGGAGGAGGAAGAAGAGGAGGAAAGAGGAGGAGGAAGAAGAGGGGGGAAGAGGAGGAGGGAAGAGGAGGAGGAAGAAGAGGAGGAAAGAGGAGGAGGAAGAGTATTAAGAGGAATAAGAGGTAAGAAAGGGGAGGGAGTGTAAAGAGAAGTGGAAGTTGAAGAGGGAAATGGATGGGAGGAAGAGAGACAAAGAAAAGAAAGGAAGGGAGAGGTTTTCATATGAAAAAGTTGATTATATATATATATATATATATATATAAAACCTATTAAATTGACCTGCAAATGTGTGGGAGTGTAATCAGTTTCTTCAAGTGAATGGGGAAATGAACAAGTGTAGGAGACTGTCCATTCAGAACACTAATTTCTTTTAGTCAACCGATGAGGAGGTCAGAATATGTATCTTTGAGCGATGAGTTGGGAGTGTAGACAAAGAGAAAAAGTGTAGGATTGAACATGGACAGAAAGCAAAAGACATGAAAAGTGGAAGGGTGTGTAGACACAAAGACTGATGATTTATCAATATATCAAACACTTCTAGTCACCACTGGGCACAGCTAACAGACTTCCTCCTGTATGCCAAAGACTTTAACAATTTCTAACAACTCTGTAAGCTATCTTTCAATGTCCAGCATTGGTCAAAAGTATGTAAAACATTGCACATAATTTCAGTAACCTCCCCCCCCAATATCAAATGACTTCTTAAACACCAAGAAAAACTCACCCAAAAGGCTCAACATGTTCGCTGTCCATTCTATGTAATAAAACATTGTTTCATGAAATGCTGAAGATGTTGGAATAATAAGCTAAAACTTATAGGAGGAATTTACTCTATCACCTGTAATTATTGCCACAAAGAATACATAGGAGAAACCACAACAAATTTAAATAAAAGATTATATGAAAACAAAAAAGATAATGCATTCAGCACTCACTGTAATGAGTCTGACCATAATTTTGATTAAAAAATGTTGCTTTAATTAAAAGAGAAAACAATTTACTAAGTTTAAAATGTATAAAAAGTGCTTTGATCACTAGATCCTCCCCAGTAAATTTGTATTCCAGTTCTTACAACATACTTTAAATAAAGTAGCAAGATGAAGACTAGAAAATAGTATATAACCCTTATTCCATGAATTATTCAGACTAGTGTCATCTTTTTTTTGCTTTAGTCACAATGTTTTGCTTAGTTTATTCTCTAGCTTCCCTCTGGTGGATATTCCATTTGATAATCTTTGAATATACAATCTTCGTTATTAATCAGTTGGTGATTTTCACAATTCCTAAGTGTTGCATGAATCTTTATTGCTCAGAGCTGGAAAATTATCTAAGTTGCAAAAATTACTGGATACAGTACACATGTGAGAAAGTTTGGTGAGTGTGTCACCTGAAATAGAACCAAGATAACTTAGATAAAGATTCTAAATAAATTTATGAAATATTAAATATTGTCAATCATCGAACTTCAGAAAAATTTAGACAGAAAAGTGGAGAAAAGAGATAGAAAAATGGAGAAAAGAGTGAAAAATGAGGGGAGAGAGAAAGAAAAGAGAGAGAGAGAAAGAAAAAGAAAATAAATAAATAGATGAGAAAAAATAAATAAATGAACAAAAAAAAAAAAATACAAGTTGAGCATACCATACCACTGACCGACCACCAGCCACCAATCAGACATTCCAATAGTGCCTGCCTGTCCCATCATTGAGTCAATGATTGTCACAATCTACAACCCCAACCAGCACCTACATCACCTCATGGATCTTACCATACACATTCTAATCCAATTCGAGAATCATATTTACGCAAAAGATAGGGTTAAAAAAAAAAAATCTTTAAAAGAAAACTGGGTAACCTCTCATCTCCAGATGTTGTGGGTATGTCATGTGACCCCCAACCAACAAACTAACATGGTCTCCAGATTAAAGAAACTAATGAGAAAGATCACTCCACTTTTCTCACACTTTCGACAGGATGCAAAAAGCAGTCATACACACAGGCCCTGGGCCAGGCAAATGAAGTGACTGCAAGGAGAAAGGGGAATATGTGATAAGGAGAAGGAAAAGGAGGCCCACTCCTCCACCTGTGCCTAATGGAAATGGCAGACATGGAAAAACTCAAATGGAAGGGGTAGGTAGGTGAGAGAGAGAGAGAGTGAGTGAGTGACGGTGGCAGAATTTGAACCTTATGGTAAACAGATTTCCAAGCTGGTTACAAGGCACTGCCCAAGAACAGGGTGGAGTAAGAAAAAATGGGTGTGGGCAGTGCATTCAGCAAGGTACGTACATGACCCTTTCAGTCTGTCTAGTTGGAACATATTAGCAAATGCAGAAAAGAGAAGAAGAGGAATATAAGTACTAAAAGGTAAAGTTATGTGGAGAATCACACAAATAAATATAAGACAAGCAGACATGTAAAAAAAAAAAAAAAGACACACACACACATTTTATGTGTATATATATATATATATATATATATATATATATATATATATATATATATATACACACACACACACACACACACATTCTAGTAGTTTGTTTTTTTTCTTTTGCTCAGTAGGAGTAGATACATTTGCCTATCATCCATTTACACTCCACCCCAGTCTTTTGAACAGGAGTAGAGGTTTATCCCTGATATACTGTTTAGGAATTAGTTTCCAGTTTCTTCTAAGGTCTACTTAAATTTTATACTTCTAACATCTCCACCTAAACACTCAAATTTTATTCACTAATTATCTGTTTATTTTTTTTTCTCCTCAGTAGGAGTAGATAGATTAGCCTATCATCTGGTTCAAACTCTTCTCCAGTCTTTTGAACAAGAGTAGTGGTTTATCCCTTGTTACTTGTTTAGAATTGGGTTTCTAAAGAATTTTCATCCTCTCCCAGTACCATCTTAGTGGCATTATTACCTTGCTTGTGGTGAATTGATTATAAGATAGATAGATAGATAAAAGAGAAAGAAATATTAAAGCATAGAAAAGAGAGACATATTAAGAGCAGTAGAGAGGTAAAAAAAAGAAAAAAAGTAAAGGAAAATTAAAAGAAGATTGATAAAAAGAGATATATTTGAATAAAAAAGAAAAAAATGTGTGCATGAAGATGGATGAGGTGGAGGAAACGTCCCCAGAGATACAAGTGGCCTAAAATGTATTGGCTAGGTAGGTGGGTAGAGAAACTATCCCCATTCCATACCCCTTACACTCATATTCCCAGTAAAAACATTTTTTTTAAATAAGAAAATCTATAAACCAGAAGTGGGGTGCTGAAATAAATAAAAAAAATGTGACAAGGAATATATGGGGAAAACAGTAAACTCCGTCAAAAGAACCTTCAAAGAAAGCGTCTGTAAAGTAAATAAATAAATAAAGTAAAAAAAAAAAAAATAATCATTCTCATCAGTTTTGAAGAGAAAAAAAAAAAAATGGAGAAAAAAAGAAAGGAGAATAAAAGGGCAAAAAATGAAGAGAAGGAATAAAACCATTTTTTCTTGGAGAGAAAGAGAAAAGCAGAGAGATAAAAAAGTATAAGTAAAACATCAAGGAAAGAGGAGGCCAGTTAAATAGAGCCATATTGATATATATATATATATATATATATATATATATATATATATATATATATATATATGTATGTATGTATCACTGATTTTATAAGTATATAAAATGACCATAAAGAATAACTAAGAAACATTTTCCTATACTTTGTTTTGCTTTATTCTGTTTACAGAAATACTTCAACTGACAATCATGCAACTTGTATTTGAAGTCCTGCTCATACACTTAAAAAGTCATCACACAGTTACCCCCTACTTAACTACATTATCAAATCAAATTATCCTAAGACCCAAAAAGATCAATGAGGTATCAAAGTGGCATTTTGTATCAGCTCCCAACTCCTTTCTAAATAATAGACAACAGATTGCACGACAAACAGTAATCTAAGTGAAAGATCACCTTTCTTAATGATGTTAGTTCAAATTGAATACAAAATACTTCAACCATAGTTTGAACTATTTTTTGATTAAATTTTGCAATACATTTCTGAAATAGCTGCAACTGCATTGTCAAAGTGGCATTAATATTTATTATTCAGACCAGCATGCTTTCAATTGGATTTTATACTCAAAATGAAAATTCCTTATCACAAAATTTATGCCATCAATTGGCACTAATGTCACACATGATTTTTTTATAAGCAACTTTGCCCAAATTTGATTCTAATTTAAGCAACCACAATACTGACATCAGTATCACTTACACAAGTGAAAAGAAAGAAAAATTGAATGAAAAAGAAACAGAGAGGAAAAGTGAAAAAAGAACAGGAAAAAGAAAAAAGAGAAAAAGAATGAAAAGAAAAGAGGAAAAAAATAAAACACAAAGAGAATAAGTGAAAAGATAAGAAAAAAGGATGGAGAAAAAAGGAGAAAAGAAAAAAGGATGGAGAAAAAAGGAGAAAAGAAAAAAAAGGAGAAAAAAGGAGAAAAGAAAAAAAAAGGAGAAAAGAAAAAAAGGAGAAAAAAGGAGAAAGGAAAAAAAAGGAGAAAAAAGGAGAAAAAAAAAAAAAGGAAAAAAAGGAGAAGAAAAAAAGGAGAAAAAGAAAAAAAAAAAAGGAGAAAAAGAAGAAGAGAAAAAAGGAGAAAAAAGAGAAGAAAAAAAAAGAAAAAAAAAAGTAGAAAGAAAAAAAGGAGAAAAAGTAGAAGAAAAAAAGGAAAAAAGTAGAAGAGAAAAAAAAGGAGAAAAAAGTAGAAGAAAAAAAAGGAGAAAAAAGTAGAAGAGAAAAAAAGGAGAAAAAAGTAGAAGAGAAAAAAAGGAGAAAAAAGTAGAAGAGAAAAAAAAGGAGAAAAAAGTAGAAGAGAAAAAAAGGAGAAGAGAAAAAAAGGAGAAGAGAAAAAAAGGAGAAGAGAAAAAAGGAGAAAAAAAAGGAAAAAGGAAAAAGGAGAAAAAAGGAAAAAAAAAAAAGGAGAAAAAGGAGAAAAAGAAAAAAAAAAGAAAAAGAAAAAAGGAGAAAAGAGAAAAAGGAGAAAAAAGGAGAAAAGAGAAAAAGGAGAAAAAAGGAGAAAAAAGGAGAAAAGAGAAAAAAGGAGAAAAGAGAAAAAGGAGAAAAAGGTGAAAAAGTGAAAAAAGGAAAAATAAAAGAGAAAAGGGAAAAAAACGGAGAGAAAAAGGGGAAAAAAGAAAATTAAAAAGAGTTAATAAATACATTATTTTATACTGTATTCAAAAAGTTTACCAAAATTAGTGTACTTCCCTTGAAATATGTTTCTCTTTATTAGAACCAAGCATAAAAAATGAAGGAACTTGGGTACTAATTCTTGTATAAAAATTAAGCAACTCAAATACTAAGTTGCTTATATAAAAAAAAAAATAGAAACTGTGTACTTAAGTGAATAGACTAAGGGAGCTAATTCTGAATATAAATTTAGCTTAAAATTAAAGAGTGTTGTTAGGTTTAATGCTATATTAACTCCAGGTAAAGGTCAAATTTGTTTGCAACATTTGCATGCTGAACATCAGTCTCACAGTAGATGTTCTTTGTTTATAATTTTCAGAAATGTTTTACATGTGTAATATTTATTTAGGAAAATATGGAAAGTTTTTCAACACCCTATTTTTGTATTTTATAGAGATATAATTCAAGCTGAATCTTGATGAGCTGAAACTGCAAGGAATACAAACAGTAAATTTAATGAAACAGTAAGATTTTAGTTTAAGAAATGTGCATATTAAGACTTCTGTTTAGAAAACTAATAAAGTCAACTGAAGCCATCAAGCAATGAAAATTTGAAGATTGTCTTGGAAGTGACTCAAAAATCTCAAAACTTGCAACAGATTTCAATGTATTGAATTGAACCATTTCAAACAATTTAAGGGTAAATCAAGGGAAAGCTTGATAAATGGGTTTCTTAATCAAATATATGGAAGCCTATATATATATATATATATATAAAAACACTCAAGATCCATCCAACCAATTTTGATCAAACTTGGCACATTGTACAATGTAAGAGATAGTTTCTTAGCATAAAAAATGATAATTTTTTTAAAAAAATCAATAATCAATAAACCCTATCAAAAAATCAATAAATTCAACTTTTTTCCTCCAATTTCATTCAAACTCAGTATGTAGGTTACTTACATCATAACGAGCTCAAAAATACTTCATTTCTCTTTCTGTGCCACTGAGTTTAGTCAAAAATGAAAAATTGATTTCAACACAAACTTTAAACTAAAAACTCCCTCAATTTTCAAGCAATCTAATATAAACTTCACTCAATTGTAGCCAACAATAAGTTGATTCTTTAACAGTCATTTAACTTGATAATTGCGTCCACCCATATAGTGAAAACCCACATAAATAGCGAAAAATGGCAATTTTTACTGGTTTCTTTCTTATTTTTCATTGATATTTCAACCAATTTTCATCAAACTTAACAATTGCTTTATAAATGTATCCTCTTTTATATCCCTGCTAGCACACTGACCAAATGAATTTCAAAAAATCAAAAATAATTGTGGTCTGAAGTGAGTCGTAATGTTGCCTGTTTTACGCCTTCATGCCCTCGGCTAACTTCGATTGAATAAATACACACTACTTCTGTTATATCAGTAACTGCATTAATTCAAAATGTTTTTTAATGAAAGTACTTTAAAGTAATTGAAGATAGACTGTTACATCTAAACATGATGCTGTATTTGCTCCATTCTAACTGAACACTTTGATCGACCAGCTAGGTATGGTTGCTAATTCATTATATTCAACATTGATCTATTTGCATATCGTATTGTCATTTGTAATGAAAAATAAGTTTTATATAATAACCAGAGAATATCTGCACATTGTCTGGATATGAATGAGAAGCAGAAACATCCACCGAAATTGATATCATGCCTGAGAGGCTATGGTAAGTATTTGGCATAACATGATTAGTTTGAAATATAGTTTTCTTCATGAACATAGATTGTATAAAGATATGCAGGCCAATTTAAAAAAAAAAAAAAAATCAGTGTCCTGTTTCATAAATAGAAATGAGTTTATTTTGCTGCATGATAATATCTTCCCCCATTTTGTAAAATGATTACTAAATTTGAATCAGTTATAGATGAAAACTTTATTGCATCCTGCTGATTCAACAAATATTTCTAGGAATTAGTAAGTCCTTTTCTTTTCAAGCCAGTAGACCAATTTCTTAAAAGGCAAGAATTTTCTCCAATCAGAAACAAATTCATAAAGTTTACAATGAATGTATTGTTTCTTTAAATAAAAATAGAAAATAAAAGACAATTAAGATTGAAGTAACAGATTGCTGTGAACAGAAAATAACTTTGTATTTAAGGAATATTTTGATGAAAGATCATTTTGTTTATAAACTTTTTTCAAATTTTTAAAGTTGACTCAGTATTTTCACACTGACTAAGCTAACATTAACTCGCACATACAGGTTTACATGATTCTTGCAAACATTCTTACAAAATAGCACAGATTAGAAACAGTTCTCTTCATTTCAAATTTTGATTAAATTTGTTAACTTATGTTTTAAAAAATAAATTTACCAAATTTATAAAAATAAAAAAAAAATCAAATAAATTTACCAAAATTTATAAAAATAAAAAAAATAAATAAATTTGGTAATTTTTACTTTTTATAACCAAGTCATCATCATGGCTTGGCTTCACAAAACAAAGATCATAAGGGAGTCTGTACATGTCACTTGCAGGCACATTTGTGACCGATAAGTCCAATATGGGACTGGGATACTCAGTCGCAGTAGTTGCAGCTAAAAGTCTGGCCTAGGCTCAATGGCATAGCATTGCAGTACTTCCTCCTCTGCCTCTTGTCCCTGAGAGTGGCCTTGCAGATATATTCAAAGAAACAGCATGGTTGGTGGTGAGATGCTAGGTGTCATGGTTCTCAGCTAGAGTTGACCACTGGCAATGGTTAATGTGACAAGCAACCAATCAAAAGTAGCTTTAATAGAAATGCTAAAGATCTTGTCTGAATTTGCTGGTACTATATGACTCAGAATAATTGATTGCTTATGACTTGAAGAAATGGACACTGTAAGTGTAAGATAGATCCTGGAAAGAAAAATTGTCTAACATTATAGACCAAACATGATACAATATATCACAAGTTATTTGAACAGAAGTGACAAACTATAAAGTGATCCCACATCCTTAAAAGATGCCAGCAAGGACCCAGCATAGAACCCATAAGAAAATATCCACAAATAAATAAATTTGATGATTTAAAAATATTTTTTCGTTTTAATTAAATATTAGAATTTTTCATATAGAAGGTAAATATTAAAGCTTACCAGTGTAAAAGATTGAACTAAAATAATTCATAAAAATGAATCTCTGGAGATTAAATAATTAATGCCTACCAACAATTCCAGTATTAATTATAAAAATTAAAATAAAAATCCAGTATTAATTAGAAATTTCTAAAACAAAATTAAAAAATAAATATCCAGTATTATAGATTTATTAATAAATCCAGTATTGTACAACTATTAAAACTGGTTTAGTTTTTTTAAAAATCATGTATTAATTATAAAGATTAGAATAAAAATCATGTATTAATTATAAAGATTAGAATAAAAATCTAGTATTAATTATAAAGATTAGAATAAAATCTACTATTAATTATAAAGATTAGAATAAAAATCTACTATTAATTATAAAGATTAGAATAAAAATCTACTATTAATTATAGGTTCATTAAAAAATATAGTATCAATTATGTTAATTTAAAAAGTCCAGTATTAACTATAGGCTTATTTAAAAATGCAGTTTTAATTATATCTTTATTAAAAACAAAAAAAGATATTCAGTATTAATTACAGGTTTATTTTAAAAATCCAGTATTAATTATAAGTTTTACCAAATAATGTCCATGATCACATTTTGGGGACAGTGGACACTCTGAGTGCATCTTGTAATGAAGAAACTTAATGAAGAAATAGGGCTTAAAAATATTCACAGGACAGACTGAAGGCAAGAGGGACAGAAGAAAAAACAAAACATAACCTACCTAGCAATCTTGAGTAAATGAATGGCAGAACAGGATTTAGGGAGGATAACAAAAAGACAAAAGTTATTAAGAGTGACAAAGGACAAGAAATTGTGGAGAGCCATGATCAGCATTGTCCTGGAGAGACAAGGCACATAAAAGAAAAAAATTGTTGCATGTTCTGTGTGGCATATATCAGTAGAGAAATATTGAACAAACTATTATAAAAACAAAAAAGTTGTTTTAATCATGTCATTCTTTAAGTAATTTTCTCAATGTGTTGCCACTAAACCCACTTTAAACCTTGACCTTGTGTCACATTTGGTAGCAATGTGGGCACACTGAAAAATAAATTCTTTTAGTAAAAGAATTACTTTAAATTAAAATTTATTAAAATAATGTCAATTTACAAACAGATGTATTTTACTTGATTAGATTTTAATGCAATATGTAGAACAATTAGTGCTTGTCTTCTAAGAATCTGACATTATGAATAATGTTAATGAAATTCTTAACAGCTTTTCTCAGTTTTGGGGTACTTTGGATGAAATCAGGCAATTGTTTAATTAATGTTTGCTAAGACAAGTCTTTTCATTTCATTAAATATGACAGAAAGGGACATTCTTATAAGTTTTTCTAATGTTTTTATAGTCACATGTTTGGAAGTGGGGGGGACTAAGAATGTGTAAAAATTGTTCCTTATGATTAAGAAAAAAATTATTATATATATATATATATATATATATATATATATATGCACATTTCATTGAATACTTTAGCTTTTTATACAATGTCTCATGCGATCTAATAATTATTAGATCGCATGAGAAATTGTATAAGAAACTAAATAAAATCACCTTGTCTGTCATATTCAATGAAATATGCATGAAAGAAGGATTGCTGCCTAAATGCACAAATTTTATATATATATATATACTCTCTCCCATGGAAAATAAACCTGCAACACCTTGAATACAGGTCATTTTACTAAAGATTAAACAGGTATAATATATATATATGAAGAAAGGTGTGCTATATTTATGGGATAAAGTACTCAATATCAGAGATAGAGCGTGTGTAAATATAAAAGCAATTGTCAGGCCATGAGACTCGTGGCCTGACGATTGCATCTAGCATGAAACAGACTGTCACCTCTAAGTGTTGACTTCTATGTTCACTTTTTATATATATATATACACACACACACTTGCAGAAGTTCCAAAATAAAAAGGTATCTCAACAGTACTCAGGCCCTATATTAATTATCTATCCTCCTTAGACCTCAATACTGACCTTTACACATACATACACATGATTGTACAGATGATGAATATCTGAAGCAATGGTCAGGCTAGTTCAATTATAATTCCCATTATTGTGCCCATGTGTCAGATTTGGCTAAGCTTAATAAATATCTATTTAAGATGTAACCCATAAAGTAATGGTTAACAATCTAGTCTTGTTTTGATTAGGGGTTTTTTTTACGGCTTATCAACCCTTTGTGGGTCATTTAACTCTGAAATATATTTTGGATTGTAAGAATAATATTTTTTTTTTTTTTTGGCGAGTGAATATTGCATTAACAATTTTCTGTGAGATAATTATTTTTTCATATACATGTTCTATTTCACCTATAGTTGAGGGAGTGGGGAAGATGGATTCATACACATTTGCCAAGAGTATTTGCACATAAGTGAATGTAAAACTAGTCTTGAAGACAAATGCCTTTAAATCAAGTTCATTGCACTACAAAACAAATCTTTTCAAGTTTGATTTATCAAATACCAAACTATATCTTAGACCAACCTTAATTGTTTTATGACCCTTCGAGCAGAACTCTTCACCGCCAATTCAAGAAAGACATTCGGATTACTAACACAAAAACAGAGAATGTCTCATTGAGAATATTTAACATGGAAAAACAAAGAAAAAATTACTTATTTACCTGAAGACAGTCGCAAGACCAGAAACCCATGTAGTAAAATTATGGAAAATAAAGCATAATATTTTTTTAAAAAAATCCACATTACAACCAAAACCGTTTGCGGCACCTCTCGTCTTTCTTTTTAATATACACACTTTTCTCTCATAGGAACCACTATAACCTCTTTCTTTTATTTATATATATATATATATATATATATATATATATATATATATATACACACACACACACACACACACACACACTAAAGAGTTGGATGTGCAGGCAGTGTAATGATTAGTGACTTAGAAAGAGGAATCAACAAGTTGAGTACAAATTCCATATGAGTTCATTGCTAACTGACCTTTTGTGCAAAGACCCAGGGGAAAGGTATGGAACTATCTCTTCTCCCCCCCCCTAACTAGTTATAGGTTAAATAGCAGAACTGATTGGGTTCTCTTGCCTTGAGGTGGCAACCAGTCTAGGAAAAGAAAAACTGTATTCAAAGTCAGCCTGATGGGCTCTGTCAGGCTATCTTGCCCTAGACACACCACTACTGTTATGGCTGCAGTACATATGGTGCCCTTACAACCCTAATGGGTTATGGAACTCGTTATATGATATGATGATTAAAGAATTAAACTATTTTGACTAATAAAGATACTAGACTTTAATGTAATATCAGTCCTCCTATATGGCAGTGAAGATACTGTACAGTATGCCTAGATGAACAAAAGATTTACAGTACTGGTAGGAAGCTGCCTACTGGTTATCATGAATACTCAAGAAAAAAAAAATATATATATATATATATATATATATATATATATATATATATATATATATATATAATGATACTAATGGGATATAAAGTATCTGTTACATACAAATAATTGTAGGGTTTGTGAGGGTTAGTAAACTATTCTCTACAACTTCACCTTTCATTGGTAAGATGCAAGGTGATTTTTTAAGGCATTATTTTAGGGAAAAAAATGAATATTAACATACAGGAAATACAACACCATGTAAATTTCCTTTAAATTAATTTTGTTAAAAAAAAAAAAAACAACAAAAAAATTTATACAGTTACGGAGCACAGATAGATTTTTTTTTTTTTTTTTTGTGGGGGACAACATGCATATTTTAAATAAAATGTGTAGCTGCTTTTTCTACAGAGTAATGGTTAAACACCTAGAGAGTTTGATTCCTGTGGCCTTGTGCCAGACTTAGCTAAGCTTAATATATACTACTATAAAGTATTTATCTTTAAAACAAGACATTCATGCTTACAATATTTCACATATCTGTGTGTGGGTGTGTGTGTATATATATATATATATATATATATATATATATATATATATATATTAGGTTGGTGCAAAAATAATGTCGTTTTTGATGTTATGTTGAGCGTCAAAAAACGACATTATTTTTGCACCAACCTAATATATACATACATACATACATACATTTATACACACACACACACACACACACACACACACACAAAGTGTTTAAATTTTGCTATATTAATAAATGTAAAAGTCCTCAATATTGAGAGAGTGCTTATGGATACAAACAATTAGGTCATAAGAATCAACAGTGTATGGTAACTATCAGCTTCATACGCCAATGCAATCTTCAAACTGTATATTGAATCATTGCAAAAGCTTGTGCCCAATTATCATTGTTTCTAATTATACACAAATTTTTGCAATGATTTAATAATTTTAAACAATAGAATTTTATCTAAGTTTCTGAGATGATGTATTGTAATTACTTACACTATTTACATTGTTGAGACTGTTGTCTTCATCTTTGTTGCCATGTTCACAATGTTTCAACCGTTGTACACTCCAGCCTTCTTCAGGGTATTGAATTCACAACTCTTTGGGTCAGGTCACTGGATTCAACCAACACCTTTTATCACACATGGCCTAGTGGATAAAGGCATTGGTTGAATTCAGTGACTTGACTCCAAAGAGATGGAGAGTTAAGTTAGAGGGAGATAACTGCTACTGAGACATCCAGAAGAGGCATGGCACATGGAACTAGAACAATCTACCCTAATGTATGAAATAAAGGGTTCAGTTCAAAATTCAAATCACCTAAAGTAGGCTGGAGTGTACAACAACTTCACAAATGTGGCAACAAAGATGAGAACAACAGTTCGAATAATGTAAATAATGGATTTTTAATTCAACATTATTTCTTATTACTGAGAATACCATTGACAAAATATGTAAGCAATGAAGATGTTTTAAGGAAACTAGAAACAAAAAGGACACTCCAACTTAGGATCAAGGGGAAGAGAGTTTAAATTTCTGGGACACATAATGAGGAAAGAGGGCTTGGAGAATTTAACACTCACAGGACATATTGAAGGGAAATATCAGGTAACCTACATAACAAGTTTGTGCAAATGGATGGCAAAGTATGGACTGAGAGGGATTGCAAGAGGACAAACTTTGCTTAGAGCTACAAGGGATAAGAAGGTGTGGAGAGCCATGTTCACCCACATCCTTGACACAGTGCTTAAATAAAGATATGCCAGACATCTGTATTAATTAATATACATAGCTTGATGTCTATATATGTTATATATATGCACAAATACAAAAAAAATATACATACACAAAACAGCCCATGAAATTGCACAAATCTGTGTGTACGAGTGTATATGTACATTCAGGTCCCTATATAAACACAAGCCATCATATATTTATGCATACCTAAGAGCAAAATATTGTATTAACACTTGGAACTGCTGACCCTAAACTGGTTCATCTGTAAAAGCAATTCCACAGCCAAAAATGTCTGCAAAACTCTTGCGGCTGAGGGAGACCTACAGTCAGCTAATGTTCCCATCAGCCGATGGTATGAACGACTGTTTATAGACTTACCACACAGCTGCGTCACAGTCACACATAATCCCTCCATTTTTTTTTTATCATTATTCTCTCTCTCTAAACATTTTTCTTTCTACCTTTCTTTTTTTTCTCTCTCTCCACTAATTATTTTTCTTCCTAAACTCTCCTTCAACCCATTCTTCACCAATTATTCTTCTTCCCAAATGCCCATTCATGCTCTTCAATTAATTCTTCTTCAGTTTTTCTTCACAAATCCTTTCTACTCTTCATTCATTTCTTTTTTTTCTCCTTCTCTTTTAATTTTTTTTATCATTAATTTTTTTATCTTTACATCCATTTTACTCAGTTTCTTGGTTCTTAATATTTTTTCCTTTCTTTCTGTCTGCTTATTTGAATCAACTCACAACAAAAAAAAAAAAGGTGTTTAAATATAAAAATATCTTATATTTTTATTTTCCTGGTTTTTACAACTAAATTTGTATAAGCGTGTATGAGTTAAAGTTCTTATAGTCCTTGTTTGTAGTTGTTTAAGATGAACAGAAATGTGATTTCTTTGCATGTATGTGTGAGAAAGAAGAGACATGAGAGAAAGTGAGGAGGAAAGTTTAAGTGTCATATAGCTTGGTGAGGAAGGCAGGTGAATGATTAAAAAAATTTCTTTTAAGCCTGGTGTCATGAACTGTTGCAGTCTGTTGCCATCTCTATCTCCTTACTGGTTTGTCCATCTAGAAACTTCACCTAAATACCATTCAAAGGGATGATGAAGCATGTTTTTTTTATTATTAGTGGGAATATGACTCGTTGAAAACTTAATATACAGGGTGCGATGGATAAATTGTCATCTAAATTACGCAAAAATGAAAATAACACTAACATTTCATTTTAACAGATATATTTACCAAAATTACACAAAAATATCTTGAAATAATAACGAGTAAATTTATTCAATAAAATCATCACTGGCTTCAACCACAACATCCAGATAACTTCAGAATCTCCTGCAACCCATCTGGATGGTCTCCTTGTTTAAGTTAGTGACTGCTACAATAATCCTTGCCTTCAGTTCATCTTTGGTGTTACAAGTAGTTTTGTTGGTCTCTCGCTCAACTGCACCCCATACATAATAATCAAGAGGGTTGTAGTCCGGGGAGCTAGGTGGTCAGGTATAAGGGGTGATGTAGTCACTGAAATTGTCTGACAGCCATAACTGGGTCCCCCTGTTTGTATGGCATGGTGCAGAGTCCTGTTACTAAACAGTCTTCCAGCAATTACCCTCTTGGCCCAGGGGAGCACTACCTCCTCAAGACACTTTATGTAGGCCTCCATGTTGAGTCTGAGTCCCTTATCAACAGATTTGTGAGTTATTTTTCTCATCAGAACAATCAGTTTTTTTTTAAGAAAATGCATAACCTACCTAATAAGCTTCAATAAATAGATAGCAGAACAAGGTTTAGGAGAGATAACAAAAGGCAAAATTTATTAAAAGCTACAAAAGACAAGAAATTGTGGAGAGCCATGATCACCAATGTCCTGAAGGGGTACAGCACATAAAAGAAGAATGTTGTGTTACTTGTTTCAAAAATAATATTTTCATTTACCAATATTCATTCTATTTTTTTAATGATTATTCTTACTATGAATGTACAATTAATATTTTACTTATGTACAAAAAAAAAAAAAACCTTTAACATGTATACTATCAGTCCCTGACACATTAAAAAAAAAAAAAAAAAAAAAAAGATTACTGGCCTATGAGATTTGATGGTGCAGAAAAAATTGGTACCTGACTATATCTTCAGGGAAATTAGTTTGAGTAAATAGCTTAAGAGCTTATGCTAGGTCACCAAAGTTAAACAACATCAAGCCTGGTCAGTATCTAAATGGATGATTATTTGGGAATACCAGGTGCTGTAAGCTTAGATGTAAAAGTTGTAATATGGATAATGGCTCAGAATGAGAAATCAGTGAGCCAAGTTCAAATTACAGTTGGGTTTATTCACTCACATGCAAATAAACTAGGACAATTATGAATCAAAAAGAGATATGATCACCCAAGCGTGTCATATCCACCTCTCCCAACACACATTGGATCAGCATGATGGGGTAATGGACCATGACTGTAAAAGGTCTATGTCCAACAAAGGACCTTCATAAATGGAGAAAAAATTGCTTATATTGATTGGGAAACAAATGTCATGTAGAACTGGCTTTCTATAACAAAGAATTTAATGATCAAGTTCAGATTTATTAAATCCAAAGATATATAAAAAAAAATACTCATCTCCAATCCACTCTAAGGAGTGTATTATTAAAAAAAAAAAAATAAAAAAATAACGGTGGATGTTGTAAGCTATAGAGAGGTTACTCAATAGAATAGTCACACAAAGGTTGGTAATGAATAATAATATTTATGACAAGAACACATAAGATTCACCAGCGGCACATAGAAGTAGTAGTCAACTGCTAGGAGTCAAGAGAATTCCACAATGAATCTCCAACTGCAGAATATCTACCAACTGCCCCATGCGGTCAGACTTGGCACAAGGCTGAATTTAATATGGAGTATCCAAGCTTGTAGGCTCAGACAAAAATTCCCTGTAGACCCCCATATAAAACGAGGTTGGGTAGCCGTTTCCTCGAGACAAGACTGACCTTCAACATAGCCTCATCTGGGGATTCTCTCTGCCCAGAGGCAGAGAGTTTGACCAGCACAGCTGGAGACAAATCTCCAACTGCAGACCAACATACAGTATTTACTATTGTAAATATGTAAATGGGGACATAACCATTATCGTCCATAGGTATGCCACAACAGTGAAAATAATTTGATATGATAAACCATTTGATCTCCTATGAAAAATAAATTTGCCAGTAAATTCCTACATAACAAATTAAAATTAAGCCAGCATTATACTTGTTGCAATTCTCAACATCATTTTAGAAGGCTTATAAAAATTTATTTAACAAATTAAACATTCATCCATTTTTTGAGATCATGAAAACCAAAGAATTTGATACCATATCAATGCTTGCAAAATTGTCCGAGAAAGATTTCAACATGAAGGGTGAATTAAATTTTAGCTTGTAGGATATCCAGACAGATTTGAAGAATGCTAGAAGACAAATTTATGTCTTAAAAATTAGTTGAATATCAAACAGACAAGTATTTTATGAATTGATTGCATGAAAAAAAAAAAATAAATAAATAAATCACTATTAAAAGAAAAAATGTCCCACTAGACATTTACCAAAATGTTTTTGGATAAGTAGAAATAAGTAGAAATAACTGAAATAGAGTTATTTGATCAGATGAAACAAAAACTGGACTTTTAAGACATAACCAGCAACATTATATTTGATGAAATAATAAAACTGCAAACAACGTTAAAAAAATATAAATAATTATTTCCATTATTTAAACATGAACTATTATCCTCATCATTTCAGCTAGTTTGCACTGTGGCCTTCATCAGGTGCTTGTCAATCCAGGTAAATTTGAACCAAACCCTTTATTTAATCTATAGGGATAGGCTGTTCTACCACTGATCATGTGTAGAGATATCTCATCTAGTTATTTTGTACTGTTCAGTTATTGCTCACCCTAATTCCAATGAGTCCAAGTACACACAGCCTGTCCCAGGGACAAATAAATAAAAAATATCCCAAGAGTCAAGTATAGTGGTGGGCACATCATCTTCTGGGTTTTACCTTAGCAAAAGAACAGTTTTCAACTGATGATTCACACACATATACACACACACTACCAGTGAGTTATTATACATCAAGTACAGTTTTATTAACACCAGCACTCTATATACAAGTTTGTTTTTTTTACAAATATATAATCATCACAACACCGGAATTTTCATGTTTCAAAACTGAATCTTCAATTTAAATTCAATCATAAACTTAAGATACAAAGTTCCGTTCCCTTATCAAGAGATCATTTGATAATGGAACAGAACTTTGTATTTCAAGTTTATGATTGAATTTAAATTGAAGTTTCAGTTTTGAAACATGGAAATTTCAGTGTTGTGATGATTATATATTTAAAAAAAAAACAATTATAATATTATGCTCTACTGTTGCATCAAGCACTGTTTTTTAAAAATAAATGCTAAGAATTCTGAATTATAAATCTCATTGTTCTTTCCTATTATTTAAATATATATATATATATATATATATATATATATATAAGTTGACACTCAGCGGTAGTCTATTTTAACAGTTATTTTGGTAGAAGTGATTTGTTAATTTGGTTATTATTTACTTTATTTATTTTTCTGAATTAATTTATTTTCTTATTTTGGTTTATTTATTCTTATTTTATTTATTCTTTTCCCTTTTCAATTTTTAGGTAACGTAGTAAAACTTTGTTTTTGTGTTTGCATTTTGAGTTGATTTCTGATCATTTATAATAGTTTGTTTTGGTCTGGGAAGGTAATTATTATAGCTATTTTTTCCTCCATGCAGCATTTGCTGTTTTTAGATTGATTGTTGTAGGCCAATGTTATTTTCCTTGATATGCATCATGGACCCGCATATATAGATAATCATAAAAAAAACACAATGCATGTGGCCTGACAATTGCATTTAGCATGAAACAGTCTGTCACCCCTAAGTATTGACTTTAATGCCCACTTTTATATATACATATGCTCTATCTCTGATATTGAGCACTTTATCCCATAAATATAGCTTACCTTAAAGCTCTCTCTCTCTCTCTCTATATATATATATATATATATATATATATATATATATATATATATAATTCTGATGTGCAGGTAACATAACTTTCAGTATAAAACATGAAATCACCAAGCCAAGTTCTGTCCTTGTCTGTTGTGTCCACTTTGTGCTTATACTCTTGAATATGAATCTATTTCTTCTAGTTACGGGTTAAATAGAAGGGTAGATTGCTCTCTAAGAGAATGATTACTCTGAATTTAAAACCATGAAGAAGGCAACAGGAAAACATTTCAAACAGTCATAGTAATTCACAGATAAGAAATTTGGAGAGCACATGATTGCTTACATCCTAAAAGCTCAGGACATTTAAAATGGAATTATAATATATTATTAATATTACTATCATTATTTTTATAATATAACTAATATTACTATCATTATTTTTATAATATAACTAATATTACTATCATTATTTTTATAATATAACTAATATTACTATCATTTTTGTTATATTACTATTATATTACTACTATTATTAATTATATTAGATTACTATTATAATACTACTGTTATATTATTATTATTATCATTATAATATTACTGTTTTATTATTATTGTCATTATAATACTACTGTACTATTATTATTAATTATAATAATACTACTGTTATATTATTATTAATTATTATAATACTACTGTTATATTATTATTATTACTATCATTAATTATTCTATCATAATTATATTATTCTAGAGATCATGAATTCTAGTTGTTGACTACTGGGTGAATCATTGTTTATCTACCACAAAACTTTCAACAAATACACAAGCCTAATTTATTAGGGAGTAAAAATTTATTTATTTTACTTCAAAAATGGTAATACACCCAACCTTGCTCTAAATTGAAACTTAGTTGGATAGTTATCAAGACCAATATAATATTTTTATTTGGCTGCTTCTAAGTTAAAGATAAGTATGTGAACTGTAATTCAGAGGCTACTACACTTGCCATCTTAAATAGTTCTTTTATTATTTTCTCATCAGACAGCATAAACATTTCATTCTACACTACTGCTCCAGTGTTGTACATCACTTTTTTTTGAAAACTACTGTTCTTAAGAGTTTGGTGATACACTTTTAAGAGAAATGTTTCAATATTGGGATCTGTTCTATGTAAATTATTTGCTGTTTGCTACCAATGTCAAATATTTTGTTCATATAATCTTGGGTTGATTGTTTTGAATTTTCTGTATTTCAGAAATCTGGAAAATGAGATATTGCTGGTGGCTACTTGTTGACAAGGTCGGCTGAAATTATCCACAAGATGATAATTTTTCAAGTCACAGTAGAGTATTGTTTACTGGTCTGCACAGATCTCAAGGCACTGGGATTTGAACAGCAACAACCTAGATAGCAAAACTGTCATCATTTAAATAAGAAAAGACATTCAGGTATCATATTTCACACCATTCCTCTAAATCAATATATCCAGGTGTTTGATCAGAACTCATTTTTCGGGGTCTATTTTAAATGAAGCCCAGATGTACCTAAGAAACAATTCAAAAATTATAGAATAGCTACCCGAATTTAACCAAATCAGGAATTCTTTAGCCATATATCATATCATTTATCTGAATTTTTTTATTTTAAAATTTACATTGATAAATTATCTAAGGAACACTTTCTTGATTAATCTGAAATCTTCAAATCTTTTTCTATTTAATAACTATGAGTAGATAGACAAAAAAAAAAAAAAAAACTCAAACTTACAGAATAAGTTTTAATAGAGAAATATCCATTAGTTCAATACTTTATATCTATAAAATTTATTCAGTCTATATCTCAAATTAATTCTTTGTATTTGAATAACAATATAAGAGACAGAAATGGCATCAAAAAGTAAGACTAAAGAAACTGGATTCAGTGTTGACTTAGGAGAAAAACAAACAATATTAAACTCAAGTATAAAAAGCAATTAAGATTTTTCATGATTTGAAAAAAAAATAAATAAAAGATAAAGTCACTTAACAATTGTTTCTTTTACTGTCTTCCCACCTCACCTAATTCTACACAAAACATTAAAGATTCTGATTAAAAAAATATTAATTATAATGTGAGAAAAAAAAAAGGAATTTTTGTTTAACATGTAATTATCTTCCCTCATCATAAACCTCCATTTTATAAGTTTTTCAGAGCAAAAGTTTTCATGCAAATAACAGAAGTGTTAAAGTAAGTCTGCAGTAGCATTCTTATTTGGAATTAGAACAATTACAAAAAGCCTGAAGAGTTTTCATGCCTTTAGAAACATTAGTGATGATTTATATCTGAAGATGAAAGCAATGCAAGTGACAGAAATTGGCCCAAAAAGTAAGACAAAAAAATAGGAACCAGTGGTGTCATGGTGGGAAAACACATTAACAACCAGCCCAACCATTTGGGTAATTGCTGCTTCCAGTCTTGAACAAGTTCTTCACTTTCAAATATCTTTTTGAGTAGCAGTCTTCATTTCTTTTATTCCTTCTTTAGAATCAATGCTTATTTTAGTTTAACAATTTCATGTCACATATCCAACAAGGATCTGCGATGTTTCAAACCTTACACTTCATAGCCACATTTACCATTTCACATTTTGATAAAAGCTTAGTTTTTCAAATATTTTGATGATATACAGAATTCATAAAAGAATTCAGTTTGTCATTTATAAAACCATCCAAATTATTATTTTGCTTATGAAAAGAAATTTTAGAGAGAGATATGTAGAGAGACAGGACGGGTAAATAGAGAGCTAAAGGAAAAATGATAAATGTTACTCTTAATATTTTAAGAACTTCAAAAACAATATTGTTAGTGTCAAATTCTTTTTTTTTTCTTTTTTTTTTTTTACTATCACTTAATTGCTATTGTCCAATCTGCTGGCTTAAGAACAATCAAATGTATGGTAATCTTAAAGACTAATTTCAGTTCTTAATTATTAATTGCTAGCTGCTTGTATCTGAACATGCCTGTCTACTAGAGTAGCTAGCCATTTCCTGTTGCAGATGCCTGCTCAGGCATATTTGTCTTTTTTTGTGAACACCTAAAGAGCCCACCCATGGTTTATACATGAAATATGCTAAGTACACCATAGTTATAGTTTCTGGTAAAAAGTGCATTATCTGGCATGATCAACAATCTGAACAAAGCCATGAGACTGAAACCTTCAGTCACGATGACTTTTGACTTCGTGTTGGCACAATCATTGTTCAGTCTACCCAATTTCTGTTATGGCCCAATATCCTCGCACCACAATTATGGTCCAAGGTTGAAACCAAGGAAGAACAACATGAACACAAGAGTAGAATAACAAAGATATATTACAACAGAAATATAGTACAAGAAGTTAAAGGTGTTAGTAATGACTGTCCGTCTGGTTTAGAATGAACTAATATTGTCTCGACTAGTCACACCATTCATTCATTATACCTCTTGAAAGGTGCAGTATTTATAGTGTCAGGAAGAGTCCATTATCGTTATAGGTAAGTTCCCATAACAATTTCACTCACAAGGCTTGGGTCAATCGATGGTATGGTTTTTAGACACATTTAAAAAGTTACTGCATACTGAGATTGCCTCCTCAAGCTGATAATATCAAGAAGTCACCTTCCTGACAAATTGACCCTGGTGCAGTCCAAACTTAGATCTCATGGTCAGAAAGCAAATGTTCTAATCACTCAGCTGCATGTCCATTGTTTCAGTCCTTAATTACTACTGAAAGTCATTGATATTTGATCATATCTTACCAAATCATTAATAGATCTGTAGATAAAGTAACTCATAGCAATGGAATTAATTTTGGGAGAATGCAACTATATAGATAAAAAAATAGATCTATGAAAGCATGGTAACTTATGACAGAATAGCATGTTTGGATGTTGTGTAGAAAAAATTACACTGACAGTTGGAAGATATAAACAGATACATAAATGATAGATTTCATTCTAAAACTTATAGAATCAATGATGTCTTTTGTACAAGAAAGAAAATGTTCAAATTCTAATAATGTCGCAAAAAAGCATTCAAGTAACACCATTAATGACAGCATAATCAAATGTAAAGGAAATAATTCAAAGTTGAGTAGAATATCTTGAATAAGCGTGGAGAGAATCTATGAAGCATGTGTTCATTTTAAATTGATATATTTTTGCAACCAGATCCTTTTTCTCATACACAAACACAGTACCACCCTCACAGCATACAGACAACCTTATCACATATACAAATACACAGCCAGCACCATCGCAGAATACTCATAAACACACACTCATAGCACAGCATACATGCATACCACTCTCACATATATACAGGATACAGACATCACCATCACATACACTAAGTACACAGATAGCACCCTCGCAGACATCCAATCACACATCACCCTTTGCACACATACTCCCAACATGTAAACATTACTAACAAATACACACACACAACAGAGTACCCATAAAAACAAACACACAGCACCTTGCTATTCTGCAATTTTTAATATGACTAGGTGCATTCATGAGTACCATCATATTCCAAAAGACAAACAACATCCGCCAAAACACCTCAGCCCCAAAATGTGTTGAGCATTGTTTGTTTTGTAAATTTAGAAAGACTTGTGATAATACCACCTCTTGTCAGTTTATGATCAGGATGTTAGTATTGTGACGATTGCTGTCACATGGAACAAACATCAAAAGTACATAGGAACAACATGGAATAAGTTGCAAATTCAATTCACATACAGAAAGAATGAAATAAAAGTAAAAACGGAAGCCACAAAAGAACACCCGCTTTGAGGAGATTTCTTTTTCAAAAGTTATGGGCTGATGATAAAAGTTGTTTAAGAAGAAATCTTAGCAGAATAATGATATTTCTTGGTTGTATGAATCTTAAGTGTAGCAGAACAGCCATCTTGCAGAAGTCATCAATTTTCCATTGACTTTAGAGAAAACATTGGAGAGTTGATGAAATTATTGGTCTTTTCAGAAACTGGCTTAGATCTTAATTTGACAAGCTTTTCATAGCCCACTGCTCCTAGAGGGATGTCTTAAATCAAATAAAAACTGTTTTTACAAGAAACTGCATTTCATTATGATCTTCTCTTTCTGAGAAAGAGATAGCTTAAATGCAGTCTTATTTGAAAATCTTAAAAATTAATTATTTCACAAGAAAGAAAACAACTGTGTTACAGAGTCGTAATTAATTTATATCTGTTAAACAACCAATAAAATGTTAATTTTGGTTATGGAAAATTTTGTAAAATTTGCAACATGCTGAGGATGATGTGAATAAACATTGAAACATGAATAATCTCAAAATATGCTTTCTTAGATATTCATCATACTGATGATGTGAATACAGAGCTTTTGATTTTGATTTGTGTTTATTGGGCAAGCCATCATGTAAAACTTATCTTTTCAAGTCTCCCCATCATTTTTTTTTTTATTATTATTATTTAATTTGGTTAAATGCTACTTTCAGTAGCTTTCACTCAATGCTGAATCACTTGTTTATACTATTCATATATTTGTACATGCTAATTATAAATGAACTTCATTATTATTAATCTGTAAAAGATATTTACTTGCATACCACTATGGGTGACCATGCATTCCAGTCAAGGATTCTGCCTCATTTATTGCTTCTATTTTCCAATTACTAAACCTCAGATAAACAGTTCAGTCATTTGTAAACAGACCTGAAGTTATCTCCCTTGAACATTTTTTTTTAGGGGGTTCAATTTATATTTAATTAAAATTTACAATGAAATCAGTGGCCTGATTTAACTAGAAATTGTTATATTCTCCAAGATAGCATAAATGTATTGTCCTAACAAAAATTCTACTATGATGTGCTGTTTTTGCTGCATTATGATAAACCCATGGAAACATACAGAAATCCGGTAATATTTTTATATTTTTTCTTATTTTGGAAAATTAAGACAATGCAATTTCACTGCGTATTAGTGATTAACAAACAAAAACTTTGTGAGTTCAAGCCTCACTATTATGATTCTGTATCAGACAAAATTATCCAGCTAAAACTTATAACCTCTTCATTTTAATAAAATGCTTCTCGATTCTTGAAATATAATAACAAAACAAATCATGCTGTTACTATGACAACCCATGACTAGGATCTTAATTAAGTAAATTTGTAGTGATTCATAAATAAGAAGCAGGAGTTGTGTCCCCTGACTGACTCTTTCTGACTACCAACTGTTGGACCAGAAGGACATATTTTCTTAAATGAGCTCACAAGAAAGATGCCTTTTCATATGGATAAGCCTAAAACCATTTAATTGCATTAATACATACAAATCAATATATATGTTCCATGAATAATATGAAGCAATTGTATGTTTAATGAAACACAATCATTTAATAAATATGTTATATCTTGTATGCACACCAAAATCTGTTCATATTTCATATTTTTATGTAACATTGCACATGAATATTAATTTGACATGTTGTGGACAGATGATATAATCCTACATAAAAAAAATAAAACCAAGGACAAGGCTTTGTATCATTCACACTTCCACAACAAATACAAAACCTTTTTTCTTACTACAACATCAAATTTAGCACTTTGAAGTTTTAATAGCTTAAAAATCAGTTTTGAACTGGATGAAATTAAAATGAAGCATTTCTTGTGCTTCAAAATTTGATCAAAATATAGATTTTGTTCAAGATTTTTCTTCATATAGCATTGCAGTATATACAGTCACAAGTATTATGCAAAATGTGACTTGAAAAGTTCAGAACATTTAAACGATGTAGGCAAACCCAATGTTGTATGCCCTTTCAAAAAAAAAAATTTAGAAAAACTCATTACTGTATTAAGGAGGCTATTTAATTTTTAATGTTTTTTTTTTTTATTTTGTATATTCAACATTCTATAGATGCTGTTGTTAATACATTTCAACCAATTTATTCTTCATCCTACATCAGGTGTAATCCATGAGAAAACAAGGAAACCTCTTCACCCATGAAAATAAATCAAAATGGGACAGAAATTATTCATTAATGTACCCACCAGACTAGCCTATTTTCACAGCATCAGGACCCCAATTAACCATGTAATTTCAAATGATACCATAGTTTATGTTTGTTTGATATATATATATATATATATATATATATATATATATATATATACACCTAAGGCTGATATATGACACCTCCTCCAGTTTCCTTACTCCCCAACAATGCATTCTATCAATTATCTGGAATTTATCCAAGATTTGGCAGTGTGTACCCTTTTCTCTTAATTTTTCCACTGACATGAAGTAGAAAGATTATATTGAATCAATTGTTAAATCTGCAGCAAGGAAAATTGTTTCAGTGTTGCACTAGAGAATTTTTCTCACCAGAATCTATCTTACACATAAGTCTACCATTTGTCCTTGCTTTGAATATTTCTGCCACATCTGGTCTGGTGCTCTTGCTATATATTTAAAGATTCTTGATAAAATCAAAAAAAGAATCTGCAATGTTATTACTCCTGACCTGGCATTTCAGCTTCAGTCACTTTCCCACCACCATAACATAGCTTCCCTGTGCCTTTTCTATAAATACTTTCATGGTAATTGTTCTGGTGAACTTTTCTCTATGGTACCTAAACTTTATGAATTTATGAGGTGTTTTGGCAGATGCAGTACTAGATTTGTGACAAGGCCTCATTATTTTACATTTAAAATGGCTAGATGGAACCATAAGTTCTATACTAACAGTTTCTTCTATTGCACTTCTCACTTGTGGAACTTTTCCAGCTTCCCTGTCAACTGGGATCTTCAAAAAATTTAAATTCAATGTCAATCATTATCTTCTTAATTCTTGTTCTTTTATTGTCCTCTCTCCTTAATAGTAGTATTTTCATATTCTCTAACAGTCAGTAACCTCTTGCATCATCATGACTTATATTGTTTTGCTTGGGGTGAAATGATTAAAATCATATATATATATATATATATATATATATATATATATATATATATATCTGTGGTACCAGATTCCTTAAATGGTTTAATTCTCAGAACTTTTGGATAGCAGCTCAAATACAAATATAACAAATAATGAAATCGACTCAGAAAAAATACAAGCAGTCAAATGTACATAATCATTGTTACATTTTCATAGATATTCCATATAGCAAATGTTAGACCTATTATGGGACAGATGTAGTATAAAAAAACAGAAATATTACTTTGTTTATCATATAGATTACTACAAAATATATTTTGTCGTCTTCACAGCTAAATGATTATATCAATGACCTCGATAAGAGGTCATCTTCATGATCAATGATCTCGATAAGAGGTCAGCTTCACGATCAATGATCTCGATAAGAGGTCAGCTTCACTGGATATTTTGAAAATACAAAATTGTGGCTAAGCAATGAGCTAAAACATTTTTTGATAAAATTTATGTAGTTATGTATTCTTTAAAATATTTACTAAGCTCTGTCTGGCCCAAGGCTATCACAAATACCCTTAAAATATATCTATATCCACATGGATGCTAGTCAGAGAAATTAGAAAATGCCCAACCACTTTGAACTAAATACAATGCGTTCCAGCCAACAATTTTCAATGCAAAAGTAGTGGATTAATGAGAATAAATCTCCTCAATCACAGAAGTTGAAATCTATAGAAGAAAAGTAATGTGTGTACGGTGGAATTGTCAAAGTATTCATTTGGAGTTCTTAAAATGTAATGAAACACTAAATGCACATTTATATGTCCAGCAGCTGGAACATGTCCTAACATTAAACTACATCCAGAAGCAAGGCCTCTGATCAAGAAGTTTTGAATAGTGTGGAACCACCTTTTAATTACTGTTGCTCCCAGGTCCACCTCAACCCAGGGTGGTAGCACCTGTTAGGGTCCCAACTATGGGCACATAGTTAACCTCCAAACTAAGGTCAAAACATTATGAAAGTATGAAAATACATTTTTATAGTAAAAATACCAGCAATACATTTTTTTGTATCAGCAATACAGTTTTGTAAAAGAAATTACTAATGCTTTCAAGAAAATTAAATTTCAGCATTAAATGACCCATAAGGAGTTGATATGCCACTGAACAAACAAATGCAATATGTCCATAAAAATTTGGTCAAAATGTGCTCTTTTCTTGTCAAAAAGAAAAATCTTGTCCTCCATAAGGCAAGGCTACATACTGTTAAGTTCGAAATAGCTCAAATGTATTATTTACTATCCAACACAAGTTTACATTAGCTGAAGGCTGTCAGTTTAATACTTGTGCTGGATAGTAAATATACATCTGAGCTATTTAACAAATTAATCTTATATATAAGGTTAACTTAAGTTAATTTCTTGAGTTAATCTTATATATAAGATTAACTCAAGAAAATATTTTGGAACTCAGTTGGTCTGTTTTACCCAACCTGACATCATTACCTATTTTTTAGACTTCTGCAAAATGCTTTGATGGAGAAATGTTTCTCTATGAAGACCAGATTCAAGAGTTTGCTGAAAGTTTTTCACATCAAAACCTGCAAAGTTTCACCCAAAATGTACCAAAGAGCTGCCTGATAAGTACCAACAAGTCTTTGCAAATAACTGTGAATGTATAACTGAACAAAATGTAATTGTACTTTATTTCTTGAAGAACAAAGTCGATAAACAAAAACGGAAATTATTTATGACTCAACATAATAAAAATCATTCTATAATCTTCAACACAAAGCATCTTTGCTCATACTTCATGAAACTAACTTAGTAAATTTTCAACTCTGAAGACCATAAAGAAGCAGAAATTCCAACCACCAACCAGATTTAAGCATCAACTGACCACAACAAAATATCTATGGTAGCACAGTCAACAAGACAAAAGACCACAATGGCAATATGAGCATGGGTAACACAAAAAGAAGAGTGAGGGTCCTGAAAAGGGAAGTGAAGTGAGGAAGAGAGAAAATTTAAGGTTTGGGGAAGACAGCTGGGTTGAATGTAAACACAACAGGCAGAGAGAACAAAAAACACATTTTAATGGGTTTAGCAGTTTTTTCTTCTTCTTTGGGAGATTGAGGAGTTACTGCAAAATGCATTTGCTTTTCCTGGTGGACAAAAGGAGTGTTTTACTCTTTAGGGTTTTGTTATTGTAAAGCTAGGAAGGATTAGGAGAAAGAAACAGAAATATTGAAGGGTGAAAGGCAAGCAGTGAGAGAAAATGTTCAGGAGAAGGCAAAGAGGAGTGAGCGAGTGGCAGTGGATGAATTGGAAAAGAAAGTGTTCAAGAGGGAGACAGAAACAATGCACAGAAAAAGAGAGGAAATTCATAGACAGAAGAAAAGAATTAAACTAAGAGAAAGAGACTGGATTGGTTGAGCAGAAAGGAAAAGAAAAAACAGGAAATATCTGGATCTATGTAGACAGTTGATGAGTAACAGGGTTGGACAAAATCTGACTGAGAAAAGAGAAGCAAGATCTGGAAGAGGTAAAACCAATATGAGCAAAATAGATCTGGAAGATGAAAATATCTGGAGAAAGGCAAAAAAAAAAAAAAAAAGTATTTTGAAAGTAGAAAAAGCAAGATTCAAAGATTAAGGAAAGGGAGAAAAAAAAAGAGAAAGATCTAAGTGAGAGACAAAAAGATTAGAAGGGAAAAAAGAAAGCAGAGAAAAGTGAATAAAAGGGTAAAAAAATCTGGAAAAAAGCAGAAAGGTCTGGAAGTATGAAAGGAGAGTTGCCTTGAATCTAGAAAGGGACCGGGAGAGAGAGAGAGAGACTCACACTACATCTGGAAAGGGTCAGAGAGTGAGAGAGAGAGTCTATATCTAGAAGGTGTTGGAGTGAGAGAGATACACAACATCTGGAAGAAATCAGAGAAAGACACACCAGATGTTGAATATGTCAGAGAGAGAAAGAGAGAAAACCATAAAAGTTATTTTAGTGGGTACATGTTTTTTGAGTAGACATCTGTTAAAAAAAAAAAAAAAAAGTGATATTGCTATCTACCAGCCTAGATCATTAAAAGTCTTATTAAAGAGAGTTACCTTTTCTTTAATAAGACTTTTGCAAATCTATACCAACAGATGTCAATTTCAATGTTTTTTAAAAAAAAAAATATGGCTAATCAGAATATTACTGGAATGCTTTTAACATGAGCATATTTTATAAGTCTTTATAATTATGGTACTCAAGCGATCGAGTATTACTTGTAACAAATGAAATTAAATGTTCACTTATCTGAGTGTTGTAGAAACTGCATCTACTCATCAGGGAGCTTGACTGTATAATTGAATTTTATATAAAGGAAGCATGTGATTTCTGCAACAAAATTCAGTTTATTACCAAACAAAATCAGGACAGACAAGTGAACATTTAATTTATATATATATATATATATATATATATATATATATATATATATATATATTGCTAAACTCTGCCCTACACATAATAGTCTGGGGAATTAGGTGGCCAGATGTAAGGGTTGATATTTTGCCCGAAATTGTCTGACAGCCATGATTGGGTTCTTCTGCTTGTGTGGCATGGTGCAAAGTCCTGTTGTCAGACAATGGGTCTTCCAGCAGCCACCCTCTTGATCCAGGGCAGCACTACCTCCTCAAGGTACTTTATGTAGGCCTCAGTGTTGAGTCTGAGACCCTGCTGGAAGATGAATGGAGGTATAACATCACCATCACTAGTGATCACTCCAAACACCTTCATAATCACCATTAGACTCATCCAACTCTTTCCAAATCCTCTGCACTACTCTCAGATTGACATGCAGTGCCACATGCCGTTTCCAAATTTCTGGTGGAGTGAATTGCATCATGGTGCTCTTTTTCTCCAAACTGACCCTACTGTGTAGTTGACAAAATCAAAAAATGTGCCTGAGCAAAATTAGAAATATAAAATGGTAACAATTTACTCATCACGCCCTGTATATAAAAGACTGATAACAAATGTTTCATATAGTAGCAGCATGGGATGGGCTGTTTTGTTCTACTGATGTAACAGCAGAGACCTACACAGAGAATATTTAGCCTTAAACAAATTTATAAAATATGATCACTGCTTAAGCAACATTGAGCCTGGTCAATACATAGATGGGTGACTGTTTGGGAATACCAGTTGTTGTTATCTTGAATGTGCGGATGGTATAATAAATAATTGTTTGGAATTGTTCATCAAAGAGCTGAGTTCCAATTCCAGTCACGTTTTTTATATTCACTTACATACAAATACCCTTGGGAAAGATATGAATCCACCTCTTCTCTCCCAGCTATGGGTTAATTATTAAGATTTGTATCATTAAAACATTTACTTAAAAAAAAAAAAATAGATAAATAAAAATTCTTATAATCTAAAAATATTTTCTGGGTTTAAATAACCTGCAAAGAGTTGATAAGCTGTAGAAAATGAATCAATAAAAACAAATATGTGTGTGTGTGTGTGTGTGTGTGTGTGTGCGTGCATTTTCCACAACTATTTTCTCTCTTACAGTTACCACCCTGATTTTCTTCTCGTTACAAATTTCTAACATGATATATATATTAACACTTATAATTGCTCTGCAGAGATTTTCACTTTTTTCTGGTATTGTTTTTTTTTTTGTTTTTTTTACTTTAAGGTCAAGAGTTATCTTTTCTTAGTTCAGCTCCAATACAAATAGATTATTTCTTAAAACTAAACAAGAGAAAAAGAAAACTAAACTAACAGAATCGACAGAAACAAATCTTCTGATGACGAAGATAATCAAAAGAAGATTCCTGGCTAAATAGAAAGGTTCTAGTGTTGAGAAGATTATTAGTGCGCTTTGTTTGCATATCAGCTTCTATAAACAGGGTATCAGGTACAAGGAAAGGGTGGCAAGGGTAGGCATGAGAAGTGAAGACAAAGAAATATGGTAATAATTTCATCAAACATCTCATCACATTTATATCTATGCCAGTTTAATATTAATTCCCTCTTCTGCCATGGCAAACCACATAACATCTTCATTAAACATTAATCACTGTAAATCAAAGTGTGAAATGAACAGCATAAAAAGAAGACAAGAAAATGATTCAAAAACAAATAAATTATGAGGAGGAAAATGGGAGGGAGAAATCTTGAAGATGATGGGTGTGGGTAGAAAAAGAACAGAATGTCATTCAGAGTAGGAGAATAAAGAGAAAAGTGGGAATCTGTAGGTGTAAGGGGTTTAAAAGGGAACTGACAAGTAAAAGAAAAGAGAGGAGAGTGGGAAAGAGAGGAGAGTGGGAAAAGAGATGAGAGTGGGAAAAGTGAAAAACAAAGAAGGCAAGAAGGGAGAGGTAAAGTGGAAGAGAGAGTGGAGGTGGAAGGGAGACAGAGAGACAAAAAGAAGGAATGAGAGAGAGCAACAAACAGTGGAAAGGGGTGACAGAGAGAACCAGAGAGAGGAAAAGATAGGGGGAAAAGAGAGAGAGGCCGAGGGACAGAGAGGGGGAAAAGAGAGAGAGGCCGAGGGAAAAGAGGGGGAAAAGAGAGAGAGGGGACAGAGAGGGGAAAAGAGAGAGAGGCCGAGGGAAAAGAGGGGGAAAAGAGAGAGAGGCTGAGGGACAGAGAGGGGGAAAAGAGAGAGGCCGAGGGACAGAGAGGGGGGAAAAGAGAGAGGCCGAGGGACAGAGAGGGGGAAAAGAGAGAGGCCGAGGGACAGAGAGGGGGAAAAGAGGGGAAAGAGGGGAGAGAGGCCGAGGGACAGAGAGTGGAAAGGGGAGAGGAGAAGGTGAAAGAGAGACAAAGAGAGAGGGAGAGCATTCTCTCGTAAAATACGAGACAGGGAGAAAGATAAAAAGAGGTTAAGGGTTTCCTCCAGAAAAAATGAGACAGGATGAGGGTCATCAACCAGAATAGGTAGATATTATCTAAGAAACAAATGAGAGGACCAGAAACAAAAAATGAAATGGACAGAGGGCTACAGAATGTAGTAGATGGTCACTGAGAGAGAGAGAGAGAGAGAGAGAGAGAAACCTCTGTGCCAAAGAACATTACTTTAGGAGTGTTACCCATAATGCCTCTGTAAAAAATAAATGTCCACAATGGTAAGGGCAATGTGCCTTGTAGCTGAGATAGTTACATAGTCCTCATGCTCAAAATATTGGTGTTTGAACTGCAGAAAATGATAATTTTCACTGCTGGCTGGTAAATATTTGAACATTAGCAAAATAATCTTTTTCTACCTTATGCCAGACTATCTACAAAGTATTTTAAAAACCTTTTATTTATTATTTTTTCCATAACAGAGAGGGAAAAAGAGAGAGACAGAGAGGAATATGACATAAAATGGTCTTCAAATTTAATCAATTACAACAGATTTTTACCAAATTAAGATGAAGGATTCTATGTTTAAGTCCATCCTAGGGAAGTGGAAATGCAGTGTCAGGAAGACCCCAAAATAATTAATTGTCTTGTTCTGGTGATGCATTGGCAAAATAAAAATCCCACACAGAGTCAGACAATAGAAACAACCAAAATGTACAGAATGTCAAACACTATATACAATAATGCATCTCCTGTTCAAGTACAGTGATCTCTCTAGACAGTGATTTTATAGCATGAGTAGTAGGCAGAATCTATCAGAAATTTCAATGTGAATGACCTACTATCCATCTCAAGAGAGATCAAGATGTAGTAGATCAAGATTTGTCTAGAAAGATGTTGTTTGAGAATTATTAGTACTTTATATATAACTTTTTTTTTTATAAAAGACAATATTCATGATGGTAATTAATGAAGAACTGCTAACATTAAAACTTTTTATTCATATGACTAATATATTTAGTTGTAGATTAAAGAAATAATAAAGATAATATTTGACATTCAATGCCACAGCATTGATTAAAATGCCATTAAATCCACAAATATTATGTTTCATTCAAGTTATGTTTCCTAGGCTTCCATATTTACCAAAATTGCCCACTAGCCACACAGGAAAAAAAAAAAGAAAGTTATACCACACAGATTAAACTTAGAAGTTTTTAAAGCAATGTTGCTTTTATGTTGTGCAGCTTTTTTTTCTGTTTCAGTCATCTATACCTTCAGTTAATTTAGAATTAATTTATGCAAAAACATCAGAGCAATTAACATGACACAAAGAGTGATTTGACTGACTACCAAATTTTAAACAGATTTCTGTGTTGATACAGATTAGTGAAGAGGCAGCAAGTTGGAAAATGAATTGTAGACAGGAGAATAAAATGAAAAGAAAAGGAGAAAAACATGGTAAGGGGAAATAAAAATGAAAGAGTGGAAGAATAAAACTTAAGTAAATTAGATTAATGGAAGGGACAGTCTGTAAAAAGAAAAGGGAGGGAAGGCCCAGGAAGAAAAATACAAGACAAAAAGAGCGTGGACAAAGTGTACAACTGATGGGGCGAGGTGAAAAGTAGTAGGAAGAGGTGAAAAATCAATAGAGATAGAAATAAGGGGAGTAAATAGAAGAATATGTTGGAGGAATAAAAAAATGGAGAATAGAATGCAATGGGTTAAAAAAATCAAGTGAAAAAAAATGGCGAGGAAAACCTGTCACATAGAAATAGAGATTGAGAGAGATCAAGAGAGACCGAGAGAGAGATCGAGAGAGAAAAAGAGAGAGAGACAGAGAGAAGACAGAGAGAGACAGAGAAAGAGAGAGACAAAAAAGAGAGAGAAAAGAGAGAGACAGAGAAGAGAGAGCAAAAGAGAGAGACTGAGAGAAAGAGAGAGAGAGGGAGAGAGAGACAGAGAGATCAAGAGAGAGAGGGAAGAGAGAGAGAGAGATCAAGAGAAGGAAGGAGAGAGAGACTGAGAGAGAGATCAAGGGAAGAGAAGGAAGAGAGGGAAGAGAGAGACTGAAAAGAGATCAGAGATCAAGGGAGAGAGACTGAAAGAGATCAAGGAAGAGAGAGACTGAGAGAGATCAAGGGGAGAGAAGAGAGAGATGGGAAGAGAGAGACTGAGAGAGATCAAGGGAAGAGAGAGACTGAGAGAGATCAAGGGAAGAGAGAGACTGAGAGAGATCAAGGGAAGAGAGAGACTGAGAGAGATCAAGGGAAGAGAGAGACTGAGAGAGGGAAGAGAAGAGAGAGACTGAGAGAGATCAAGAGAAGGAGAGGGAAGAGAGAGACTGAGAGAGATCAAGAGAAGGAGAGGGAAGAGAGAGACTGAGAGAGATCAAGAGAAGGAGAGGGAAGAGAGAGACTGAGAGAGATCAAGAGAAGGAGAGGGAAGAGAGAGACTGAGAGAGATCAAGAGAAGGAGAGGGAAGACAGAGACTGAGAGAGATCAAGAGAAGGAGAGGGAAGAGAGAGAGTGAGATCAAGAGAAGGAGAGGGAAGAGAGAGAGTGAGATCAAGAGAAGGAGAGGGAAGAGAGAGAGTGAAATAAAAAGAGGAGAGGGAAGAGAGAGAGTGAAATAAAGAGAGGAGAGGGAAGAGAGAGAGTGAAATAAAGAGAGGAGAGGAAAAGAGGATAAATAGAGAGAATAGAATGATAAAGGTTGAGAGAGAGAGAATTTCCATTGCCATATTTCAGTCTTTTCATCTTCACGAAGACATCAAAACAAAAACAGTGGGCATCTTGTGCAAATTAAACATCCTAAATTAGGCTTACATTTTTGCCTGGTTGGATCGGTTTGAGGTGACGACTGGAATTTACAATCCGCTCAATTCTGTGTGTTTGTGCAAAGAGCTTGAAATTGGAATCTTAAAGAAATTGGTCATGCATTTCACTTCCTGGTGGCAAACAAATGGACAAATATACCAGTAAACATTTCACTACAGTTTCAAATAAATATAAATTAATGTGTGTGGTGATACAGGAGGGCGTCAAATCTTGTGTCCACAATTAAATCACTTTTCATTCTTATAATTACAATGTTAGTCATTTTAATTCATAAATTTAATTAAAAATATATTTCATTCATAAAGAAGAAAAACTATGTTTATATATATATATATATATATATTATATATATATATATATAAATAAATAAATAAATGTAAAATATATTTTCTGTTTATACATTATTTTTATAGATATAATTTATTTAAGTAAATGCCTTGTTTTTAATTAAACAATATAAATTACATTACAGTATTAATTACCAGTTTGAATGTTTGAGAAATTTTGTAAACAATATGCATTCTCTGACAAGAATTGAACCTGTATTCCTATAAAGAAGCCATCATTTGACCTGATGTGCTATACCATTTAGCTACATAAAAACATCTGGTTAGCAAAGTCCAAATTACTGTTTATAAACACACAATCTTTGATTTTTCTTGATCAATCATATGAATTAGAGAAAAGAAAAAAAAAAATCAATCATATGAATTAAAAAAATTTTAAAAACTTACAGTAAATAAACTCAGAACAGTAAAAAGAAAGAAAAACAAACCATTGAAAATAAATAACAATATGTATTAATTCTGATAGAAAGTTGTAGAAGATATTTTGCAAGGGCGTGCTGACAATGTTCTCAGCCTAACAAAGAAGAACTTTACAAAATAAATAGATGAATTTAAAAATAAATTGAAAAAAAAAAAAAAAACCAATGATGTCTGGGCAGTTTGGAATATGGATGGGTCAGATTAAGAACTTTTCAGCATTTCCTTTACACTAACTGTGATTTTGCAAGTACAGATAAAGCATCCCTCTCTGCCTCCCATCAGAATGACTGATGCTAATCTCCAGGAAAAGTGACTCGTTGCACCTTCTCGGGCTAATGTTCTCAGCTGACATGAAGTGAAAAGACTATATTGAATCCAGTGCTAGGTCAACTGCGAAGAAAGTTGGTTCACTGTGTCATGCAAGATAATTTTTCTCTCCAGAATCTATCATACATATCTAGAAGTCTACCATTTGTCCATGCTTAGAATATGGTCTGGTACCACTGCTATTTACCTTGAGCTTCTTGATAAAATCCAAAGAAGAATCAGCAATATTATTGAACCTGATCTGGCAGCTTGGTTTCAGTCACTTTCCCATCACCATAAGGTTGCCTCTGTGCTGTTCTTTAAATATTTCATGGTAATTGTTTGGATGAGCTCTTCATTAAGGCTAGTTTTTTTAAATTTAAAATTTTTTTTATTCCCCTCCCCACCACAGACAATGAATTGTACATATGGGGACTAGTTAGGATTTTCATAGAGACAATGAGGTATTATGGTGGATGTAGTAAGAAAGGTAAGTAAAAATGTGTTGTGGTATGTTTGGGTCAGTGTTTGTGGCTAGCTAAGTTTAAAGTTAAGACAGAAGAAGAAGACCATCCTTTTTCCCCACTCCCCATTTTTGGCCTTGTGTCACATTTTCTGTATTTGAAGTGGAAATAAATATCAATCTTCACTATGGTACCTAGATTTTTTTTTAATTTAAATGCATCAAGATCTCACCAATTTACAGTTGAGTTTGGTAGATACAGCCATAAATTCTATGTTAACAGTTTTTCTCACAACTCACTTGTGGAACTCCCTTCCAGCTCCATGCTTTCCAAATAACTTTAATCTGCAAAAATTTAAATGCAATGTCAATTGCTATCTACTGTCCACCTGAGTACTATCTTCTTTTCCTGCCCATTATTAATGCTTCTGTTCCTATTTCTTCCACACCCAGTAACCCCTTGAGTCTTAGTGGTCTTACTGCTTTGCATGGGGTGAAACCCATTTTAAAAAAAAAAAAAAAAAAGTTTACAGTTTACAAGTACATACCCCCACCCCCATTCATTATGCGTTGGAACCTGGTCTTTCTTTTTAATTTTCCATGCAGGAGTACAGTTAACACTAATTTTATACTAGAGTTATTTTCACTTTATAATTTTCCTCATCTGGTTACTAAGATTTTGATAAATAAACTTTAAATTTTCAGATGCTTGATTTTATTTGATTTTATTACAAATCTGAATTGAATATATATCATAAGTAGGCTGCCCAGCCAAGGATGGAGGAGCCTCACTCACGGACAAGTAGGCTGCCCAGCCGAGTATGGATGAGCCTCATTCACGGACAAGTAGGCTGCCCAGCCGAGCATCGATGAGCCTCACTCACGGACAAGTAGGCTGCCCAGCCGAGCATGGATGAGCCTCACTCACGGACAAGTAGGCTGCCCAGCCGAGCATGGATGAGCCTCACTCACAGACAAGTAGGCTGCCCAGGTGAGTACAGATGACCCTCACCTATTAATATCATTACTTATACAGTAATTATATTTATTATCAATATGCACATTTTATTTATATTAAAAGTAGAAATCATTGAAATAAAAACTGTAATAAGTTAAATCCCCCCCCAACTAACAATTAGCAAATTAGACTTACGAGTTCCTTGCTAGTAAAGTAGCTTTGTACCAGCTGAAAATAATGGGAATGGAAAAATTAACTGTCTCCATACAGGAAATATTTTCTTAAAACAGTTTTTCAAAAGATTAAACTTTTTAATTTCACTAAATGTTATCAATTTATCAATGGGAGTTTCCATCCAAACCTTTTGTTTTTGGTAATGTGGAAATTTAACATCTTATATATATTATTTTCTTTTCTAGTTACATCTGCTACCCATTTTTGTTGTTGCAGCTGTTGAAAGTCTTTAAGTGATATGGTTTTCTGTTATTCTGTAAAGACCTTTGTGGTTTTGTAGCACCAGTCTATCGGTTCCGATGAATGATCATCATCATCATCTTTAAGATTTAAAGTATTTATTCATTTGAAAACATTTTTAAGCATTCATCCGAGAAGACAATTGTATACAGGTGCTAGTTTAGACAGATCTGAATGAGTTGGGAACAATGTATGACATCCATATGAAAGTCAAGATCTGACTAGAGTTTTCAATATTTTGGTTCTGTAACATTTTACAGTACTGGACAAAAAAGTACCCTTACCACAACCTCCTCTGTGTTCAACTTTTTTTATCTCCTATACAAAATAGAATGGACACAAAGAAATACACTAATTTGACTGAATTTTAGACAAAATATTTTAGTAACTACAACTAATTTCTCATAGAAAGTTGCAGAACATACTATTATGCATAAAGATAAAATCAAAAAGTGAAAGTATACAATTTTTTTTTTGTGTGTGTATTAAAATTAAACCAGTTACATTTCGAAATTATGGAACATAATGCACAAAATATGCATCAGGAAATTTCAAGCACAAAAATTTTATGCAGACACACACATAAGTAAATATATAAAAAATACTATTTTAAATCACAAGTGTACATATATCTATTTGCCAAAATAAATCTCATAACTTACTAAAATTTTGAACTGAGTGTATTTGGGCAGCATTTTTTCATTAATACAAGTTTGCTTAAAGACCAATAAAAGTCCTTTAACAAAAATCTAGTCTTATACTTACAAAGGTATGATGATATATACACATGTAGTAAAATAATCAAGTATTGTCTATAAAATTATATATGTGTATATTATAGATATATGAAAACTGTTATTAATGACAGGTGCTATGAATGTTAATGGTTGCTACATATTATATTAATAAAACCTCTTTTAAAATATGTTTTAGTCAGGCTCAGAGTACTTTAGCTGATGTTTAATTTTCTGACTACATTTCGTTATAAAGTTACTTCTATTGTTTAGCAACTGAGAGTTATTTAAATGTTTTAAAATAATAAATTTTTCGAGAAGATACAAGTTACATCTGTCTCCTTTTCTATAGTATCGATTTCTGCGCCATATTTCTGACCAAGAAGTAAAAATTAGACAGGCACAGAAACCAATACTATTTCATGATGGAAGCCTATGGACTAAGAGAAATGACCCAGACTTTGACATATCCATGGGTATATAATATATAAAAAAAAAAAAAAATAATAATTATATATATATAATATAATATAATATAATATAATATAATATATATATATATATAATATAATATATATATATATATATGCCTGGGAAGCCCAAGCATCAAACTGAAAGGAATGGCATAAGATATGTTTCATTAAGTTAATGGGTTTTGAAGACAGTAGAGTAAAGCACTGTGGTCAGCTTCAAGCTCTGAAGTAGAGACCCCATCAAAATCCTGCTTGAAAAAATATCATCTGTCAGTGTGGCTTTGTTGCCTGCAGCAAGGCTGAGCTAATATCGCACTTAAGAAAACACAAATGAAATTATGTCTTTCCTTTACCTGATTTTCTTCACAATAGCTCCTGCTAGCCTGCATAAGTGTAAAACAAAAGGCATCATCCAATACTGACCCTCATTTATATTTCATGATAGGAGAGTCCACCATATACACATATATAATTATTTTTGGCACTTCTATGTGGTGTAATGATTAGCTAGCTTGTCTCACTAAACCAATTACATCTGAATAGTGAGTTCAATCCTCACTGAGTGATCCACACTTACAGCCTTGTTCCACATGTAAGCAACATATATATATATATATATATATATATATATGAAATTATTTGTAGATACAATTAAAATGCACACAGGTTTTTGTTTCATTTTAATTCAGACATTGGAAAAACAAGTATTTACATATACATAACATAAAAATATTCGTACATACACACACGCTATTTATATTAACACAATAAAGTGTACACACACACACACACACACACACACACACACACATGCATGCATGCACATGTATTTATATAAGTGAAACTAGACAGCCACACACACTCTTCATAGATTACAAAAGAGGCAGAAGTAGTACAGGGTATTGTACAGTTGGTAAAGAAATTACCCATATGTTATTCTCAGCAAATGTTCCCTTTAGGATTTGTTATTTTTCCAACAGAAGAAGCCAGTCCTCAAAGACATGCCGAACAGTTCTTTCAAATAAGAAAGACAGATACACATTCTCGAAAGGAATCTTGGCGAATATCCAAACTAAACTGACATGACACTTGTGCTTTTCACCACAAAAGCCCACACCCGTCCCACATACACAGTTAATGTCATACATGGAATGTACACCTTTAAAGAAAGCGTGCATATCTGGATCAAAATAAAGCTAGGTTTGTTACCGATCAATCAAATAACTAAATCCAACGTAACATGAGAAACCAACAGGGAAAGTTATGTTTAAGTCTTTTTTATTCTTTTTAATTAGTGGATAAAATATGTGATTCATTCAAATTTGTATCTATCATTATAAATTAAAAAAAAAAATCTTGCACAAAATCATTTTTTTTAAATATGTAGAACCAACTTTGTATCAAAATTACTATTGAAAGATTAGTGTTGTAATACACAGTGCGAAAGTTCTTAAAAAGCGACAATATAAAACATATTCAATAAAATAAATGTCCTAAGAAAATGTTTTTTAAATTGGAATAAAAATATCTAAAATGCCAACAATTGATAATATGGTACAGTAATATGGAAATTGTTACACATATGAAGGAGTGTGAGAAATTATCCAACCTAACCAAAAGGTATTCCAAAATAAAATATGGCATTTAGGAAATATCTGGCATAGAAATTTGAATACTTCATATAGATAGATAGATAGATAGATAGATAGATACACACACACACACACACACACAGGGTGTGATGGATAAATTGCCATCTAAATTATGCAAAAATGAAAATAACACTAACATCTCATTTTAACAGATATATTTACCAAAATTACACAAAAATATCTTGAAATACTACACAGTAAATTTATTCAATATAATCATCATTGCCTTAAACCACAGCCTCCAGACAACTTCAGTATCTCCTGCGACTCTTCTAGACAGTCTCCTTGTTTAAGTTGGTGAATCTTGCTATAATCCTTGCTGTCAGTTCATCTTTAGTGTTACAAGAAGTTTTATTGGTCTCTCACTCAAATGCACCCCACTCATAATAATCAAGGCAAGGTTGCAATCTGGGGAGTTAAGTGGCCAGATGTAAGCGGTGATGTGGCCACAGAAATTGTCTGATGGCCATGACTTGGTTCTCCTGCTTGTGTAGCATGGTGCAGGGTCTTGTTGCCAGACATAGGGTCTTCCAGCAGCCACTCTCTTGACCCAGGGCAACACTACCTCCTCAAGGCACAATGTAAGCCTCTGTGTTGAGACTGAGGCCCTGTGAGAAGTTGAATGTAAGTGTGACATTGCCATCACAAGTGATCAACTGAAACACCTTCGTAATCACCATTAGATTCATCCAACACTTTCCAAATACACTACACTGTCCTCAGATTGACACCCACACACACTGATGTTTGTATTTGAGCTTCCAGTATGAATGGCAAAGAGTATGAAATGCATTTTCCAAATTTCTGACAGAGTGAATTGCATCATGGTGCCCAACTGACAAAATCAAAAACAATGTGTATGTGCAAAATTAAAAATATAAAATGGCGACAATTTACTCATCGCACTATATATATATATATATATTATATATATATATATATATAAATTTATAATATTAATGCTCTGTAAATTTACATTGAGCACTATTTTATTTTAAAAATATCTATAAGTACACTGGATTATATATCTTACTGTTGTTTCTTTTTATTTATATATATATATATATATATATATATATATATATATGAGAGAGAGAATGTTTTCACACTCAAAACAAAGTACTTTTAAGCAATGAATGGGTTAATTCTTATTACAATAACTGTTATTTTAGCAAGCACACATGTTTGTGAAAAAAAATAAATACAACAGAGGACGCCTACTCCTGAAATTAACGTCTACCAGCCTATAGTACTGATAATGTCATATTCCTTTTAATACGGATGTCATATATATATATATCTAGATAGATGAATAAGAAAGGAAAACTTTTCTTTACCAATTTGTTTTGTCATCTGATGGACTTTATCAAGGTAAATGTAAGGATTTTTTATTTTGTGACTTATACTTATAAACAGAAGTCATTTTTTTTTTTTTTTATATATATATATATATATATATATACATATTATTTAATAGTTAATATTGAGTTAACATTGAGGGTCATGTCACACTGTTGAACAGGAGGAACAACAGTGGCTCTGCACTGATCCCAAAGTGATGTACACCAAGGTTACATCATCTGACAGGGACCTGGAGTCAGGAGTAATGAAAACCAGGTCATGCTACCCCAGTTCTTCCTACAGGGCCTCACCAATGCCACCACCTATATGAAAGGTGTTAGACATTGTGGTCAAGCTCTTGATTAAGGGGTCAGCTATATGTGTTCTAGCAGAACACTTCTCTTCACATGATCCAGGAGGTGGCTGGCCAAGTATTTTCATGATTATGTTAACCCCCCACCCCAACACACACCAACATATGGCTTCCTAGGTCACCCTATGTAAATCTCCTATGGTGACTTCAAGAGGTTGATTTACAAGTGACTTCATAATACCAAGGTTGATAACATGGATGTGAACCACTCAAACTGGTCATGTGGGAACTTTTAAAAAAGCATAGGGACAATGGGAAATTTAATTGAATAAACTTTTCCTGTTTTTTTAAGCTGAACAGACAAGTAAACAAGACACTCTTATAAATGCATTTATCTATTTCATGCCTAAAAAAATAACAAAGATTATTGGTTCCTTAATATTGATTCATACACACAAAATTCTTTTCTATTTTTAGAAAAGTTTGTTTAAAAAAAGAAAAAAGATTAAAGCCATAAAGTAATTAAAATAATGTAGTGGTAAATAATCAATACTGAGTCAATATTGATAATAAAAAAAAAAAAAAAAAGGTGGCAGTTAAAAAAAAGAGCAGAACAATGAGGATCAAGAGGAGCAAAGAAACAAGAGCAAGCTAATGAAAGAGGAGAAAGCTGAGGAACCAATGCATATAAAAACACGAGAACATTCAAAAAAAAATTAACAATGACAGCATATGTCTAAGAATCATCAAGTCAAATGGCAACAATTGAAAGAAAAGAGAAAAAGAGTAAAGATTACAGAGTGAGTGTAAAAGGAAACAAAATCATGAAAAGAGTAAATAATCACAACATTCTACATGTACACACAGACAGACACATACACACACACTATGAAAAAAACTTGCACCAATGAAAAGTGCAGACAAAAAAAATATCAAGAAATATAAGCAGTCAATTGCTGATAGCTCCTGACGAGTGGATGAAGTGATTCTTGGAGAGCCCATCTACAAAATTCTGAAGTTGGGATGATGAAGGTAACATCAATCAGCAAAGTGACAAACCTTTTACTTGTATATTATATATCTCAATGCATAATAAAAATATATTTACAGTCTTAAATCATTTTTTTTTTTTTGCTGTTACGTTTTGTTATCCATAGAAATGTTTGTTTGGTCACAAAATTTCTTAATTCATATGAAATAACAACAAAGTGAAAACAAAAACAAAACATGATTTTTTTATAATTATTACTTGTTGAGAAGAAACAATTGAGTTTGATAACGTCATACAAAGAGCTATTCAAAAGTTCATAGAATTTAAACAAATTGATCAATTTGTTTATTAGTCTATTTACTCAAAAATTTCTTATGTCTTACTAAAGACTTCACACATCCCTTAAAATTACTCCACCATAAATAAAGTAACTCATTTTTAATCCTTTTTTTTCTTTAAAGAGCCATTACTCACCTTAGGTTCTATCATTTATCTTTCTTCTATTCTGTTTTATTTATATACCCAAGACACTGCCCTGTCACTTCAGGACATAGGTGATCATGACTCTCCACAAATTCCTTTTATTATCTATGAATTGTCATGCATTCTTGTGGTTTCCCATTGCCTTCAATTTCAAATTCCAAGTTTTCCTTCTCTTATACTTGTTGCTACTCAAGGCTAAAAATCAAGAAGGGTTTGGAGCGAAAGAGATGGATACATGCTTTTCCTAAGGCATTAGCATGAAATGAGCACATAAGACAAGCCTAGAATTTGCACTTTGCTCACCAATTCCACATGGATATTGTTACACAAGCCACAATTCCTACTTTGTATATTAAACAAAAATGTTAGAAATACATTAAAATATTAATCACATTTTCCTATATATAAATAAATAAAATTGTTATGACCATCTTTTATGGCTTTTTTGCAAAGATACTTGAAGAAACATACTTATGAAGAAAATACAGGGGGGAGGCTGCAAAAGTAGGTATACAGTAAGTATTACCAATATTATAATAGTTGTTCTAGTATTCATTTATTACTAGAATTTATTAAAATCATTTTAATATTTTTTTATTTTCATAATTTTTATTATAATACATCTTTTATTTTTTTTTTTTAATAAATAATAATAATAATAATGTTTTGCAGGTAAATAAGAGTGTGTGAATGATGGGGGAGGAGGGGCAAGCTGTTAGAGCATTTGAGTGATTGGTATGTTTGTGGGGCACCTCAAAGCGATGTAATGGTTAGCAAGCTTATCTCGCTAGAACAATTATGACTGAGTAGCGAGTTTGATCCTCACTGGGTGCCCCATACTTTCGGCCTTGTGCCACATCTGAGCTATGCTTGAGGGGGGACACTATTGGCATGTTCGTGCATAAATTTCGTTTTTCATTACTGTATACCTACTTTTGCACACCCTGAATTGTACGATATTGTACATATCAATGGCACATGTTTATATCATTAAACCCCCAAAACATTAAACAACTTTTCTTGCCTCTGTTCATAGCATTTAAAAACTAACAAGTACTGAGGCAGCACTTCAGACAAATCCAATCCTATTTTTGTAACATTGAGAACCAGAAAACTTTTACCAGGTTTTTATTTATATATATATATATATATATATATATATATATATATATATATATATATATATATATATATATTTGGAAGTTGTTTTGTCATAAATGATGCAAGGTTAACCAAATTAAGACCTTAGTCCCTTGAGATCTAATGATTTGCTTTGAAATTAAAATAATTGTTTTTTTGTTTCATTTATTTTTTTAAATCATTGAACCCCAAGAAAGGTGATAAAGCCACTAAGACACAAAAAGGTTACTGAGAGTTAAAGAAGCTGAGAAAACGCTTCTGAGGAGAAAGGACAATAAAAGAACAGGATTAAAACAGACAGAAGATGACGATTGATGTTGCCTTTTAATTTTCAAAGATCACAGTTAAATGGAAAGCAAGAAGCTGGGAAAGAGGTCCACAGGCAAGAAGTCTGAGAGAAAAAAACTATCAGAATAAAACTAGAAATTTCAACAGTAAAATGATGAGACTTAGCTACCAATCTAGTTCATACTCTTTATGTGCAGCGTCTCTCCAGAATGTAGACAATCGTGGCTCTTCACAATTTCCTGTCCTTCATAGCGCTTAATAAATATCGTCTTTTTGTTATCTCTAAATTTTATTCTGCCATTTATTTACTTAATCTTGCAAAGTAGGTTATGCATTGTTTTCCACTGTCCCTCTAGTAAATGCCCAGCTGCTTAATTATTTAAGCTAAAAGAACTTAATTTTGCAGATCAAATCTAACCTATAACTCATCACTATTCCATGATGAAATGCTGCAAATCTCTTTTTACTCTGAATGTTTTCCTTAAAAATAGCAGCAAACAAGTTTTTTTTTCCTTAGTTCTCCCAATTTTAACCTTCCCTGATAAGACCCACCAAACTCCATACATTGAAGTGAACTATTCCCATTGCCTTCATATTCCCTTACTAAAGAGGGAGTTCCACTTGGATAACAACTTCTCATGAACTGGTGCTTAGTTGAACAAAATCTCAGGATAGACTCTAGATGCTTTCCCAACCACTACATTCTTAACCTCTTCAAGTCTCGGATAAACTGTTATCTTTTCCACATATCCATATAAACAGTCCCCCTTACTCTTACCGCCAATACAACAACCACATTCAGTAACTCTCTACCTTGAGTGGCACATTGGTCTTGTATAGAGTAAACATTAAAAAAAAAAAAAAAAAAAAAAAAATGATCTTTTATCAATACAGTTTTATATTATCACAATAAGTAGCAGCAATATTATTTTTTTATATTATTTTATCAAATAAACCATTGTCAACCATTATTAATTTTGACTAGTAATTTTCTGACAGTTACAAGGTCTAGTCTTATTTGCTCTCTAAGCCACCAACAAGAATGATTGGGTTATTTTAAAAACTTATGAAACCAAACCAAAAAGCAAATAAAGCTCTACTTACATTATTTCAGTTCCAACGCATTTAAAGGCTTCTTCAACAAATTCTCGTACACTGTGAGTTTCTCCAGTGGCAATAACAAAATCTTCAGGTTCGTCTTGTTGCAACATCATCCACATTGCCTGTGTAAAGAACAAATTTAAAATGAATTGAACAAGAAAATAAAAAGAAAATTTCTAACATTTTATTCAAAAGAGTAATCTTTTCAAGATCACTGAAAACTAATGTCAAATTTCACACTAAAGTACACTTTCCCAAAACACATTGACTTTTCTCTCAAGTTATCTGATATGATTGATTTTTTTTTTTTAACAAGAATGTCAATGTTTAAGATTACAGGATAATTAAAATTCCCTGAAAAAAATAAATAAAAATAAAAAAGTTATATATATATATATATATATGTGTGTGTGTGTGTGTGTGAAGAAATATAATTTTAAGGTATTCAATATTTATCGGATAAAATGCTCAATATCAGAGATAGAGCAAATGCAAATATAAAAATGAACAATGAAGTATACATTCAGAGGTGACAGCAAAACATATTGTATCAATGACAAGCATCAATTCCTCAAATATTCAAAGTGTTTTCCACACACACACCTCAAGTTGAGTGTCGACACTCATGCACACTCTGGTACAAAGGTCTAAAGTTCTTTATCAGCATCAATTTCCTGGCAAGCCTCCCATATAAACTGAATCATGGCATCAACAGAACACAGCTTGTGTGCAAAAACCCTATCCTTTACACACACCCAGAATTGAAGTCCATAGGGATGAGATCTGGTGAATGTGGCCAATCAACAGCTCCTTAACATTCAATTCAACTATTGGGAAATTCTTTGTCAAGTAGCACACATTGAGCACAAAATGCAGTGTCACTTCATCCTGAAGAAAGTAGAATTTGTCCTGCTGCTATGGCTCACATACCTGTGGCATGATTGTATCCATCAGCATGTTCGGATACACATGATGATCAACAGTTGTGTACAAAATGATAGGCCCAACAACACTTTTGCAGGACAGCCCAGCTCATATGGTCATCCCAGGTTGATTGAGCTGTTGCTCACTCATGACTTGAGGTTTTTCAGATGCATAGTACAGACAATTATGCTCATTAACAGCACCCAGTTCACTTCATGAACCATATGATTTTGCACAGAATGCTGTCACCCTCTTGTTCCTCATTCAGGAAGGTTTTGCAAAATTGTGATTGCTGATCTGAGTCATCTGCCAATAAATCATGTATCAATTGTGGCATGCACATCTTCAGTCCTAGCATTAAATGAATTCTAGAACCACTATTATAATATTATAATACTAGTATAATACTTAATATATGCCTACTTTTGCACACACACACACACATATATATATATATATATATATATATATATATACACACACACACACACACACAAATATTAGACCAAAAGTTTGAGGCCACCCTCTGGATTTTGAAGAATTACCTAAAAATTTAAGGTTGTGTACCTTTTTCAAAACAAATTTACAAGTCAAAGGAACTTCCTCCTCCTCCTCCTTCTATAATAATAATAATGATAATGAAACTAACCCATTATTGCATAATGTTTTAACTCTTTTTGCCTAATCTACCTTATGACAAGGAATGGTAGATTTTAAATTTTATGTAACCCACACTGTATGAAATTGGGCATCATGCAATAATGAATGCAGCATATGCTAATCCAAATGGTGTGTGTGTGTGTGTATATATATATATATATATATATATATATATATATATATATATATATAAATGGCCGGGCTACTCATTTTCGAGCAGCCCTGCCTGCTAGAGTCTAGCTAATCTTATTGCAGATGTTCACTCAGGCACATTTGTGTTTGTTCAACACCCACACAGACAACCTGTGGTTTAACCTGCAAATATGATGAGCAAACATTAGTTAGTTTCCGAGAGAGAGAAAGAGCAAATAATCTGGCATGATCACCAATTTGAACAAAACCAGTGTGCTCAAACCCTCAGTAATGATGACTTGTGACTTCTTAATAACACAACACCATCAACAGCTTCCAAACAGTGCCACATATCCAGTTTTACTTACAAGGCTTGGGTTAACCTATGGTATGGTTTTCAGATGCCTTCCAAAGCTACCGCATGCTGATATCACCTCCCCAGACCAATAAAAATCAAGAAGTCACCTTCCTGATAAATCGACCATGAGATTCATACCTGGGTTTCATGCTTAGAAAGTCAACATTCTAACCACTCAGCCATGCCTATATATATATATATATATATATATATATTAAAAAAAAAAAAAAATATGTTGACAAATTGGATATAAACCAGACATATGTCCATCTTTTTGAAAGGAGTGCAAACCATACATATGTCTACTTCTCACTGAATCCATTTTGATTTTCATCCTATAAGACATCTTTTCCTTTTTTTAATCAATTCACCCCAAGCAAGGCAATAATGCCACCAAGATGCAAGGGGCTACAGGAAATGACAGATAATGAAAAAGAACTTTAGAAGGAATCAGAAAACAAGTCCTAAATAGGAAACAAGGGATAAATCGACAGGGTGTCCCAAAATAATGTATACATTCTTTATATATTAATAGTTAATAATATATTGCCGTCATGTGAGAACTTATATGGATGAAAATATGCAAAACAGATGAATTGGAAAAAGAGGGACAGTTGAATACCCACCAGAATCACCAGATTTGACACTCTTGGATTTCTTTTTGTGGAGGTTTCTAAAAGACAAAGTATACAGCAGGAAACCTGAAACAATTGCTGAAATGAGAGTAGCAATTGAAAAAGAATGTGCTCAAATACCAGAGGAAATGATACTGGATGCTTGTAGGTCTATTTCTTAAAGATATAAAAAGTGTATTGGACAGAACAGCAACCAGTTTGAGCACTTGATGTGAACTCATCATTATATGAACATTCTGCCATTGCCCCAAGTAGCTTTTATCTTATTAAAGTTAATTTTCTATGTTTTGTGTATATTTTACTCTCAAATTCTTTCTCTTGTATTAATCTTATTTACAAGTCAAAATACATAAATTGAATAAGTTATAATGATTCAAAGAGTGTAAACATTATTTTGGGACACCCTGTATTTCTGTCCAAAAGCAGTAGGAGTGTGAATCATCCAACTTACATTCAACATTAATTGACCCAAAAAGGATGGATGTGTCATTAAAAGTTATTAGTCAAGATAAACTAACCAAGGCTAGGGAGTCCAGTCTAGCTTGCTATTTAACCAATAGGTAGGGAGAGAAGAGATAGATTCATGCCTTTCCCAATAGCTTTAGTGCAACAGTGAATGCAATACAGTGGTAACAAAAAAGTATACATAAAATAATGTTAAGGCTTAAATATACAAGATAACAGTAAATATTATTTCCATTATTCTATGTTTGTCTGATTTTCTGGGGTGAGGAGTTATTTCTACAGTTGGACTAATATCCTTATCCTTGTTATTATCACAACATTTTGGTGATTGTGTCCTCCAGCCTTCTTCTGGCTTCTGACAATCTGAGCAACCTAAGAATTTTGAACTGAACTGTTTATTTCATCTACATTGTCCCTGTTTTGGGATGTCTGGTTTTTATTTAGTACTGTTCAATTTGTTCAAGTCCTAAGCCTACACTGCCTGGGAATTAAATTCATAATTCACAAAGCAATATTTTAATCCACTAGGCTATTGTCCCTAGGGACAATGCTGAAAGTAAAACTTCAAAGCTGTGAAACTCCTGCTGGATTCACCTTTTTCACTCTGGCCACCTTCACTCCAAGATGGCTTGCTCCTTCTCTCTGGCTGAAATGACACACATATTTTTTATATATATATATTATATATATATATATATATATATATATATAGAGAGAGAGAGAGAGAGAGAGAGATAGATATACACATGAGGCTAACTGAATGATTGGCCAATAATAATCTTATAACTATTCTCATGCAAATAACTTAGCAGTGCCACTTGTGCAGATCTACCTTTTCCAAACTGCCATTTTGCCAAGGGGAATTTACTCAACAAAAGCCTTAAAACTAAACTGCTTGCTGTTGATGCTGCTGTTGCTTATATAGATTTTCATGAAATAAAGTTAATATCCTGATGATGCCAATTCATCAGTGAAACATAAAAAAAAAAAAAACAGAAATTTTCCAAATTGTCTTATATATTTAACATTCTGTTTTCCTCTCATCCTAACTTTATTCATACACACATATACCTTATTTTCCTAATTTTGTGTCTCACATTCTAAAATTCTGATGCTTAGTTCCATAACTATATTAACCTGTGGTGTTATCAACAAGATAAAGGAAAAGAGCATAAATGACATCAAAGAGAGCTAAATACAGTATATGTTGTGTAGAATGTTGTTTCTGGCTTCTTGTAGTCTATTGGCAATTCCTCCTGCACCAACACTGCATCACAGACTGAATAAACACTGGATCATTTTCCTTAGGTTTCATTTTTTATTTACTTTATTTAAGTATGGGGGGGGGATAATTATAGTAGTATCGTTTCTTAGAGGTAGTAAGAGGAAGATAGGACAGGCCACAACAGGTTGGCAAGTGATTTGCCATCACCTTATAGTGGTTTTTCTTGATCTGCTGAAGCCGCAGATACTCCAAAGAATCTGGGAACAAAAAGGCATCTTCACTCTTCTATTGCTGCCACTGTCTTTATCTGTTCTTTGATCTTAAATTAAAACTTCAAGATAATTCATCACTGTCAGGATTCTACACCTGCTTGTCAGAAGAGTGAGGGTCCAAACCATTACTACAAAATTTGGGTTATCAAAGTCCTGACAAGTACAGTAGGGTTTGCCATTTTGGGCTATCCTATACATTCTGTACTCACCTGTTCTTCTTCAAATCAAGAGAAATTGTGGGAGGTAGGAAACCTGTATTTTTACCTGATCAAATCTGGGGAAACAAAGTGGGTATTTTGCCTGATATTCAAATTGGAAGAAAGAGGAAAACCAGAACTACTGTGTTTCACCCAGTCTTAAGTTTACTTCAGCCCAAACACTGACAACTAGTCAAAGTGGGAAAATATGCAACTACTTCAGCCATAAGACTATCAGAATAAACATTCACAGGGTACAGAGCTATAAAAGTGGGGCACTCATATGAGCCTTAAACTCACAAATGATACAATGAAGCAAATTTGATACATAACTGCTTCTGACAGCTGTCTTTTATTCATACTTACTTCTACATAATCTTTAGCATGTCCCCAGTCTCTCTTAGAATCAAGGTTTCCAAGTTCCATGTATTGTTGTTGACCTAATGTGATTTTTGCTACAGCTCGAGTAATTTTACGAGTCACAAAAGTCTCACCTGGAAAGAGAAAAAGAAAGTGACATGAAATTACACATATCACAAATAGATGCAATATGACCGAATGCTGAAAAATTCACAAACCAATCCACTTCCTGATCCTCTTGATGAAATGTTACTAGTCTTTTTACTTTTGTCCTTTGCACTTCCAACATATTAACTCAAAGAAAAGCATATTTTTCACAATAATTAGTTAATATTTCCTTTGAGAATAAAAGAAAATGCTATAAAAATATTTCAAGTGACCTTTCAACAATACGTTATGGGGCAAAAACTGACAATTTCAATTAACCAACAAATTCCAAAGCCATTTTTATCAACTCTAAAGACAACAATTTTGGGTGCTGCATCTATGTAATGGTTAACAAGCTACTCACAGATTACTATTGAGTAGCGAATTTGATTCTCATCAAATGTACCCCATTTGAAAACTCAGTCAAATTTGGTAAATAACTAGAGAGACAATAATTTAAAATGTGTTAAGTAGAAAAACACTGAAACAAACCATAAAAGAGAAAATACTGGGTAAAAACATAAAAATGATTTAAGTGTAAAATGAAAAAGAATTCAGGTTTTGCTTCTTGGTTCCCTTTTATGAGGATAGATTTTCTGGTGGTTGTTTTATAACATATGGTCGCCAGTTAGTGGTCACAGGGTAAGACATCTGCAAGACAGACCATAAAAATGTCTTCAAAGTCTGTCAACATGAGATGAAGTAAAAAAAATATAGAGAATGGGGCAGAGGAGAAAAAAAAGAAGAGAAAAAAGAGGGGAGAAAAAAAGAGAGGAATAAGAGGAATAAGGAGGAGAAAAAAAAGAGAGGAATAAGAGGAATAAGGAGGAGAAAAAAAAAGAGAGGAATAAGAGGAATAAGGAGGAGAAAAAAAAGAGAGGAATAAGGAGGAAAAAAAAAGAGAGGAATAAGAGGAATAAGGAGGAGAAAAAAAAGAGAGGAATAAGAGGAATAAGGAGGAGAAAAAAAAGAGAAGAATAAGAGGAATAAGGAGGAGAAAAAAAAGAGAAGAATAAGAGGAATAAGGAGGAGAAAAAAAAAGAGAGAAAAAAAGAGAAGAATAAGAGGAATAAGGAGGAGAAAAAAAAGAGAGGAATAAGAGGAATAAGGAGGAGAAAAAAAAGAGAGGAAAAAGAAGAATAAGGAGGAGAAAAAAAAGAGAGGAATAAGAGGAATAAGGAGGAGAAAAAAAAGAGAAAAAAGAGAGGAATAAGGAGGAAAAGGAAAAAAAAAAAAAAGAGAATAAGAGGAATAAGGAGGAGAAAAAAGAGAAGAATAAGAGGAATAAGGAGGAGAAAAAAGAGAGGAATAAGAGGAATAAGGAGGAGAAAAAAAAGAAAAAAGAAGAGAGGAGGAGAAAAGGAGAAAAAAAAAAAAAAAAAAAAGAAGAATAAGAGGAATAAGGAGGAGAAAAAAAAGAGAGAAAAAAAAAGAAGAATACGAGGAATAAGGAGGAGAAAAAAAGAGAGGAAAAAGAGGAGGAAGGAGGAGAAAAAAGGAGAAAGAAAAAAAAGAGAATAAGGGGAGGAAAAAAAGAGAAAAAAAAGAGAAAAAAGAGAAAAAATAAGAGGAATAAGGAGGAGAAAAAAAGAGAAAAGAAGGAATAAGAGGAAAAGGGGGAGAAAAAAAGAGAGGAATAAGAAAAAAAGAGGGGAAGGGGAGAAAAAAAAAAGAGAGGAATAAAAAAAAAAAGAGGAATAAGAAGAAAGGAGGGGGAAGAGGAATAAGAAGAAAGGAGGGGGGAAGAGGAATAAGAAGAAAGGAGGGGGAAAGAGGAATAAGAAGAAAGGAGAGGGGAAGAGGAATAAGAAGAAAGGAGAGGGGAAAGAGGAATAAGAAGAAAGGAGAGGGGAAAGAGGAATAAGAAGAAAGGAGAGGGGAAAGAGGAATAAGAAGAAAGGAGAGGGGAAAGAGGAATAATTAAAATTATCAATTAATTTGAAGGTAATGAAAACGGGCACAGAGAGAGAGAGAGAGAGTGGGGGGGCAAGGGACCAAACACTTGATAGTGTGAGGCGGAGAACAATGCGACGGGTACAAAACGACAAAACGAGTATCAGCGAAGAGATAGAGAAGAAGCAAACGCTGAGGAGTGAGAGTCTCAGTATTGAGAAGATAACAAAATGCCAATCTCTGAAAGGGTGCAAAACACCCGAGCGTGAAGACGAGAGAAGAGCGAGAAAAGAAAGAGAGGAGTGTGGAGTCAAACGAGCAAGAGCAAGATGCAGAGAGGAAAAAAAGGAAAGAGAACAAATCGCTCGAGAAGTAGAGTCAAAGAAGCGCTGAACAGTAGGTGCGAAAAGTGAGAGGCCGAAACTTCCGAGTGTGAGAGACGGAGAAGAGTGTGAGAAGCAAAAATTTTGGAGAGGAAGAGAAAAACGCTCAAGAGCGAAATACAGACAAAAAGGAGAGGGAAGAAAACGCTTGAAAGTAAAAGAGAGAGAGAGAAAATGATAGAGAGATAGAGAGGTAGGATCAAGACGCGGCTGGGAGGATGGCGAAACTAAACTGAAAAAAATGTTTCAGAAAAACCAATGCTTTATCTGGTTGAATAATAAGCAAATATAAAACCGATTGTGCCGAGAAGGAAGGTCACCAAAAAGAAAGCGAGGAAGAGTTTAATGAAAAGGGAGAAAAAAAAAGTTAAAAATCTGATTTCATAAGAATTAACACGAAGAAATTTAAAGGAAACTTATTTTCCTTTCAAATGATTTTCATATCTTCCTCCTTTTGTATTTCCACGCCATTCCCTTTTCTATTTTCTTATCCGACGAGATTTGATTCCAGGACACTGGTCATTCTACATGGGTGAGGCTGATTAAAACGAACAGTCAGTTGGTTAGGCATTCAGTTTGTTGCGCTTACTCCTCTTCCATCCAAATTTACATTTTTTTAGTCTCTACCCCTTATAATCACTTCCTAACGTACAGTCAAATGAGCCCCAGCAGACAACCATTTTTTTATTTTTTTATTTTTATTTTTTTATCAACGAATGAGCACAAGAGAATGAAATTTAGGTGTCAGAGAGTGCTTCTCTGTCCAAGTGGAATGGACCCCTTCCAGAAATGCAACAAAAATCAGAAAAGAAAATAGATTCAAAACAAAGTTACTAATAACATCTGCTAAAACAAACCCGAACTGCACTAAACTCCCAAACCCCAAAGTTTCAAATGAAAGGAAAAGTTATTTAAATAAAAAAAAAAAAAACAGAAATCACTGAAACTAAAGCCATTTCATCGAAAAATACAACAAACATCATCCACACACGTACCTAAAAAAAAAAAAAAAAAAAAAAAGAGAAGTAATTGCCAAGTAAAAAGATAAACAAGAATCGTGTTGATTTGTTCAGACAAATATTTTTTTTAATTCGAAAATAGGCTTCCATGCCACACACGCACAATGAAAGAATCCAGCATGAAATGATCGGGAATAAAAGAAAAGTCAAGAAAGAGAAAATGGCCGAGAAAAAAGAAACAGACAATATTTGCGAAACAAAACAGATTGAGGAGAATTTGTACGTGCCAATTTTAATGGCGTGTCACCGTAGAAATTTGTACCAATTAATTATAAATGAAAATTTTAGAGTTGAAGAGTAGAGACAAAGGTCATGTATCAACCAAAGATTCCAATCAAAGCCCAAATGTCAACGCATGATTCGTGTCAAATTTCTATCGGGGTTTCAAAATGAAAATGACAATGTGCCAAAATACAACTTTACATAAATATCATTATGCAAACGTTTAAAGAAAAACGTACAAGACATACAAAAGAGATGAGCAGGCGACAAAGCGTATCAAATATAAGGAAACAACTTGATGTTCTTTCATTCGATACCAAAGAAAAGCAGTCGAAATCAAGATTTTAATAAAATTCAAGGTTGATGGAAGGGGACTTCGGGAGATGGGGCGATCCGAATCTTATGACGAGAACAAACACACCGTCAAAGCAATTGCTTAAAAATAGTGCCGTACAAATGGTTATTTCTGAAAATTGATGAGGTCAAGATATTTAATATTTTATGAAGCAACGACTTTTGAATAATATCGAAAGAGCAACTCGATACGGTCGGTAAGAGAATTCATGGATTGTAATATTTAATAGAAATTAAAAGGTAACAAAAAAAATCGAATAGAAATAGAAAAAAAAAGAGTGAGACAGGTGGGCACAACGCGGGAGAGAGAGAGAGACTTGCAGTCACGGTCAGAGAGCGAGAGGGGGGGACTTGCAGTCACGGTCAGAGAGCGAGAGGGGGGACTTGCAGTCACGGTCAGAGAGAAAGTGAGAGAGAGAGATTTGCTGTCACACCTAGTGAGAGAGAAAGAGATGCAGTCACGGTCCAAAAGAAAGATGCAGTCACGGTCCAAAAGAGTGAGAAAGAGAGACTTGCAGTGACGGCCCAAAAGAGAGAGAGAGAGAGAGAGAGAGAAATGACGGCCCAAAAATAGATTTATTTCCCAAAATGAAAAAAAAAAAAAAAAAAAAAAAAATTAAAACGCTACGTCTTGTTTTAAAAAATTACCAAAATTCAGGAAATTACCCTATTTAAACAATTTTTTCTCTATTTATTAATTTATAAAGTGTATACTGGGTTTATTTTATTAGAAAATGTTGAGGAAATATTTTGGGAGTCAGTTTCACTTTCCGCCTCTTTCACAATATCTTGTGTGTACCTTTTAATTTGGGGTGAGTATACGCAAATTTCTTTTTGTTTTACAGTTATATAAAAAAAATGCTTCAAGATGTTACTTCTCTAAAAATTAAAAAAATAATGCAATATCAAGCGTGAATATACTGAAAATTCGTACCGAATCTTACCAAAAATTACCCAATAAAACTCAAAAAAAAATGTTTTGAGTTGGTACTTACATAATTTAATAAAAACATTATTTTCTTTCAGAATGGACCAAAAAAAAAAAAAAAAAAATACCATCTACACTGAATATTTATTTAAAAAAAAAAAAATAATAATTTATTTGCAATTTTTCAGTGCGATTTTAAAATTCATCCCGTTTTGCTGTTCGTAACAAGTTTTTGTTTTGTGTTTGTTTGTTTGTTTTTTTTATTAAATAAAGACATGTTTGAAGAATCAAAAATATAAAGTTTGATGCCATATTCCAGTGTGAGCATTTTTCAAAGAATTTTATTTAATTCATTTTGACACCTGTTATTTTTTTGTGCGGAAGTTCAAAAAGAAGATAATTCTGCGACCGCAATCAACACTAACAATGTCTTTATCAATTGTTCCTTTTTGTGGAATTTCCTTTGGATTAATACTTGTTAAAATCAGAATGAAAAAAAATCTTCCTTGGGTGCAATTAAACATTTGACATCAAACAGGTAAGAAAATAACAAAAAAATAAATGCATTGAATTTTAACACAAAAGTATTATTTAACTAGTATTTAATTATTTTTTATACTCTTAACGCCGGATGAAAATAAGATTATTTATTGAAAGGAATTTAAGCATTAATTTCACAAAATCCAATTAATCATTTGGAAGAAAATCTCAAGGACAAATATTGTATTTTTAAGAATCACTTAAAAATCCAATATTTTTCTTTGAGACTTGATTCCAAATACATTCGTAAATTTAATGATGAATTAATTGGATTTTGTGAAATTAATGCTTACATTCTGTTTAAAACAGAGTGAAAATAACATTTATTTCCGCAAGTAGCCCATGAGCTGTCATCAAGGTCAACAATAATAGTTTTCTTCTCTCACCGTTGATCATAAAAAGCGCGCGAAAAATTTTAAATTGCAGAGGACTAGCAGCACAGCAATCAAGGAATTGGTATGGTTTATGTTTAAAAATAAATTATCTTTAACCATTATGAAGGTAATGGGAGTCCGATTTAGTTAGTCGATGAATGAGCGTACCAATGATTTAAAATTAATAAAAATTTGATGTAAAAATTTATTTTTCGTTTTTTTGTTTGTTTTTGTATTTTTTTCCAGCTTTAGGTTATTAGCTTTAAAAATAAGACCCAAACTTAACTTCAAAGGAGACATTTAATTTAAATTATTTAAAATGTTTTTTTGTTTTTTTTATAATTTTATTTAATGAAATCCGTAGTGGCATCTTTTTAAAAAAAAAAAAAAAAAAGAAAAGAAAAGAAAAAGAGAATGAAAATATTGAACAACTATTTTAAAAGTCAGAAGATGGGAACCGAAAAATAAATAAAAAATTTAAAAAATCTAATATAAAAAAAAAAAAAAAAAAAAAGAGAAGGCGGACGGTCGTGTACTCTATCCCTCCTCTTCAGGAGGTGTGGTGTGGTATGGGTGAATGATACTTGTCGAATACAGTGAAAGGTGGGCGTAACCTTTCACGTGGGTAAATATCCCCACTACCGCCATCCCAGTATGTTACTTTTCTGTTTTCAATTTGGGTCAATGGCCTTGACCATGACATGTGACGCATGCGCAACCTTCTTCCTTTCTGTTCAACACCCCCATATACAGACAAACATACAAAAATAAATAGTTTTTGCCTCAATTTAAAACTATAGTATCGCTTGCATAAAGTATGATGGAGCCCCCGGCATTCAGCAAATCAAACCTAATTAGTTAGACAAACTGGGAATCGTCTGGGGCACAGGTAAGCGACGGATTATGTTGGATGGGGGGTGGCTGTGAAAGAGTCTAAGATTGGATAGCTCTCCAAACACCATCCTTTCTGATGCTAAGACCCGAGTCTTGTGGTTAAGACTTTTAATTCAGAATTTCATTCTCTTCTCGGAAGGTGGATTATTGGGAGGAGGTGGGATGGGGTAGCGAGGATTGCTACATTCGGAAGAAAGATGACAACGCTTGATCCTATGCATACGTATAAACCTTTCACGACAATTTCAATACCTTTTTTAACGCATCTCTCAAATCGGCTATCTGAGGGTTGCAATAAGTCAAAATTAAGATGAAAGGAATATTAGTCGAAAAACTAATAACCAAAAAGTGCTTCATCTAAAAAATCCAAAATATTATTAATAATACTGTCTATGTAAATAATAAAAAAAAGATGACAACGTCTCAGACGGTCGAAGAAAATAAGCAATGACTAAGTATATTTGGTAACTGCATGGCGTTCTCAGTGGCCTAATCGGTAAGACAGTTATCATAAGACTGATTTTTTTTTCTGAAGAAAAGGTATACGTCCGAGTATCGCCAGGTGCTTCTTTTATATTGCAATTCGTTTTACTTACTAACAACCGTAGAATAACAGTTTGCTGTAAAAAGCGAGTGAAAATAATATTCGAAAAATTAAAAGGTAATAATACGTGTTGACCATTGGCAAAATCTCAGCCCTTAATAATGAAAACGTATGAGTAGCATTCCGTGATAAACTAGAGTCCAAACTGATATCCTTAAATATTGACCAAAACAACAGAGGAATCAAATAATGCAATCTTATCTTCCTTAACCAAAAGAATGTGAGACTATCCCAAAAATATCTATACAAAAAATAAACCTCCCGTGGGACGATAATCCTCATTTGAATAGACTGATAGAAGAAAAACTAACAAAAGAGAAAAAAAATGGAAGGGAGAATACTAAAGAATTAACTAAAAAAATAAAAACTAATTCATTTTTTGAGAAACTAATATCTTCGGAAAATAGGAAACAAAATTAATGAATCCTAACAGTATAAAATATGTATTGAAATGTGAATACAGACAAAAAAATAATCTTGATAAATTGATGCAATCGAAACCAAAGCAGAAATGTCCTGTTCTCAAAAAACATTTCCTAGCCACATTTCAACTGGTTACACTGAGCAGAAGATACCCGAGATAGAGATCCATTTCTGCATTCCATCAGCATAACAGATGCTAACATCTAGGATAGCGACTCATTGTGCCTTCTCGGACTAATGTTTCCTTAGCTGACATGAAGTGGAAATATTATATAGAGTCAATTGCTAGGTGTACTGCTAGGAAAGTTGGTCCACTGTGTCCCGCTAAACAATTTTTTCTCTACATATCTTACATATAAGTTTACCATTCGACAATGCTTTGAATATTGCTGCCACATATGGTATGAGTTTTCCTGCTATATATTTAGAGATTCTTGATAAAACTCAAATAGTCTGCAAAGTTATTACCTGAAATCTCGGCTTCAGTGACTTTCCCACCGCCGTAATATAGCTTACCTGTGCCTTTTCTATAAATACTTTCATGGTAATTGTTCTGAGGAAATTTCTTCAGTATCCGTCTATATTTCTGAGATGAGGCATTATGTACACTATTTACATTATTCGGACTATTGTCCTCATCTCTGTCGCCATATTTATTACAATGTTTCGGCCGTTGTAAGCTCCGGCTTTCTTCAGGTGGTTGGAATGTCGAACTGAACCCATTATTTCGCTCACTGGGGTAGACTGTTCTAGTTGCACGTGCCATGTTTAATGGATGTCAGTTACCAGTTATCTCCTGTTAATTCCCCTCTCCAAGTTGCCCACTGCCTTAACCGGGTATTGAACTCACACTCTTTGGATCCTGTCACTGGATCTTGAGGACACATGGCACAGTGGATAAAGGCGTTAGTTAGATGCACTATGGAAGCAAAGGGGTAGTCCACAAGACACTCAAACGTACAGAGGTATCTCAATTGGATCCATTATGATGAAAATATTAATTAACACTGTATTAACACCGTTAATGAAAGTGAACTTCTCACAACTCAATTTGACTTTCGTTCTGGTAAGAGGTGTAATGATGGCGTAGATGTCATCGAACAACGCCAAGATTTTGAAGATATCTCCCCAGCTCGGCATCTCGACTTCAGTCACTTTCTCGCCGACTTAATGTGGCTTCCCTCTGTCTTTTCTACAAATATTTTCATGGCAACTGCTCTGAGCTTTTACCCCTGGTACCCCGAATACGTGAATTTGAGCATCTAGGTCCCACCCTTTTACTATTGAAATAGCTAAATGTAACCGCCACTTCTATTCTAACAGTTTCTTTTCTCGCACTTCCAGCGTGTGGAACTCCCTTCCGGTTACTTGCTTCCCTGATAACTGCAATCTTCAAAAATTCATATGCAACGTTAATCGCCATCTTGAATCCTGTTCATTTTTTGTCATCTCCTCAATCCCCTGCTAAACCCAGTCTTTTCTCTCACTTTCACACCCTGTAACCCCCTGAGTACTAGTGGCATTCCCGCTTTGTTTGGAGTAAAATGATAAGAAGCTCAATAGAAGCAGTGTCATAGATTGAGACCAAGAAGACAGATTTAGTTTAAGTAGCGCCGTCAATGTATTGTGTAAATCTTAAATTTAATCTACAGTAAATTTTTATTTTTAGTCGATTCGAATCAGATAAAAAAAAAACTGAACAAATGTTAAGTTTAAGCTAAATTTAGCTGCCAAAAATTCTAAAAAGGTTAGAATTTCGTCGCCCAGAGTTAGGAGTATACATAATTACGATACTTGTTTTTTCTTAAACACTATCATCATTTATTCAGTTAACGCATTTTGCGCCGCTGTGATCACCACTTCCCTCAATCCTCCATTTGTGGTTCATGGTAACATTCAAGACAAAATAGTGCAATGGCTTACTGGTTCCTTTTCCATCGTTGAGGTTACCCCGTCCCTATTCTCAGAAGTTAAAGAGGCAGAACCTAAAAGATTGCAGGTGGTTTGAATTCAGATTTTTCCTTTCCCTAGACTGCTTACCAACCTAGTATGTTCTGCTATTTACCTAGCTGAGTGGGAAGGGGGAATGGAATAATACCTTTCCCAAAATACGTATGAATTGCAAGTGAATGCAATGAACTCGACTGGAATTCGAACTCTTCTCCGATTTCTCAATCCATGCTGCTATCCATTATACCACCTTTTCTTAAAATAAAAAGTAAAGCAACGGTAGCTTTAGCGACAATTATGTTTAAATGGTTCTTCTGTGTGCATGTTTGTTGATCACGGCTCTCCACAAGTTCCCGTCCTTTGTAGTTGTTAGTAGATTTTGTCTTTTTGTTAATTCTCCTAAACCGAGTATTGCCATCCGTTTACACAAGCTTTTTAGGTAGGTTATGCAACGTTTTCCCCTGCCCCACTTGCCTTCAATCTGTCCTGAGCGTAAATTTTACCAAGCCCTCTTTTCTCATTATGAACCCTAGAAATTTCAACTGTCTCTTTCTGTCCTAGAACCACATTTCTGTTGGTTCAAGTCTCTTCTTCATCTGCGAGAAGATTGCCACATAGGAGGATTGATATTACAGTCCAGTTCTCTCTTCTTTGTTTTTAACGAAATTTGCCTGTTCCTTAATAGTGTGCTTAGATTTTGGAATGCCACTTTGGCTATTCCAATGCGCCATCGGATTTCGGTGTCGAATTTCAAACGGCATCTGTATCAACATTTGAACAGAATCTACACTGAAGAAAAATACTTTTGTATAGATACTTTACAAAAAAAAAGAAAATGATACCGAAAGTTTGATGTATTCTAAAATTGAATTTTTATTTTTTTTTTTTAGTTTTAATTCGAAGCTAATAGGTTAAATTTAATATTCCCAATAAGCAAAATACTTTGGTTTATTTCAAACTGAAATTTAACTAATTGGAACCATTTTTCTTGTCAGTAAAATCAATAAATTCGTCCATATTAACAGATTTGTCAAGAAAGTTTAATTTTGTCCATATTTCTGAGATGGGGTATTATGTACACTATTTACATTATTCGGACTATTGCCCTCATCTTTGTCGCCATGTTTATCAAAACGTTTCGGCCGTTGTACGCTCCGGCCTTTTTCAAGGAAAGATGGCACAGTGGATAAAGACGTTAGTTAGATCCAGTGACAGGACCCAAAGAGTGTGAGTTCAATACCTGGTTAAGGCAGTGGAGAACTTTCAGAGGAGAATTAACAGGAGATAACTGACATCCATTAGACATGGCACGTGGAACTAGAACAGTCTACCCCAGTGAACGAAATTCGACATTCCAACCACCTGAAGAAGGTCGGAGCGTACAACGGCCGAAACGTTGTGATAAAAATAGTCCGAATAATGTAAATAAAGTTTAATTTTGTCGTGTTGAGTGATTTTATTGATAGGTAAATTTCCCAAATTCAGGCTAAGGGGGATAATAACTTAAAAAATTAAATGACGAATACAATGTGAACGCCTTGTATATAATTATTCAGTAATCTTTAAAAATTTAATATTTTAATCATTCTAATATTTTATTGAATTTTGGGTACTTTGGTTTTATAGACTTACTTACGAAGACGATTTTTGAGAAAATGTTAGAAAATTACCAATAAATTTATTATAGGTATCGCTCTTATTTTCTATTGTCTTTTATGGGCGTTCATACAAGAATCCATACGTTTATACAAACATGAAAATTTTTACAATTATTTTAAAGTACTAAGGGCCGCTTAAATGTAGGGAGCTTTCCCATTTAAGATTAGTAAATACAGTCTTAATAACAATATCACTTGGCCACTACAAATTAATACAGAGTTTTAAAAGATTTAAATGTTTATAAATTATTCTAAGTTTTTACAAAAGATTACAAATATTTGTTCTTACGATAATATATTTACGTCCATAATATATTTTATTCATAAAAACAATTAAAAACTTTTCCAATTAAATAATTTCTTATTTTTATTGCATTTTTTTTTAATTATTTACGATTCAGAGAGTTTCTGAAACTGGAGCATTTGTTTGACTAAAAAATGAATTTAAATTCTCTGAGATCTTGTCTTTATAACAAATATAAACATTAAGCAATACATAAAAGAATTTCTCGAAATTTCATAAATATTAAATGAATGGAGGGGTAACAAATATATTTAAAAAAAAGAATTTCTAAAAATGAAATATTTTAAAAAAATAATTACATTCATTTCTGAATAAGACCTGCAAGTTTCATTAAAATCCGACAATTATCTAATTTTTGCAAGAATTTCCAAATCTATGTTTTTTTTCACCACAAAAAGATGCTCAGATTTCCCATACAAATTTATGGTGCCACGTTAACGCCAGAATTTTTTTTTTTTTTTTTTTTTTTTTTTTTTAAAATCAAAAAATAATTTGATCTTCCCTCTTTATCTTTATACACGATAAAATTTTGTTTTTGACATTTCATCATGTATATGTCTTTTTTTAGCAAATTTTGGCGAGATACCTACTTTTGTATATATATTTTTTTCCTTCATTTTAAATTAAATGAAAAAAAGTTTAATAGACTTTCCCAAATTTGGTAACGTAATCGCCCAATGGAACGCTACGAAATGATGAATCCAAATTTTCTTTTAATTTTCACTTTTTATTTTCTTCCCGATTTGAATTAACCCATTCCTATCGAAGTGACCAGATCAGACAGGCCAAACACGATATGGATGTTTTATTACATTCAGTTTCTAACGGAATGACCTAAACCAAATTCTCAGGAGTAGAACGATATACCATAGAAGCTGACATCATTCTACCAGAATATATTCTGTATAGAAATGGCAACATGCGTAGATTGCTTACTAAATTGAATTTATATTTTTTATCTGTTAAAATTTAGAAATCAATCCTGTCTAGAAGGTTTTCAATCTAATTTAAAGATCTAATGGATTTATTGGACTACCAACGGGAACTATGAACGTAGTTTTGCAAAAACTTTTTTTTTTTTTTTTTGTTTCGCTTCTGCATAGATGCACACATTCATATGAGAAACAATAATTCAGCTAACAAGAACGCGATTATTTAACAAAATGGAATGCGCTTTGTATTAAAAACTACAATGTGTGTGTACGTTGACGTGTGTTGGTGTATGTGTGCGCGCGTGCGCGTTGGTGTATGTGTGCGTGCGCGTTCGTGCATGCGTGTGCGCACGTGTGAGTGTGTGTGTGCGCGCGCACCTGTGAGTGTGTTGGTGTGTGCGAGTGCGCGCGTGTGTGTGTGTGTGTGTTTGTGTGTACGCACGTGCGAGTGTGTTGGTGTGTGAGTGTGTGTGCGCGCACGTGTGAGTGAGTGTGTGCGTGGGTGCGTGAGTGTGCCCGTAGGCATACAGGAGTAAAATTTATAGGGGGGATCAGAAGGAATTTGCCCTGAAAAATAACCAGTTTCTACCCTGAAAATGTACAATTCGTTTTCCCTGGAGTGTGGGTGGGGAGACTACCGTTCTTCCAGGCCCACACTTCTAGTGCGTGCGTGCGTGTGTGCCTGTCTATTTGGGACTTTTTGATAATGAATTTGTTTCTATGTTAGTCAATTATGCACTCTATAAAAGTAACGTTGTTGAATACTATACGAATACAATACACAAATTGCATCACATATGCCTTTTCGGAAGTATAGGCATATTTTTGTGCATTGGGCGCGAATAATAACCAAGATGGCTGTAAAAAAAAAAACGAGGCTTATTTTCAAGCATGTTTTTCGGGATTCTGAATGTTTTACTTTTATAATATTGTTTCGTAGATGAATCGAAATTTCAATTTTGTACAGTTTAGCTTATAGAGTTTATTTGCTTATTATACATATTGAATTACCAACCATAACTATGTGTGTAGTTTTGCCAAAACATTTTTCTGATTTTACACATGTGCGCATTCATATGAGAACCAATAATTCAGTTACCAAGAATGCAATTGTTTAACAAAACGGAATTCGCTTTATGCTGTAAACTACAGCGTATTCGATTTAAACTAAGGTTTTAAATGTTTCATTCAATTGTTATATAATACAAAGTGCGTAAATTTCCATTTAACAAACGTACACATATTTATTTATTTATTTGTGTATCAAATAACAAATGACGCGTGCATATGGGAAGAGTCAGTGACAGAAGCAACCAACAAGAAATCTGATCCTCGACCAATTATGTCACAGATACGATACGCCTATAATAAACACATTTCACCACACTTAAACAAATCAGAACAGCTGTCTGATTTGAATTAACCAATTGAAAGCAAGGGAATAGGCATTTGACCAATCAAAGAACGTTAAATGTAGAGAAGACAATAAAAAGGGTGGGGAAACGAAAAAAAAAAAAAAAAAGCTGACAAGAACGTTGAGTAAAAAGCTACTTTGAAAAATATAATCCCCGCCTCTTTTTCAAAGGAGAAAAAAAAAGTTGAAGGCGCGAGTTTTTTAGGATTTTTTTGTTTTGTTTTGTTTTGTTCTTCGTTGTTTTGTTTTTCTTTAAAGGTGGTGGATCTTTTATTGTTTTATTCAATGCTGGCAGATGGATAAAGAGAGTCGGAGGGGTGGGCTATGTTCGGTGAGGAAGGGTGGTGCTGATGGGAAGACAACAGAAGAGAAAATAGAGGTGGGATAAGAAAAGAAATATCCAAACAGAATGACAGCAGGAGGTCGAAGAAGAACTGGGAGAAGCGATTTGCAAATGTAACAAAATTAGAACTAAAGAAAAGAAAATAAGAGAAAGAAATGAAATGTGAACGAGACAGTTAAAAGGCTACAACGATTGTTTTGAAGTTCACTACGATAGGGTTTTGGCCCCAGTTCTCCTCTGCTTTATGAAACACGAAAAAGAGCCTGGGGCGGCAACTAATAACGGCTTTTGATGCGGATCCCTACCACACAACCGTTCACAGTGGGAGAGGTTTGAATTTCTTGAAATTCACAATTGCTAGTTAATTGGACGGAAGATCTTAAGTTAGCCTGTTCACGGTTGTGTGAAGCCGACCGAGCGGTGGCCGCGATCAGGGTGAAAGGAGAGTGAGAGAAAAATAAATGAAAGCGAAAGAATAGAGGAAAAGAGAGCGTCAGCGAGAGAGGAAAAGAGAGCGTCAGCGCGAGAGAGAGAGAGGGGAAAAGAGAGCGTCAGCGCGAAAGAGAGAGAGGGGGAAAAGAGAGCGTCAGCGAGAGAGAGAGAGAGGGGAAAAGAGAGCGTCAGCGAGAGAGAGAGAGAGAGGGGAAAAGAGAGAGCGTCAGCGAGAGAGAGAGAGAGGGGAAAAGAGAGCGTCAGCGAGAGAGAGAGCGAGCGGAAAAGAGAGCGTCAGCGAGAGAGAGAGCGAGGAAAGGAAAGAGAGCGTGAGAGAGAGAGCGGAAAAGAGAGCGTCAGCGAGAGAGAGAGCGGAAAAGAGAGCGTCAGCGAGAGAGAGAGCGGAAAAGAGAGCGTCAGCGAGAGAGAGAGCGGAAAAGAGAGCGTCAGCGAGAGAGAGAGCGGAAAAGAGAGCGTGAGCAAAGATCAAGCTATAGAGAAGAAAAGATGAAGTAGGAGGAGAAGGTAGAAGAGAAAACGAGAATGGAAATAAAAAGTAACAGAAGAAAATAAAGTAAACAGAAGAAGAAAAAAAGACATTTTAAAAAGAGAAGGAAAAAAATTATCACTAAAAGAAAGTGTGACGAATAGGATTAAAAATGTTTGCTTGCATAAACAGGCAAACAAGGCGAGGATAAACTCGGTTGTATTTGCAGTTCAGGTTTTCACAGGATGTTTATTTTGCGTGTGTGAATTGTAGGTTTCAGTCAAATTTAACAAATAGATTAGATAGCTTTTTATAGACAGACAGCCTATGAATTTAAAGGCTATTAAGTAGGTTTATAAATGCAGACATAAAATGTTATTGAGAGAAAAAAAGATGGCCGAAATATATGATATATTGAAATGTAGTGAACGTCAATAGACACCATTATTGAAAATGTACTTGCTAAAACAATGTAACAAACCAATTTTCTAAGTGAGAAGGGTCTCTATAAAAATCATTTACCTAGATTCGAACGCCAACCGCCGACACTAGTGGAAACGGCGTTACTATTTCAGACACTAAGTCACCTAATAGAAATCCATCTTTTCAGCATTTTTTTTCTTACGAGTATTTTTAAAATTAACGAGAAGGGTTTTTAAAAAAAATTTCACAAGTATCCACGACGAAAATAACGATTTCTGGCTGGCTCTCATAGATTTTACAAGTACGAGGATGAAGCAAACAGTGTGAACATGTAGAATAACACTATGCTTAGCCGAGTATTTCAAAAGGATCATCACTGAAGAGGTAATGTGAAAGTATTGTCGGGATAACAGTCTACCAGTTCGAATCCATCATATTCTACACTGTGTATTAATTTAAATTAGTCAATTGAAATAACCTGCTACATTTATACGAGAATGTTTATAAATGGAAACAGGGATTTTTCTCCTAAAAGGCGTTACAAAAATAAAATTATAGAGAAAAATTATATTAACAGAATAAAAATCAGTGTATTGTATTATATATATATATATATATATATATATATATACACACACACACACAGATTCAAACCTATGTTTAAAAAAAATTTGTTTAAGAATATTCATAAACATTTAGAATCTCGGTCCTTACAAACTCCTTGCCATAATTGTCAGTTTCTCGATATAAATCGCTCATTAGATGACTGAACTTGCAATGTATCTCTCTATTAAAAATTTAAGTAGTATCTATTATTCAATAATATATATATATATATATATATATATATAAAATATTATATTATATATAATACAGAGTTCAAAAACTACTACTACTACTACTACTCGAATTTCCCATGACCAGATCTAAACATAGTCTCTTTTTTTTTTTTTAGTGTGTCACTGCGTAGCGTAATTGCTCTGTCTTGGTCATTTAGACATTGAGTACTGTCTGTTATTGTTTAGATAGGTGTCTGCAGTGGTGTAGCGTAGCTGGAGGCAGAGAATCGACTTCCCCGGGTGTTAAATTTTTAAGAGTGAAAAAACATAAGAATACTAAGAAGAAGAATAAGAATAATCAGGAAAAAAAATACTGGATAAAAAATATTACTAGACTTTATAACAGCTCATTTAAACTGACCCGGGTGTTCAATGCCACTCTAGGCCACTGGGTGGATGTCTTTTGGTCTTTTACCCCCCCCCCCCACTCTATCGGTTTAGGTTTCCTTTTCCATTTTTTGTCGGTTTTTCCTACTGTTTTTTGTTTGCTTAGATTTTCTTTGGTCACTTGGCAGGATTTGTGTTGACTTTACCAATACTTTGACTTATGCAATTTACATAATTGTATAAATGTATAATTACGCGCGAGCACGAACGACCATCACTTTCATGAAGACAGAAATTGCTCTCATCACTGGATACAATAGAGCACTATTCGACCCCCCGCTGGAGATCTGAACGACGATATTGTGACCTAAGATGGAGTTTGACTAGGCGCACGCATGTCCATAGTTCTGCTGCAAGTAAAGGATTCCTAACCGTTTGTATTGACACTCCTGAGACAACACTTGTTTTAATCTGTACTGTGGCTGCAACTGTTGCACTTACAAATCACTTATCTAGGCAAGCGCCTGTACCATGTGGCTGTCCAGAATCAGATCTAAGGGTCTAAGATCGAAACACCACCGACGTGTCACGTCCAACATGTGCAGTATTTCTTCGAAATGATCACCCAACCTCTTAAAAGGCGCACAATCTGAACCTTATCAAACGGTTCTCATTAAACAAATGCAGGTATACGTCTTTGTGGAATAACAACAGTTTGCGACAGAATTTCACCGGGCCGTACTTTACCGCAATAGGTACCATAACGAGTGTCTGTCTAAAGCAATGATTTTCAAATTGAATGTCGCGAACATTTTTCATTGCTTAATGAAATTATTTTCAAAAGTTCGAAGCTCAATAGGTATAGATATCAAAATGAAAACCCTTTTAAATTGATTATACAAGTATATCATTGTTATAATAAACAAATGTTTACATAATACATAAAGTGGATGGTGTGTGTGTGTGAAATGAGATCTCACAACACATCCATAGATGATGCAATTTGACAAGGACTTGAACACCGTCATATTTGCGTGTAGCAAGTTTTTCTGCAATAAATAGCATTAAAAACAAAACTCGATCACGTCTAGAATTCTTGCAAAAAGATTGCAAGTATGCCTTGTTCCTTGCAAAAATAGTCTAAAAAAGAAAACAACTATCTCAGATATTTCATTAAATGTTAAATTATAATAAAACAATAATAAATTAATGTTTTTTTTAGTTAATCTTTTTATTACAAATTATAATGGTTTTATTTGTGTTAATAAATAAATCATACAAAGTATATTCTTTTTGTTAACCATAATTTAAGTGTGCCACGGAAGTTTAATTATAGGTTCAAGTGTGCCGTGAGATAAAAATAAAAAAAAAAGTTGAAAAACATTGGACTAAAGCTTAAACGAACTATAACTAGTATCAGATGGCCAAAGACTTAAACTTATCAGAATATGTAGGGTAAAGTGAGGCATAAAGTAACACGGAATAAAAAGTAACATGCGGATTTAGGGATGAGATTTCACACCGCAACGAAAAACCAAACGAGGAGATCAGAATATCCAAAATCGTCACGTCTGTAGAAATTCACATATTTTGTATATCATAGTAAGACAGTTTTATCACTTCTTCGACGGATTTCAAATTATTTCATGTTTGTTAAAGTTAAATAAAATTGGATTTGAATCGTAAATACAAGTGGTTTCATTCTCCTAATTTTAGTTGTTACAATTTACCCCAGCATGTTAAATTCTGTCCCACTGGTGAGGCAAAAAATAACATTTTACAATTTATTTTTTTTCACGTTAAGTCCTTAAGTTGAAATGACATCCAGAATAGCTCCTCATAATAATGGTCACTTAACTCTAACGTTCATGCACTGCTTAAATAACCGTTTCTATCTTTAATTATATGGTCGGTATGGTAATTTAAAAAAAAAAAAAAGATGTTACTTTGGCAGGGCGTAACGGTCGTAGGAACTAACAAAAGGAGGGAGGGACAAACAGAAGTAAAATACAGATGATATTATTCTATCAATCATATTTTCCACAATGACATGAGCCAATATTTTGTTCATTTTTCTTTTTTAGAACTGAAAGGTTGGCAGAGTTTGTTTTTTTAATTGGTAACTGATTTTATGGAATCTGAAAAATAATTGGTCTGTATATTTTATATTAGACGAAAAAGCAATTTTTTTTAATCATTTCACCCCAGGCAAGGCAATAAAGCCACTAAGTCGCAAGCAAGAGGGTTTACTGAGTGTGAGAGAAAAGAAGAATGAAACTTTTTTTTTTTCTTTTTTTTAATTATTTCACCTCAAGCAAGGCGATAATATATTTAGGACGCATGAGGGTACAGTGAATGAGAGAGAAGAGAATATTTTATTGAGGAAGAATCAGGAAAATAGAATAAAAAAAAACAGGGATCAGAAAGAAAGAAGATGGCGATTGATGCATTTACATTTTTGAAGATCGTAGGTGACAGGGAAACAAGAAAATGTTAGAATAGAAGTGACAGTTGCATCTAGCTAGTTCAACAATAAAACGGTGAGACCTAGTTGCCAATCGAGTAACACGCTTAAAATCGAAGCACCAGGGAGAAAAAAAGGGTCATCAGAACACTTATCATAAAAATATTTATAGAAAAGACAGAGGGAACAAGAATTAAGAAAAAAGATAAAGCATTGATATTTTTGAAGATCAAAAGGTGACTGGAAAGGAAGAGACCAGAAGATAGTTCCACAAGCGAGAAGTGAAAGAGAAGAAACTATTAGCACAGAACTTACGGTTACATCTATTTAATTGTAAAATGGTGAGACATTGCTACCAATTTAGTACTTCATTTAAATTCGTAAAGTCGATGTACCAAAGTGGAAAGCTTATCAGAACAATTACCATGAAAATATTTATAGAAAAGGCACAGGGAAGCTACATTACTACGCATTACATTATTAAACGAAATTTTAAATTCAGAATTTATAAATAATGAACAATTTAAAACATTTTTCAGCTTACTCATCAAGAAAATGTTGCAAAAGAAAATATTTTTAATTGTTCACAAAAATACTTTTCCGAACTCATAAAATGTCGGAAATTCAATCTTCTGTTTTAGATATTGAAAATTTAATACTTCATATGTCTATATAAATTTTTCCTTTTACTATCAAACAACAATTTTGATAAAATGCGAATAAGTGAAAATATATTATTTCAATAAATAAATAATATAGTGACATATGTACAAAATTATACTTAACATTCGATAAACACTGACCAATAGCACAAAAATACTATAACACAAAATGTAAAACAGTAGAGACATCATAAAAGCAATCCAACATCGTTAAAAAAATTTTATCAAATTAAGGAATAAACAAATTTATCTCCTAACTTTTTTCTTTCAATTTAAAAAATGATCTGACACGTGAAGGCGTGATACTTAAAAAAAATCAATAAATAAACATGGCGGAGAAAAAGGGAGACGGATTAAAGAAAGAGGATCTAAAATTAATTTCGAATAAACAAGCACACATTTTTTTTTTTTTTAATCATTTCACCCCAAGTAAAGCGATAATGCCACTAAGATGCAAAGGGTTATTGGGAGTGAAAAAAAAAATGAGACTTTAGTTATAAGAAAGGACAATAAAAGAACAGAATTCAGAAAGACAGAAGATGAACGTTGCATTTAAATGCTTGAAGAACGTTGATGGCAGGGGAGAAAGAAATTGGAAGACAGTTCCACAGGCGAGAAAAATTACTAGAATATAACTCAGTTATATCTCGCTATTTCAATAGTAAAACAATGAGATCTAGTTGCCAATCTGGTAGCATACCGCGGGAAAAGCGCAGAGAAGAACGAATCAGAAAGTAGAAGAAAAGATAAGGATAAGAGGAAAGATTCCAAATTCGACTAGAAAAAGAGAGAAAATAAGAACACAAGAAAATCGTTCTTTCTAACATGAATGAAGAAGAGAAGCAGGTTTAGCTGCAACAAATAAGAAAATCTATCGAAACAGAAAAGTAAATTATAGAAGATGGGGAACACTATCTAGAAGACAGAAAGCAAACAAATTCGCCGAAAATAATATAAATCTATGTAACCGATTTGTATTTGCTTTAAGAATTTAAAATGTCCTAACTAATGAGCACTTTCTTTTTTCAATCATACAACTAATGCCAAAATAGCTGACGGAAAAAGCTCTTTGTGTCTTTCTTGAGAAAAATAAAAAACGAAAGCGTTAATTTCAGACACGACGTCCACCGTTATAATAGCGTATTCTCTTTTGTATTGTTTGGAGCAAAAAGCTCATAGAAGTGTTTGTATTAAAATACGTACTAAAATTTTCGTATTTATAGTGCATCCTAAAACTTCTACCTCTACCTCATTGGCACGCGGAAAAGAAACGCAGGCTTTAAAAAGCATGGCTGAAACATCGCAGTAATAAGCCGACAAATAAGTATGTCAAAGCTTCATTTTGGGCCCTTAATAAAATTATCAAACTTAACCCAAGAATTTTTTGTCATCTTCCTATCTCAAAATAATTGTATAGCTCGTGGAAGAAGTACCTACTGTTTCAAAATGCGTTTCGTTCAGCATTTTGAAATAGTATGTGTCAGAAAGAAACTTAACGCGGGATTTTATTACAGTTATCAGCTTGCATCAAGGCAAGATATTAGTTCTATGTATATAACCAAAGATGCCTTCCAAAGCTAAGTATAGTATTAAGAAACAGAAAAAAAATCGTTAGAAACAAAGAAAAGTATACTGAACTTTAACGTAATATCAGTCTTCCTATATGACAGGGAATGCTGGAAAATCTCATAGATGAAGTGGTTTGAGGAAACAGAAATTTGGTTCTACAAAAAGGATGCTGAGACTACCATAGACCCAATATGTGAGCAACGACAAAGATTTAGAAAAAAAATGGAAACAGAAAGAACACTTATACTTAACACCAGAAAGAAAATATTGAAATATCTAGGATACATAATGAGGAAAGAAGTATTGGAAAATTTGATACACAGGACAAATTGAAGCAAAGAGGGAGAAAGGAAAACGACGCATAGCCTATGTAACGTTTCTTGAATAAATGGATGGCGGAACAGGGTTTACGAGATATAACAAAAAGACAAAATTTATTAAGCTCTACAAAGGATCGGAAATTATGGAGAGCCTTGATTGCCAACGTCTTGACACGACACATAGAAGATCCTCTCCGCAAACATTAAGCAACAGAAGAATAGTTATCTACAGGATACCTAAAGAGAAAAGAGAGAGGATTAATAATATGCAATCAGAAAATGGATCAGTTGTAACCAATTTAGTATAGGGAATAAAGGAAATCGAACATAGAATATACAGCACTAGAAGTAGTTTCGCACAACACCACAAGTTGCTACAAAACTAAAACATTAACCTGAAAACTAGCCATGTTCTTAAATAGCCTCGTCAAACCGAAACTTTCATATGAACGTCATGCATGGCGATAACAACGGAATGTCATGCATGGCGATAACAACGTTCAATTAATTTAAATTGAGTTTGAAATGCAGCAATGTAGTTTGCTTATTGTAAATATTAAATTTAATCTATTAGCTTGAAATTAAAACTAAAATAAAAGCTTCCGGAAAGACTTTTCATTTTTAAAATGCATTTTAAAACTTCGGTATCACATTACTTTGGAAAGCTGACGTTTTCAGTTGACATTAAATGGAAAGACTATATTGAAGCCATTGCTAGTTCAACAGTTAAGAAAGTGGGTTCACTGTGTCGTGCGAGACAATTTTTCCCTCCAAAATCTATCACATATATCTATAAGTCTACCATTCGTCCATGCTTAGAATATTGCTGTCGCATATGGCCCGGTGCCCTTGCTATTTACCTTAAGTTTCTTGATAAAATCAAAAGAAGAATCAGCAATATTAACGGTCCTAATCTGGCGCCCCGGCTTCAATTTATCATCACCGTATGGTTGCCTCTCTGTGCCTTTTTCTATAAATACTTTCATGGTAAGTGTTCGGATGAGGTCTTTACTATGGTATTGGATCAGTGTTTGCGGCTAACTAAATTATAGTTAAGACAGAAGAAGACCGTCCTTTGCACAATCCAAGCCTTGTGCCACATTTCTGTATTATACAGAATAAATATCGCTCTTTACTATGGTACCTAGAGTTTTTTTTTTTTTTAATTTAAGGGCAGTACTAGACTGGCGTCGAGATCGCATCAGTTTACAGTTGAGCTAGCTAGATGTAGCCTTAAGTTCTATGCTAATAGTTTTTCTCGCACTTCTCTCTTCCGGTTCAATGTTTTCCAGCCAACTTTAGTCTGAAAAAATTTAAATGCAATGTCAATCGCTAGCTACTGTCCCCATGATTACTCTTTCTCTTCCCGCTCATTAGTAATGCTTCTGTTACTAATTCTTCCACGCCCAGTAATACCATGTGTCTTAGTGACTTTACTGCCTTGCCCGAGGTGAAATCGACTAGAAAAAAAATAGGTACCTGATCTTTTGTGTACAGTACGTTTTAGTTAGAAAACCTTCATTGCAGCAGATAATCTAAAAAAAGAAAAAAAAAATTATCCACCCCCTCCAAAAAAAAAAAAAAAAAAAAAAAAAAAAAAAAATTTAAAAAAAATAAAAAATAAAAACGGGCGTACTGTTAAGATATATATCAAAAGGAGCAGTGTATAACAGAGGCTGCTGTGAAATAAATGCCGGTTCAATTTTTTAAAAATAAAGACAAAAATAACTTTGCATTTGAAGATGATCTGCTTGCTTTAACTGTTATCCCGAAGTCTTTATCAAGTATTTAAGGATTTGAAACATCAAGAATATAATTTTCTGATTAAGTCTCCCAGGATTCAAACAGCCAACACAAAATGCAGAGATAAAAATAAAATTAATTAAGGGAAATGAGACATCATACGAATGAGCAACTTAAACTTTTTTTTTTTTTTTTTACAAAGAGGTCTGCCGCTGGAAAATATTAAAAATGTGTGTGTGTGTGTGTTTTTATATATATATATATATATTTATTTAAAAAAAAAAAAAAGAAAAAAAAAAGGTAAATTAAAAGAAAATGATTTTACAAAAATGGGAGAGTGATGTGTGGGAAAGAGAAGTGTCCCCAAGTTCGTTTCCTTTGAAGTTAGTTTAGTTAAACGTAAGGACCCGCACTGTCTGACATTTAAAAAAAAAAAAAAAAAGTTAAATAAAAATGGGGGCCCCCGATCTCTTAAATGATGGCTCAAATAAAGAATCAAGATAACACGACCATTTAGCATTAGAAATCAAAAGGTAGGAAGAGAGATTGAGAGTACAATAGAAGAGTCATGCGGATGTCAAAATAAACAAAAAATAAAGATTCGATAAAATATTGAATCCAGAATCTTGTTAATTAACTGAAATAGCTAAATACAAAGTTGTCAGAGCAATGTAGGGTTAGGAAATGGCATAAAACATTCAGCTATTATTAATCAAGGAAATGAAAAGCTGTTTTAAAAATAAAAAAGTGAAACATTCGGGAATCCCCCCCACACACACACACAAATAAAGAAAAAGAGAGAGAGAGAGAGAGAAAAAAAGGACGAGAAAGGAAAAGATGAGAGAAAGAAAGGAAAAGACGTTTGCTTCCAGGCTTAAGGTGCTCCACTTTTATAATCAAGGACCGGATGCCTCTTGACTTATTTGAAGTGGGTTGATATTTTTTGGCCATGTAGCTGTAGAAATAGGGGCAAAGGAAGAGGTACTTCGGGTCAAAGGTAGCACGTCAGTGTTTGTACAATGGCCATTTAAAAATTAATCTCATTCCTGAACGTTATATCAAGGTCGATTATTTATTTTATTATTTAGTTACTTTTTTTTTTTTTTTTTCATAAATTTTACTTTTTTTTTCTTTTTCACCTGACTGCAACAGTTGATGAAGTGGGTAGGATTTTAATAGTTATATTTTTCTTATGAAGTTAATTTTTTTTATTTTTTGTCATTTTCGCTTATGTTTTTTTTTTTTTTTACTTTTATATATATAAAAATAAACAAAAAAAAACACTTCTCAGAGCTGTAACTTATTTTCATCGGATGTGTTTACAATTCCCAGTTATTACTTACAATATCTTTGTTTTAGCGATATTGAGCGATATATTACGAAAAAAAAATATTGTCCCATTTACATATCGATTGACACTTCTGCCAAGGATCAGTGCATTCTTCCTCGGCTTTGTGTGAAAAATGTCACACATATTCTTTTATACCAAATATAAATGCCGTCTTGAATAGTCATGCCGGTTGAAATTTTTCAACTTGGATAAGTGCACCGGTTCAAATAAGCGTTCCACGGGGAATGTTTGATACCTGGAACAAAATAATCGTGCCGTACGAAATAAGCGCCGTACCGGAATGAAATAATCAAAGTATTCCGGCCCTTGTATTTGGTACAAAGGAGTATGCACCCAATACGTGGAGATGATGAAAAGTTGTCAGTCTAACCACACGTCCAAAAATTTGAACGAACATTACAATTTGTTCTGAATTCCTTCTTTATCCGGCTAAGAACTTTTCAGCACACACTACACACGCGTGCGTGAATAAATTAATAACCGTTCAAGCGATATTTGATTTTTTTAAATATAATTTCGTCATCATAAAATATAATTTTGTAAAGAATTTTATAAAACAAACACAGCAAATAGACCAACGTTCATATAATTCGGGTAAAGGAGCTACCGTAGTCAGGCATGAACAAAGACAAAAGTACTGCATCTAAATCTTCGTATATTTTATGGTAAATGGTTTTTCTCATCATTTTGGGATAGCTTTGGGCAAAAAAGAATGAAAACCGTTTATTTGCTATAAAATATTTTCAGGATGATGCCCAGGACTGCAATATTTGACTACGGTAGACCTAATGGTATTGCTCAGAAGCCGAGGTCGCATTATACACAAGTTATATGAAAAATCAGGTTTTTCACAAAAAAACTCAGGGGTCGCACTATTTATGAAGTAGGCTTAGACACGAATATATACGGCAATTACCTAGAGCCGGGATCGGCAACCTGTCGGAGGGAAAGGACCAGAAAGCTATGCAGTGTATCGGAGGAGGGTCATGATATCAAATGTACGAGAATAAATTTTCTCCACTTCAGACTTCTCCGTCCAGAACTTGGTCTGGAGGTTTAAAAAAAAGAAAAAAAAAACAGCGAAGTTAATGTTATATTATTTAAACAAGGTTCCTTATTTTACTGCAGGAATAACAGAAAAATGCAAATTCTTTAATACAAACGAAATAAAGTTAGAAATAGCAAACTGTTTAACGAGAAACTTGTTTCTGCTTATTGTTCGATAACTTCCCCACATCAGGTGAAATATTTGACGATGACGGGAGCAAAACATCACCCAAGTTGCTCATCACCCAGTATTAGTATATTTCATTTTAGAAAAAAAGTTGTTCACAAGCATATGTACTTGCAAATAACGATACCATCATTTTTACATTATTCAATAGGCTATTCTATTTTCCGTTGGGCAAAACATTTCTTGCAGAAATCAGCAGTAGATTCGGAATTAAATTTGGATTTTAAAAATTCGTCGCATTGTAAATCGATTAACTACAACCGATATTTTTCTGCCACTTGCTCTACAAATTAATTAGTGTTAAGTTGGCGGGCCGGACAAAAATCCTTCGCGGGTCTAATCTATACTATAGTCTAGTATTGGCACTCCTGTAACAGATCGTTTTGGAACCAACACACCGGTGAAAAAAAAAAAGAAAAAAAAAAAAAAACACTCTTTTCGCAGTTTCCAACCTTGGTCCAATAGCAAAGACGACTCATCGGAAATTTTTGACACCACACAAGGACACCTGATCATCCTGATAGGTTATATGTGATATCATAATTACATTTAATGTACACAGATTAGAATACTTCCTAATCGCATCAATGTGTTGTTTGTTTGTTTGTTTGTTGTTTTGTTTTTAGTTATATATAAAAAAAAAAAAGAGAACAAAATGAGAACTTCGTATTGGGGACGCCAAAATAAAACAGGTACAAAAAATGTGGGTAGCGGAAAATATGATACAGATCCATAAAAACAGAGAAAGATGCCTTCCAGAAATTAATCAAGGTGTAAAGAGATAGAGAAACATCGTTAGAAACAAAGAAAATATTGCTGAACTGTTATATAACATTCAATCTCTTATATGGTAGTGAATGCTGGACAATCTCTTCAAAGATGAAGAGGAGAATTGAAGTAACAGAGATGAGAATGCGATAGATAGAACGTGAGCAACGAGGGAGTTTTAAGGAGAATAGGTACTACTAATAATATGGTCAGATTTGGGGAAGTGTTTCCAGCTGAGAACATTTCATTAACTACAAAACAGAGAGACGGCAGATAGAGTTAAGAGGGAAGGTAGAAATGAGCGACGAGAGAGAGAGAGAGAGCGACGAGAGAGGGAGAGAGAGAGAGGGGGAGAGGCGACGAGAGAGGGAGAGAGAGGGCGAGAGAGAGAGAGAGAGAGAGAGAGGGGAGAGAGAGAGAGAGAGAGAGGGAGAGAGAGAGCGACGAGAGAGGGAGAGAGAGAGAGCGACGAGAGAGGGAGAGAGAGAGAGCGACGAGAGGGGGAGAGAGGGAGGGAGAGAGGGAGGGAGAGCGACGAGAGAGGGGGGGAGAGCGACGAGAGAGGGAGAGCGACGAGAGAGGGAGAGGACGAGAGGAGAGAGAGAGAGAGAGGAGAGAGAGGGAGAGCGACGAGAGAGGGGGAGAGAGACGAGAGAGGGGAGAGGGAGAGCGACGAGAGGGGGAGAGAGGGGAGAGCGGGGAGAGAGGGAGAGAGAGAGAGAGAGCGACGAGAGAGAGAGAGAGAGACGAGAGAGGGAGAGAGGAGAGCGAGAGAGAGGGAGAGAGCGACGAGAGAGGGAGAGCGACGAGAGAGGGAGAGAGCGATGAGAGAGGGAGAGAGCGACGAGAGAGGGGAGAGCGAGAGAGGGGAGAGGGAGAGAGAGAGAATGCGACGAGAGAGGGAGAGAGAGAGGGAGAGAGAGCGACGAGAGAGGGAGAGAGCGACGAGAGAGGGAGAGAGAGAGAGCGACGAGAGAGGGAGAGAGCGACGAGAGAGAGGCAAGAGACATGCATGTACACAACCAAAAAGAGACAGAAAGACAAGCAAAAGAAAAATTGCAAAACTATCAAAAATTCTAGAAAGTAAATAAAATCTACAAAACATTAAGTTTGAATGAGAAAGAAAGGTGAAATACTAAGAGAAAGATTAAAAGATAAAAAGAAACATTACTTTAATCACCACCCCACTTTACCCACTTGATAAGAAAAAAGACCACTCAAGTTATAAGGGGAGGTTATCCTGGTGAGAATGAGGGTTGTAGCTCTGAGCAAAATTGCAAAGAACATCATCAAGACCTTTCCTCTTAGAGTCCTGTCTCCAACTGCGATCACTAAAAAAGGTAAAGAAAACGTACTGAAGTCTGGGTAAAGAGATGCTGGAAGTTGGTGGGGTGTAAGACAAAATGACAGAGAAGGCTATTAATGGAGTCTGACATGATACCATAGCTGATGGCTTAGTCGGGAAGGCTTGAAAAATAAATACTATTAATTATCCATTAAATAAACAGTAGAACACACTGTACATCAATAACAGACTCAGTGATTTTACCATGATTTTTAGACTTCCAAATAAAACAATTTTCATGTCACTTTCTCAGCAGCAAAAGTGTTAATATTAGAATTGAAAAAAATAATGTTTATTACTAAAAGGTAAATACTTCCATTGTAAACATTTAGTTTACCAAAGTGTAACTTATTTCATTACTATACATTCAATAACATTTTATTAAGATACATTAACTAAATTAAAATATTTCCTTATAGCATTTTTTATGGTGTGTCCCTTTAGAACCTGAGCAATCATGGCTTCCACAACTTCCTATTTTTTGTAGCTCTAAATAATATTTGTCTTCTTACTATCCCTCCCAGTCCCTGTTCTACCATCAATTTATACAAGCTCTTTACATAGATTACTTACTGTTTCCCCTACATCTCTCTTGCCTTTAATATGCCCTAAGTGTCAAATTCTCCAAGCCTTCTTTCTTCATTATGTGTCCTAGACATTTTAACTTTCTCTTTCTGATAGTAAGTATATGCTCTTTTTGTTTCCATTTTCCTTACAACTTTCACATTACTCACATGCTCTATGCATGGAATTCTCAGCATTCTTCTGTAGAACCATAGGTCTACTCTTCATCTGTGACCTATTTTTAAAAAAAATGTTTATTTTCTGTGACAACCTTTTCCAACCCACAAACCTAATTTACGATTTTTTTTCCTGCCCTAAGTTCCGCTATTCATTTAATCAAAGTCACTAAATTTGTCATTCATTGTTTTCCTCTCTCTTGCCTTCAATCCATCCTGTGAGTACCAGATTTTCCAAGCCCTCTTTCTTCATTATCTGCTCTAGAAATTTCAACTGTCTCTTCCTGATGTTAAGTATAAGTTTCCTTTTTGTTTCCATTTTCTCCAAAACTTCACAATTTCTCACATATTCAGTCCATTTTATCATCAGCATTCTTTTGTAGATGTACATTCCTGTTGCTTCAGTTTCTTCTTTGTCTTTGATGAGATTACCCAGCATTCACTGCCATATAGAAGAACAGATATCCTGTAGCACTTCAGTACTCTTATTTGTTTGTAACAAAATTTTTCTGTTTCTTAATACTTTGCTTAGCTTCTGGAATGAAACTTCCGTCCTCTATTAAAACACTTCCCAGATATTAAAATTTTTGTACTTGTTTGATTTTGGTATCTCCATTTTGTAATTTGCATTCTAGGCTCATGCTTTTAATGGTAGTTTATTTAATTATATTGTTACTATAAATTAAATATGACTTATTTTAATAAAATATATTAAATAAAACTACATTATTTACATTATTCGGACTATTGTCAACATCTCTGTTGCCATATTTATCACAACGTTTCGGCCGTTGTACACTCCGGCCTTCTTCAGGTGATGGAATTTCAAACTGAACCCTTTATTTCACTCATGCATTCATGCCATGTTTTGATGGATGTCAGTTATCAGTTATCTCCTGCTAATTTCCCTCTGAAAGTTCTCCACTGCCTTAACTGGGTATTAAGCTCACACTCTTTGGGTCTTGTCACTGGATCTCACCAATGCCTTTATCCACTGTGCCATGTGTCCTTTAGGACATCTGGGTATGAATTTCTGGGTATTATAAACCTAATGCAACCATTTTTACCAGTGCTCATATTGCAATTTTGCTGTTATCATTCCATGTTTTTACCAGAGCTCATATTGCAACTTTTTGTTGTTATCATTGCTTTTCTCTGGCACTCCTTATTACTGGTTCCCATATTGTATTAATTCCTATGCTTGGTCGGCTCAGGAGATTTTTGTGGCCTAGCATATGTGCTGATTCCTTAAGTTTACGAATTATGATAAATATGGCGACAAAGTTGAGGACAATAGTCCGAATAATGTAAATAATGTACATAATACCTCATCTCAGAAATATAAACAGACTCTAAATAAAACTAGTTGTACCTGTGGAAATTCCACAGAGTTTTTATAATACTGATTTTTATATTAAATTATGAACGTAAATACTGTTTACTTGCCATCAAGGTCGACATCAGAAATAAGTTACTTATGCATATTCCTTTGCAATTTTAATTACACACATGAAAATACTTTTGACAGGGGATTTCTTAAACACCAGATAGATGATGTAAGGGGTCTGAAAAATAGAAATATTTTTGGATAAGTAAATCTAACAACCTTACACTTCTAAATATCCATTTTCGATATATATTCTATGAAGATACACTCATTTTATACTATACAGGTAAATGTTCTAATAAAATCAACTGGAACTGCTAATAAAATTTCAATTAGTCATGAATATGCATGTACATATAAGTTTTTTTTTTCAATATTATAGTTGATTCCAGGAAAAACATTCTCAACTAAAACAGCACATATTCATTTGGTACAAAAATAAATGTCACACCTGATAGTGGAACATTGTTTCAGATTGCAAGGGCAGATTTATCATTCTGCCAATCTTCATCAAGAAACAGACCAAAAGCTATATGGCACTCACTAGTAAATTAAATTCAAACAAATTTAAATATGATTCAACCAGATTTTGAAATGAATCAATTATAAATTAAATAAATTCAAATATGTTGTGGATATAGTGTTGTATATATTCTTGATGTTTATCAGAAACATAGGACATAAAACATCTGGAGTAAGTTATATAAGATATATAATATATTTTTATTTATTTGATTTAGAGTGAATCCTTTGATATTCGGTGTAGCAAACTGTTTGTTGATAAGGTGGATATTGGTAGCAGTCTGGAGAAATGTTTGTTTTATTTTGGTTCAGTAGTGGTAGTTTTCAGTCAAAAATTAGTAGGCTCTGGTCATTTCTTCTTTCTCTTTTTATTTGAGGGTCACCTTCTCATTAGTTGAGAGAAAAGTATATAAAGAGAAGTTTAAAGAAAGAAAGAGATAGGGTTTTTAAGAAAAGCACAAATACCTTATTTTAATTCAAATTCTTTTTATTTTTTGTCTATATATTTTATTTTTATCAGGGCTCACTACAATGTAACTACAATTTTAAAAAATAAATAAAAATCAAATTACAATTAATTTAAATATCAAATCTAGTAAAACCTTTAAAAAATAATTCTTTATGAAAAGTTTAAACATCAGTTTCGGTTTTCATCAGAATTGAAACAGTTTAATAAAAGTTTGATTAAAATAAGGGGCAAGATAAATGCTCAGCAAGGGTTACAGACTTTAAGACAGGATATTAGGTATATTTCAAATCTAGATTTATACAGAGGGTAGACTATTTGATATATTGCATGGCTAGGGTTCCCAAGTACCCTTTAAGTTCTGTCTTTATACAAATAAATTTTTTTTTAAAAAAGACCTTTTTTTTTTTTTTAAGGTACATTTGGAAAGTAGATACCATATTAAATAAAGCTTTTATTCACAAAATAACCCCAGATCTGTTTAATTTGTGTCCCTAAAAAGTGTGAAATCAGTAAATGGTCTATTTCTGTTGGGTACTTCAGGAGGTTAGCGGTTCGATTTATTTGCAATAGAAATTCATAGTAAATCAATCCCCAGGAAGTAGCCAACCTCTAAAATCAGTTTCTAACACTGCTACAGTACATATTTGATATATTTAATAGGAGTTCTTAGTATTCCATAAGACTTGACTTTATGTAAAGAAACCCTTAAGATTTTGATTTTTTAAGTTTGCACCAAAAATGTACACAATGTAGATCATATATGAAGATAGATTATGCCAAATTAAGGATGTAAAGAATGAAGCCAATGTTTAGATTAAATAAGTTAATAATAGGGCTTTGTTATTTAGATAATTAAATGAAACCCCTACGTTGGCATTTACTTGTTACCCCCTTTTTTATAATTTTTACAACTGCATAAGTTTTCCTTTTTTTACTTAATAAATTCGCATCAAAGGCTTTTGGCAAAAGATACACAATTGGTATCTGATCGGTGTATAAACTAGTATAAGGTATATATAAGCTAAAAAGAGTATATCACACATAAACACATTTGTATTTGGATAAAATCACAGATAGAGAATGAAAGAAAATCTGCACTCACAACTCTCCCACATACACTTGACAAGTGAGAGTCATGGAAAAACACCCCCCCAGACAAATGAACAGACAATTAGGGAGCAAGGTAACGAAGAACTAAAATAAAACCTTAAAAAAGAAGCAAAGAAAAAATACCAAAAGTGGTTTGTCCTGTCCTCTCTGAACTGACCAAGCAGAAGAACTTCAAAGTATCTTAACAAACAACTCAAAGTGTTCTAATGAAGCCAGACCAAACATGCAAACGCACACATCACTGATTTCCTTGTAAGAAGAAAACAAGAGAGAGAGAAAGAAAGAAAAAGATAAGGAAAACGTTTTTTAAAGAGGGAGAGAAAAAAAACAAATAATAGAGGGAGTTGAAAAAGATCAACGAGAAAAATGAAAAGGAGGGAAAAAAAAGAAAAGGATAAATAAAAGTGGGGGGGGGTCAGCAAGAAGAGAAAGGAAGTGGGAGAAATATTGAAAGATAGGGTTTGAGAGAACGTGCTTCCTGAAGTACCATGGCACACAACTAAATAAGAATAAAAACAAGTAAGAAGCAAAAAGGAGGAGAGGGTTGAAACGACAATACAAAAAGCAAGCCGACATTCTGCAGGTGTATATGTACACTTCGGCCAGTGCCCATATCGCCCCAAGCAACAATACCATCATCACCGCACCACCCTCTTAAAAATAGGAAAAAAAAAAAAAAAAGACAGACAAGAGTGAACAAGCACAAACCAGACCTAAGCCGAGGGGACAGGGTTGAACCCTTGTTTGTTAACTTCGCCTTACTCTCAAAAATCTTTAACATGGTTTGTTTTTTGTTGTTGTTTTTTTTTTGTTTAACTTTGTATTTTAAAACATAAGTTTAATTTGTCCCTCTTTCCAAATGATGTTGTGGTCTTTACCTCCTTTGGCACTCCCTAAGTGGTGAAACACCCAGAAGTGAACAGATACCTGGATATAAGAGCTGAGGGAGTTAAAGAAGTATTAACTGAGCTGAATTCCCAAGAGGGTGGGGAGAAAAAGGAGTTTCAGACCAGTCAAAATTTTGAAGATCAAGAATTGTTTGCTTCTTAAGGTGTCTTTGCTTTTAAAAACAAAATAAAAATAAAAGTTTTCATTTTGGAAAAGCAAGAGAGAGATAAGTTGGTAGGGATGAAAGAAAGAATGATGCAAATGAAATAGGAAAAAAAGAAACAAAGAAGAAAAAATAAGAGCATCTGATAGAACTGAAGAACACAGAGTTTAATCACCTTATAAAAAAATATATAAATAAATAAAATATATATATATATATATATATATATATATATACATACATACATACATACATACATAAAAAATACATATATATATATATATATAAAATATATATAAAAAATAGATTAATGAATAAAAAAAATAGATTAATGAATAAAAAAAAATAGATTAATAAATAAAAAAAGTAAAAATGAATAAAAAAAGTAAAAATGAATAAAAAATAAAAATAAATAAATAGTACGACAAATAATAATATTAAAAATAACAACTCCAAGGAAGCCTTAATATTTGTTGCCCAATATCTTCTTGAATAGGTCACATTTCATTTGGCCCGAATTTATAAAAACTTTTGTTTTTTGTTTGATATTTAGAAAGGCTTTATATTGTGATCTTGATTATTATAGATATTATTATAGACACAATGTTTTGGAATCCTCAGTATCCTCTGGCAATCTTCAGATGTCCATTATTTTGAAATTATGCATTGCCAATATACTTTGACTTATTTAATTTATTCAAACTATTGTTCTCATTTTTGTTTGTTGTAGATGTTATTATAAGCACAACATTCTAACTAAAGTATCCTCTGGCCATCTTCAGATATCCATTTTTGGTTGATAGAGGATATCTTGTATTAACTGACTGAGTTATTTCTGTCTCTATAATATTGTTTCTTGTGAAATCCTGTCAAAATAGCATATATAAATTTCATAAGCTGCTCCAGATTGAACTCACATCCACAAGTTGACTGCAAGGGCTAATCAGTATCCACAAGCCCACCATTCTAAACTACATCAATGGTGTAATTTTGGAGCCTCTGTCATTTTGGCTTTCACAGCAGGTTTGTATACCTTTTGAAAAGTTTTATTTGACTTTTTTTCTTTTTTTTTTTTAATGATCAAGTTGTGATGAAATCCATATAACTTGGTTCAAGTTGTTTACATTTTTTTATGTTTGGGTTTAATAAATAAAAAATAAAAAAACAACAACATTTTAGTGTAACTAAACTAGTACAATTGGTAGAATTCTTCAATAAAGTTTAAAATAATGTATTTCGGAAATTTTTTTTTTTTTTTATTAATTTTACTTTCTTATTTTTTTAAATAGTTTAAACCAAACTGATTATAGTTCCGGGGTTCCCAACCTTTATGCATTATCACCCACTTTTACATGAAAAATATTTCCACTACACACTTGTATAATAAATATTTAAGTTTGTTAGTGGTTCGTAAACTGACTTTATGATATAGTAAAAAAAAACATAAAAGGGAGGTAAAAAATAATGCTATTAAAGAACAAACAAAAGGAAACATGACCTTTGAAAACAATATAAAAAATGACAAAATATTCCTTATTTGTGGGAATATTTATATCTTAACTAGGATGTGAGCCATTTATTCTCATTTAGCTTCCTGCTTTTTGGTATTATATATATATATATATATATATATATATATATATATACACACACACACACACATTCTTTGCATATCTCCTTTGAATATTTGTTTTTGCGGTATGTTGAAGTACATTTTTAATACTGAAAGTCCTATATTGCCTGCCATTTTCTGTTCAGTTGCTCATCGCCCACAGGTGAGCGATATCACCCAGGTTGAGAAACCCTGGTATAGTTGATTATGAACAGGAATATTTCTTAATTCATTTAAAACTTAATACATTTATGTAAGTGAACAATATATTACTTAATATTGTTAATAAAACAAATTAATTCAGTTTCCTTAATTTAAATTATGATAGTTTACAGTGAAACATGCTCCTAGTTTGACAGCTTTAGTGAAGAGGATATTCAACTGGCAAAATGGAGTTAAAATGTTAAAAGAATCTAAAGTAAATAAAAATCAATTTAACCTTCACAATTAAAAAAAAAAAACAAAAAAAAAAAAAAAAAAAAACACAGTAGTTTTCATTTTTAAGCATGCCAATAACAATATGGTTAACACATTGAAGAAAACCATCCAAGAATTGTCTTTTACAAACAAGGAAATGAGAAAGAATAGTTTCATTTCTTATCAGCATTCACATGTGACAAAAAAGGTAAATAAATCAATTCTTAAGACTTACCTCTTCTAGGGCTTTCATGGTTAAACAAAATGCCATTGCAAGCAAACATACCATAGGCTTCACGATAATTAATGACAATCCAGTAAGCATATAATTTGGCAACACCTGCAACAAGTGAAATGAAAAATGTCAAACTTTTGACGAAAAACAATTTTTAAAAAGATTTAATCCTTGATAATTACAAACTTTAATTTATTTTATACAAGTTAATCAAGTTTAAAAGAATATGATTTTTACAGGAATTAAATTCAGTTTAAAAAAAAACAAAAAAAAAAACAAGAAGTGTTCAATAAGTTTATTTACATTGATACTTAACAGCAACAATAACTATTACTATTATAAAAGATGAGATAGGTGGGGAAAGAAGCAAATGAGAAAAAAGTCAGATACGCAGCACTGCAACAACAGGCTGGCCAAGGGACACTGTGCCAGAACAACAAAGAGATCAAAGGCAAAAGGTCTTAAAAATAAAAAAGAAAAAAAGATCAAAGACAGAAAAACAACAAAAAAACAAAAAGGCAAAAAATAATATACAAAAACAACCAAAGTTTGAATTCCAACAGTAAATTTTTTTTTATTCTGTTAACCTTTATTCATTCACAGCCCCTTGTGAAGGACGCTTTAGTCTGCCATGATTAAATCAAGTAATCATTATTTAATAAGAGTATTTATCATTTATTAAGAATTTTGCAAGCTATACACTTTACCTTTTAAGCTTGCCTTTGCTTTAAATATTTTGCAAAAAAATTTCAACAGAAGATAGTAAAGTAATACATCATCAACATTTTTAATTATCAATATTACATCATTATATCTTTGTACACAAAACAGAAAAGAAATTTTGTCATTTGCTTACTTAGGACAGAAACTTTCTTAAGCAAGCATTAAACCTGGTCTGAATATCACTTACAGCAATGTTCATTTTTCTACCACAAAATATAGCAAACTTCAAACTATATACAGGATGTGGCATAAATACCTCCCACATAATGGTAAGAAATTAGCTAGATGAAGACACCATTGGCACTAGTGTCATAACATTATGTGGGAGGTATTTCTGCTACATCCTGTATATTACTATAAACATATTTAGTGGGTATATGTGTTAGAGTATACATCCCTGTTTATTTGGGTGTTTTTTGTGTGTGTTTTAACATGCTATTGATACCAGTCTGTAGACAGACTTCCAAAACTCAAAATGATTGAAGCCTTGCAGCTGATAGCTCTTTTGATCTAGCTAGCTATAACAGCTCAATGGGGAAATAAGCTTATAACTTTAAATGCCTCAAAATCCAAGCTACTATCATTTCATAATCATCATTCAGACAGGCACTCTCAATGAGGGTCCATGCTTGGATGTTTCTTGGGTTTCACGTTCACTCCAAACCTCAATTTAAATTCACATATACAGGATACGATGGATAAATTGTTGTCTCAATTAGACAAAAATGAAAATAACATTGACATTTCATTTTAATAGAGATATTTAACAAACACAAAAAAATATCTTTAAATACAAAAGGGTAACTTCATTCAATAAAAATTGCCATTGGCTTCAACCATGGCCTCCAGACAACTTCAGAATCTCCTGCAACTCTTCTGGACAGTCTCCTTTTTTAAGTTGGTGAATGCTGCCATAATCTTTGCCTTCAGTTCATCTTTGGTATTACTAAGAGTTTTGTTAGTCTCGTACTTAACTGCACCCCCACACATAATAATCAAGGAGGTTGCAGTTTGGGGAGTTAGGTGGCCAGATGTCAGGAGTGATGTGGTTGCAGAAATTGTCTGACAGCCATGACTGGGTTCTCCTGCTTGTGTGGCATGGTGCATAATCCTGTTGCCAAACATATGGTATTCCAGCAGCCACCCTCTTGACCTCTTCAAGGCACTTGATGTAGGCCTACATATTGAGTCTGAGGCCCTGTGGGAAGATGAATGGAAGCCTAATGTCGCCATCACTCATGATCACTTCAAACAGCATGATGTTGACTGGATATATAATCCAACTCTTTCCAAATCCTCTACAATGTCCTCAGGTTGACACCCAAACACTCTGAAATGTTTGTATTGGAGCTTCTGGGATGAATTTCAAGCAATACAGAATGCGGTTTTCAAATTTCTGGTAGAGTGAATTGAATTATGGTGCTCGTTTTCTCACAGATGGTGCCCAACTGACCCTACTATACTGTTCACTTGTCAAAATCGAAAACAACAATATGCATGCAGGAAATTAAAAATATGAAATGGCAACAATTTACTGATCACACACTGTACTGTGACCTGTTTAATGATGCCCAGGGCCAACTCAATTGTATGCCCCAAAGACTAAAGTGGAGGGGGGGGGGCTATAGGACCTAATACTGAGAAATGTGAAAAAGGAAGACATTTTAAATATGTAAAAACAAATAAAACATGAAATAAATACTCTATTCAAATTAAATGTAAACTAAATTTCTATTTCACTCTTTGATTGGATGCCCTTCCAATATAGATGTCCATTACACCTTCTACCCCACCCACTTCTGCATACTATTACATAAATATGATCTATTGCTAAATATGTTGGAAATATGGTTGACTCATTCTATCACACCCAAAAGTACCCAACTACTCTCTGTCATGCTTTATCTTTACAACAGCCGGATGAAACCAAAAATGGAGTATTTCTGCCATGGCTGGAGCTTCCCAATCCCCAGCCTTAATAGAGTTCAGAACCATTTACACAGTTTTGTGGTGGGGGATGACTTATGCTCCATTCTGCAGCCTCTTTTCAACAATTGCAATATCACAAAACTCACTACTCTTTTGCTATTTCCATTGCAAATGTTCAGATGAGGACCATTCTTTAGTTCTACTAGTTCAGATCTTTACAGCTAGAACTCTCCATGCGATGAAATCATGCTCTCTCTCTCTATATATATATATATATATATATATATATATATATATAATGGTAACAAGAGCAAACAAAGCAAAATAATAGCAGTATTCATAAATTAAAATTTTAGAACTCACCATATGGTGAACGAGGATAGAATGGTGTGGTCTCCTTCTGTGGGATTTCTTGGACTTTTCCATATAATTCACTAGTTGATGCCTGATAGAATTTCACTTTGTCTGTCAGTCCACATGTACGAACAGCATCAAGTAAACGAAGAGTTCCAATGCCATCTACATTTGCTGTGTACTCTCCCAGATCAAATGACACCTGAAAGAAGAAAATTTATAATCATTTTAAAACATTTGTAAGATGAGATTATATATTATACACAAACACACAATCAGATTCTTGGGAGATATATTTTTGTATCATTTCTTTGTAGGGGGATATTTTGGGGAATCTTGTATGCCTTTAGGTGGTCTCAGTGGGAAGTTGTTATTAATATCAATATCTGTATCTAATTTGACATGTACAAAATTGAATTTTTTTTTTTTTTTTTTACTTTTTCCATGATAATTATTTTGTACTCATTTAGTGACAGAGCGAGAGAGTATGGAAAACACACACACACGTGCACATATGTATATTTTTTTTTTTAGTGAAATTGGAGTAGATTTGAATAGTGAAATTAAATCAGAGCATTTTGTTTACTGATGGGGAAATCTGATCTAGGGCAGAAGTTGTACCCATTGAATCTGGATCATCAGAGAACAATGCAAATGGTTGAAATAATTTTTATCAATTAAAAATTGAAATAGAGCTGAGTAAGCTAGAACTTTGGAATTCACATGATTTTGGTTGAAGCAGCCAGAACCCCATGATAATCACATGCAAAGTAGTAGGGCCGAGGGTCAGTTATAACCAGCCGGGTTTATCTATATATCATAGTTATGCAAAAAAAGACAGATGGGAGAAAATTCTTGAAGAGAGAAGAGAGAATTGACCTGGGCGAGTGTTGGGAGGAGGAATGCCACTATAACTTTAAGCCCCGCACAGAAATCTTTATCCCTCCATTGCAAGAGTCATATATCGTTCTGAGACAATTTAACAACAAGATAATCACCTACACTCTCTCTGTGTCTAGAATCCAGTGTATGAGTTTGTTTTTGTTTTTACTTTTCTTTAACCCGTTTCTCTTTACTATTCTTTTCTGCTATATAAAAGACATTACCAATTCAACCACTGAATCGATGTTTGTCCGGCTTTCTGCAGATATTAATTTTTTTTTTTTTTTTTTGCTACATTCTAAATTTCTTAGCGCAGACTCCCCAGCCATGTCTACATCTCCAGTCGACCGTGAATGGACGGACATCACTTCTGCTTTCTGGATCAAACAAATCACAATGTGAGCAGGAAGCAGGATTAAACCAGCAAACCGGTCGATTAATCTACGGATGCTCAGGGGACCTATGGCCACTCCTTTAAGTTCGGTTAGGACCGAGTAGACACCTCAACCCTGAGAGTCAGACACTGGAGGTTGAGGGGTCAGGGTGAAAGTGTTAGAATTTCAAAAATTGCCAAGATGCACATAGGATTCAAATTGCATGAAATAACTAATTTCTAGACATAAAATTAGCGTGAAGAAACAACAAAACATTTGACCCAAGTTACAAAAACGCTATCAACACTTTCACTATTGTGGACATACTTACACATCTATATGAAACTTACATGGACCGCTGTTGACATATGCCGTATACACTAGTTTATAAGCTGATTTCATGTATAGTGCAACCCCTGAAAAGTTTACATGAATTTTAACCCCTCCAGAAAAAAAATCTACTTATGTTTGGTACAATTGGTCACTGAAAATGCATGATTTTTAACCTCTTCAAAAAAATTAACTTTGTATAGTGGGACCCTCTATTTTTAGTGTAAAAACTGATCATAAAAAACTCACACTAAGTATATACATTTCATCAGTATCTAACATTTGTGAGGCTTACGTCCATTTGACATTTAAACACTGGTTCTTGTATGATCATTGAAGTTAAGCAATGTCGAGCCTGGTCATTACCTAGATGGGTGACCACTTGGGAATACCAGGTACTGTAAGTTTGGATATGCAGGATATGGTGGAATGGATAATGGGTTCGAATTGGAAATTGAAGGGCTGAGTTTCAATTCCAGATGGATTCATTATATTTATTTATGTGCTAAATCCCTTGAGGAAGGTATGAATGCACCTATTCTCCCCAGTCCCAACTATGAGTTAATTAGTAAGAGATATACCATTAAATTATTATCTCCCCAAAATTCTTAGAATCTTAGAATATTTTCTGGCTTTAAATAACCTGAAAAAGTTTAATAAGCTGTTAAAAGAAAAAAAAACAAAACAAAAAAACAAACCCAAATCAATCTAGCATTTGTACTATTTCCAAACAAACATAAACAGAGTACAACCTATTTTATGACAGATTTTTATTATATTGTGCCTTGAGGGTGTTGTTTAGCTTTTGACTGTACTGCTGAGTATCACCCATAAGAAATTACTGTCAGTGTCTTTATCGTCATTTATTTCTAGTAAATGGTAATTTTTTTAAATTTTCCAAAAACTGGCCAACACAGCCAGGCAACAATGCATCAGTGAAAGTGTTCAAATACTTCCTTAAAAACTTTAACAATCTAGAAAATATGTAGGTGATTATGGCTCTCCACTGATTCCTTTTCTTTATTATCTGTGAATTAAAAATAAATAGGAAATATAAGTGGAGGGTATTCCTTCTAGAGTGGTTGCTAATCAAGGCTAGAGAAACAAGTCTATACTGTTATTTAATCCATAGTGGCAAGGAGAGAGTAGAGCTGTGAAAGCGAACACCACTGGTGAGGCTGGAATTTGAATTTGATTCACCAATTCCATTTTGTGCGAAGGTAACCTTTCTGTTTATCATCCTTGTTTACAGGATTTTCAGGTTTTAAGTTTTAAACACCAAATATGCAGAAAAATGATTAATAATTTTATTTACATCATTTATATTCAAACTATTGTCCTCCTCTTGGTTAATACTATCACAATATTTTGGCCATTTTGCTTTCTTCGGGTGCTTATCAAAGGTTACTCAGATTGTTATAACAACAACAAACATGAGGACAATAGCCCATACATAAATAATGCAAATGAGGTTGGGGCACTTCTTTGAGTCAGTGTGTCTTTAAATACAAAGTATTTTTATTTTAAGTATTATGTAATAAACAACAAGGATTATTTACAAAAATTAACAACTGGGATGATTATCAGATGTTTTCCGATCCCCCCACCTCTTTGCTGCAGTGTGAAGAGGCAGCCTTGGGCAATTGTTCCCCAGGATCAGGCACCTCACAGTATTATTTTTTTCCCTCAGTTGCATTTCTGTCCACAGACAAGAGATGCAACAGAGTCACACCCTCCCTTAAAGCCAGATATACAGCTGAGAGATGATAAACCCTACCCAGTGCCAGATACCTAGTAGACTAATGTTGACCTAGATGCCAGTATTTTACCCTATAATATCATTAAATTTAAATAATTGAGGTGGGGCTTATCTGCCATCAAATATAAAAGCTATTCAGTAAAAGTTTAACATCAAGTAGCAATTATAAGAATCTAGTGAGAACTGAACTCAATCATAGTCGCCACTAGAACGAGCTTACAAACATCACAATGATGGTAAAGCACACTTCAATCCGCAATCTTTAGAATTCAATATAAAAATTTTGTCATATTTATGAGTCTTTAGTTCAATTCCACAAAACATTAATGAGAACTATATTTCAAGATCAAATGGAAGGAGAATCGATGCATTGAGAATACTTTTAATTGTAAAAATCCTTTTAAGTAATATTAATTTCTACTTGTGTGTTTATTTCCCTAAAATGTCTCACTTTTAAAGCAGAAATATTTGGAAATACAAACAATGGAGTGGATTACAAGTCCATGCCTGATCCATGCAATTTTAGCAGGCAAAGAAATAAACATGGAAACTGAATTGTATTTTGAAAATAAAGTCTTATCATGAAGTACATAGCAAAATGCTAAACATGAAAACACAATTTAATATTTCATTTCTTTTTCGTTTGCCTGCTAAAAACAAAGAGTACTCCTGAGAATAAAATCTTTCAGTTTCCACTTCAGATTCTACTGCAGAAGGTCAAGTGGGTGAAAAATTTGTGTTGTAAAAATATTCAACTCATCAACAAAAAAAAAAGGAAAGGAAAAAGAAAATATAAATCAATTTTTTTATATTACAGTAATTGTTGTTTATTTTCTTTTTAGTCTAGTTGTTTTCAGACATCAGGAAATAGACTGCATACAGGACGATTTTTTAATGACTTCAACTTGGATGGTTACATCTGGCTGCTACTTGTATTATTACTCAGACTGTCTGCCTACTCAATATATTTATCCTTTTGTTAATAGCTTATATGCGGACATCATAGACACAAAATGAGCATGAATATTTACAGATAACGACAGCTATTAGGGAGATGTGATTAAATATACTTTAATATTTTAAAAAATTTATTCAGTATTATTATTGTTTAGGTAATAAGCATTAAAACAGCACAAATAGCTATATTGTGGAAAAAGGAATTTTTAACAATGTACACATTTTTGACATATTTATGGTTATTTTTAACTTTTATCAAACATGACATTCTTGTACGTGTAGTTATGGATAATATTATACATTAATTACTAATGTTTTAATTAATAACTATTTGTTCTCACTTGTTGACATTAATAGCTATCTGCTGATGTGTTAAAATTTTGGAATAAAGCAATAAAAAAAATTTAAATTTCATCTCTTTGAAAGATGTTGCAATCTGTTAACAGAAAAATGCTTGATTCACTTCTAACGTGTGTTACTTGAAGAGTATAAAATTTCTAATAACTACATATTTAAAGCCTAAAACTTTGCAAATTACTTACTTGAAATGTGTAAATTACTTACTTGAAATGTGTAAATTATATCTTTCTTCATAAATAAGTTAAATTTTATTTTGTATTCAGTCAGAATCATAATAATTTTCAATAAAAAGACATTTCATCTGAAACTGATTAATTAACAGAATATGTTCTGTGTTTGCTATAATATGAATCAGTTTAATTTTGAACAAAGTTTTAATTTATACACACTTTTAAAAAGATTTCTTCACAAACACTACACAACCATTTCAAAATAAAATTAGAGACAATTTTTTTTCTTTCTCAGTTCTTCATTTGTGAAAATTGAGTTTAAAATCAAGCTATAATAATATAAAATAAGAAATGGAAGAATTTTATTTTTAGTATTACTTCAGCATTACATTTCATTTCAGTACAAAACAAACACACAATTTGTTTTCATTATGAGTCTTATTCTTCACAGGTAAACAAATATTGCAAATAAATAAAATACAATCATTGCACAACTTTTATTCAATTGGTTGTTTTTGGTAGAAACCTGATAAAAATCTTCATTAAGGTATTTCTATTGGTTTTGAATTCAGTGTTTCAAATGTAGAAAATTAAAATCATTACTTTATAAAAGCTTGAGAGGCCCTAGACTGCAGCCTAAAGCATAATCTGGCCCTGCATGTAAGATAGGAAAATGTTTTGCTCAGCTGTGCATTCAAAAAGTCTTCTCTAAACATTGTGGCATGTCAGTGACTAGACATTCTGTCATATACATAATGATGAAACAGACACAAGCAAAAAAAAAAAAAAATTCATACATTTCTCAGTCTTGACCAGAAGTTGAACATTATTCACCAGTTTTGCTCCAATGCAGTCAACTCCCCAACCCTACACACAAAAAATCCCCACCACAGTTGTCTCAGTAATTAATACAAGATTTCAACAAATTCTACATTATCCAGATGCACATGCAGGTGTCTAAGTTGTTAATATCAAGATGTAGAGTCAGACAAATAGACAACTTTAAAAGTTAGTGATAAATAAGTGGGGGTGGAGGGAATAACGGTCTTCACAGACCAAACCAAAAATATGAGGTAGACACACACACAAACACACACAAAATAAATAAATAACTCCAGTACAACTTTAAGGTGTCGGCACTAATTGAAAGGGGATTGAACATTGGGTGTTTTCAGGAGACAAAGCAAAGAAATTGAAATATTAATCATTTTCCCAATTAAAAACCAATTGTATCTTTCCGGAAATTGATGCTGATGGAAGAGAAAACCTTTGTTAATAAATAGAAATAACTTTTTTTTTTCTTCATTGACAGGTGAACTAGGTTCTCACCTGACTTTTGTACACACCTGGTAACCCGGGAATAGAAAGAAAGAAAAAAAAAGAAAAAGAAATTTCCCAAATGCATTCCCTCAAGTGAACACTATATCAAACATCATTCCATATTTAATGTTCTTGTTGATAGTTGTCAATCCACCTGTGCCTCCACATAAAAAATAAAAATAAGATTTTATCTAGATATACTGCATCTAAATTTATGAGGAGAGAGCAGATTTAAATAAAAGACAGATATTTAAGGTTTTTATGCCAAAAAACTATATTAACAATAGAAAAATGTATATGAATTTATTTTCTTAATTTACAATACATTTCTATAGTAAAATTACTTACAATGCACTTTTATATTAAAATCATTAGCAAGACATTTACATTATGAGGGTGGATCAATAAATCTGTAACCTGATAGTTATCAGCTAAAATTTTATCTGAAATGTCTGCTGTATAATATTCACTGTGTTATTAGCATTCACTAATTAACTCAATTTACTGACGAGGAAAAAGATTATGTTGAAAACAAATATTCGTTGTGTAAAATAAATACATTTTTTATCATTAGGCTACAGAGAGATACGCACACATGGTAAAAATGAATAAATAAATATGTAAATAAAGATAGTAGTACAGGTGATGGTTTTTACACCCCCCCACCCCCAACCTGTACAAATGTACTTGTTAGAATGATATACAGTGTGCAATCGGTTACTTGACACCAATTTATATTTTTAATTTCATGCATGTGCATTGTTTGTTGTTGTTGACTGCACAGTATAGTAGGGTTAGTTGAGCACCAACTGTGAGAAAAAGAACACCATGACGCAATTGACGCCATCAAAAATTTGGAAAATGCATTCTGTACTGCTTGGCATTCGTGCTGAAAGCACCAATACAAACATTTCAGAGTTTTTTTGGTGTCAATCTGAGTACAGTGCAGAGGATTTGGAAAGTGTTGGATGAGTTTAATAGTGATTATGAAGGTATGGCAGCTTGGAAAACTCACTCTGATCACTCTGATAAGAAAAGAATTCCCAAATTTTTTAGTGAGGGCCTCAGACTCAACACAGAGGCCTACATCAAATGCCTTGAGGAGGTAGTGTAGACCTGGGTCAAGAGGGTGGCTGCTGGAAGACCCTATGTCTGGCAACAGGATTATACACCATGTCACACAAGCAGGAGAACCCAGTCATGACTGTCAGACAATTTCTGCAACCACATCACTCCTGACATCTGGCCACTTAACTCCCCAGACTGCAACCACCTTGATTATTATTTTCTGCAGCACAGTTGAGTTGGAAACCATCAAAACTCCTTGTAACACCAAAGATGAACTGAAGCCAAGAATTATGGCAGCATTCACCAACTTAAACAAGGAGACTGTCCAAAGAGATGCAGGGGATTCCAAAGTCGTCTGAAGGTCATGATTGAAGGAAATGGCAATTTTATTTAATAAATTTACTCTTTAGTATTTTAAGATATTTTGTGTAATTTTGGTAAATATACCTGTTAAAATGAAATGTCAGCATTATTTTCATTTTTGCGTAATTTAGACAAATTATCCATTGCACCCTATAAGTGTGATGTCATAGTTAAAGAGATAGTGTACCTGTGAATAGGATTTAACAGTTTTACTTCAGAATAATGTTTAGGGCCAGAAAGATGGCATACCATGTACAATGTGGCAATCACTATTTTTCTCATGCAATATTAACAAGTGTATATCAAAAATGGTCAAGAATCCAAGAGCTCACATTGACACGTGTTCCAAGCAAATCTAATTAGTTAAATGTCTTGTCTTTTAGATAAGCTGGCATCACTTAAAGAAGAAGTATCTTTCAGATTATTAATGGCTAAAAGACTTATTCATTCCTGCCCAAGTGAGTTTTGGGGGTCAGATAAAGAAAGAAATATTTATTTATCCAGTTAAAAGTAGATCAAAAAACAAAGTTCTAATTTTTTTCAAGATAGATGAAGATTATGAGGATAGATAATGATTGACTTAAAGAACTTGGAGTTCATGGAAGTTTCTATGAGTCTGTTCCATAAAATAGTAGAAAAAGCTGTCTGAGCAGAACTTTCTACTTGTATTTGGAATTCAGGGGAAACGCGCATGATTTGACACCATGTGTAGAATGGAGAGTCTTAGTTGTAAAGGTCTGAACTGGTAAAAATGAAGAATGGTGTTCATCTAAACATTTGACATGGAAATAGCAAGAGAGTAGCAATAGGTCTGCAATGCTGTCTGTGGGGAGGAAAGAAGTTGCAGAGTGGAGAATAAGTCTTCCTCCACAAAACCATGTAAGAGATTTTAAATTCTATCAAGGCTGAAAAGTGTGAAATGAGTAACTCCAGCTCATATATGATAGCAATAATCCATTTTTGGTCTAATCTGACTCTTGTAAAGATAAAAAAGAGCTAAGTACTTCCTAAAGCAGGAGACTGAGGCTGATCATTCTTTCAGCTTCTTTAACAGTGGATTGTACATATGGTCCTATTTGAGATGTGGAGTGAATTTGAGACACAACAGACATTCAAAACATAGAGCCTCACTGAGACTATTTTCATTGTTTTATACTAGCTAGCTTTCATAGTGATTATGGTTTGTTCCAGCAATACAACACACCCACCACATCATTTGTGGATGGCACAAAACTGGTTCTAAATAAAATTTAAAAAATTAAAATTTAAAAAAAAATAAAACACAGTTAACTTTCACTTATTCCACTATCTATATTTAAACATGGGCGCCTCGAGGCGGTGTAATGGTTAGCAAGTTTAGTCTCGCTAGAACAATTACGACTGAGTAGTGAGTTCAATCCTCACTGGGTGCCCCTTACTTCTGGCCATGTGCCACATCTAAGCTACACTTAGAAAATTACTATCTATATTTAAACATTATTGGGAATATATAGCAGATCTCACTGAATTCCATGCAGTAATAGCCAACTATTTACCTTATTTACATCCAGACTTTTGCCCAAATTTTTGTTGCTGTCACTTTCATTATATGATTTATCAAGATCTTATTGGATTCTGTTTTTGCCTGTTAAGTGTTATTCTGCTAAGGAATGTCCTTGTTTGTTCAGAGGGTTCCCATTGAAATTGATGTTTCTTGAAACAGTTGTGAAGAATTATTTCCCTATCAAGAGTATGTCCAGCTCTTCCTGTTCCCTTTTTTTCTCTGCTGGACTTAACCAATGTCTTGATTGATAATAAGCCTGGTGGAACAAGCTTTAGGTCTCTACATCTGTATAGGAATATCAGGCAAGTGGATATCCATGTCAATGATGGAGCTTTTCCAAATGCCTCTATTGGTGTATAATATCAGGTACACACAGATTTGATAATTTCTGTCTGAATTTCTGGGATGAGCAATTTACATTCTTCACATTTGGACTATTGTGCTCATTTTTATTGTTACTGTGATAATAACACCAAAGATGAGGATATTAGTCTCAATGTAAAAAAAAGTAAAAAAATTCTTCATCACAGAAATTCAGACATAAACACAATTGTTATAATTGGATTTGAAACATATCTGAATAAATATACTTACACAACAACTTCAATACTCCATGGTCTGAATGCCACACATAGCTGCAGTTATTCAGGCAATACTAAAAGCTTCACATTATTATATAGCATTCTGAAATTTTCATACTTTAGTTACTCTAAGACTATTTGTTTTTCAGTAACATTTACATTAATTCCTGACCACAAAATTGTTTGCTTCTCAAATTACAATGTAAAATTATTTTCAGTCAGTAATATATTTACTTTATACACTATTTTTTTATTTTAAATCATTTCACCTCCAGGCAAGACAGTAATGCCACTAGTATGCACACACACACACATATATATATATATATATATATATATATATACACACACACACACTTTTTTAAATCATTTCACCCTAAGCAAGGTAATAATGCCACTAAGACACAAAGAGTTACTGGGAGTGAAAGAGAATGAAAAGACTTTATAAGGATGTGGAAACCCAATCCTAAACTGGAAACAAACATCTACTCCTGTTTAAAAGACTGGAAAGGTGTGCGAACCACTATCAGCAATGCTTGGATTAATTCCTGACCAATGATTATTCTTTTCTATCTCCTTACAGATATTACCTACAGAAACTGAATGCTAAAATTCGCTTAAACAATTTCTTGATCAAAAAAATTTCAGTGTATAACCAAATTATTTTCTTTACACCAACCACTAGTGTTTGTGTTATAAACCGAGTAATGCTTAGTGCTATTTCCAAACCAGCATAGACATATAGTAGTGTACAATATGACTGGTTTTGTGAAGTATTTTTATTATATTCTGTGTTATGACATTGTATAGCTTACTTTGTACTGCAGAGTCTCTGATTGAAACCAAAATGGTGGAACCCATAAGAAATCACTATCACCATCTCTGTAGTCATTTATTTCCAGTAAATGGCAATTTCCTATATGTCCAAAATGAACCAGCACAGCCAGGCAACAATGTCATAAAAATGCAGCAGTGAAAGTCATTAACCTGTCATTATTGAAATTTATATTAACCTTGCTTGATATTTATATCTTAGATCAGTGGTTCCCAACCTTTTTTGAGTATGCCCCACCTAAGCATCTCTAAAATTCTGATCCCCACCCCACATATAATTCTTATTATTTAAGAAGTGAACTCCTATTCATGTGGAAGAAGCTTAAAAAGCCATTAACTTAACTTTCCCTAAGAACTTGATACTATATATATGCAACAGTATTATCAATTCATTTTAGAATTTTACAATATTTATAAAAATATTCTATTATTAATATAATGTATTATATTTAGTACATATGTAATTATACATGTACATACAAACACACGCATATTTGTATGTATGTATACTGTATTTGCACAGTATATATTAACTCACAGACACACTCATATGCACTAGAAAAAAATTCACTGTTAATAACTCATTCTCAAATTGCTCTACATTAGGAACCATAGTCTTAGATAATACAAATTAAAAAAACAAAACTAACCAAGAATTTATAGGTACTTTTTATATGCATAAATATTTAATAAGCTAAGGTAAACAGGGTAAAAGGACAAGGAAGATTGTGTTAAATGGGGAGGGCCTGCTTGCCAAGAAAATTAACAATTAAAACTCTAGCTTTTAAACAGGGCTTAAATATTGGTACCAATGAGAGTTACTGCAAAAGAGACAAGTTGAATACACACAATTTCTTACAAACACATTAAAATCTTTTCCATATACTTAATATGCAAACAAAAAAAATGAACAAAAAAAAAAAAATAAAGTTTTAAAGATTTTGAAAAATAAGTGTTTAGTCATAATATGACTTATATAAATATAGTTATGCCATTAAAGCAATTCACAATTTCTGGCTTGAATAAACATTCTTTCAGTTGACAGTTTCACTGTAGCAATTATAATCATATCTTGACATGATTGTATCCCTTCTCCTCCTTAGTACCACTAAACTCCTCTGTGAAGAATAGAGCCAGCACACTAGGGCCACAGCTTCACCACAATAAGTGTTATTGCTCTGGTTTCTGTAGTGAATACATGTTTACAGAATAGAGTTGCTAGCCCCAAACCAGACCAATGTTGAATTCAGAATTGTCCTTCTCTTAGACTGGTTGCCAACCAAGGCTAGTGAGCCCAGTTTACCCTGCTATTTAGTTGGGAGAGAAGAGATGAATTCATACCTTTTCCAGGGGTTTTGTGCAAAACTAAATGCAACAATCTTCTAGAATTTAAACTCGGCACATTACTTCCACTTTCCATGCTGATAACTGTTTATACTATATGCACATCCTAAGCTTGGACTAATTCAGTAAAAATATTTTGGAAAACTTGGATTAGTTCAACAGATGGAATCAAGAGATATGAAGTAAGAAGACTGTGTTGCACCAATACTCAAAGTGGAAAAGTTCTGCCCACATTAAAAATTTAAATCAGCATTTAAAATCTTTACTGTTAACTTAAACACTGACATCTAACAAAAAATATATAACTATCTCAGGGGGACAAGACAAGTCTTTTTTAAACAAGTATAATATCAGTAGCGTGCAGTGAATTGACATGTTGATCATACTGCACTGTAATTAAGTTATTTTTCTTTCCATTCACACCAATGAGTTTCTTAATTGTAAATGATAATAATTAAACAACAAAGACTTGTGCATCTTTTTTATTTTGTTGAAAATGCCCAGTTTGAAGCAGTCATAAAGACTAACTTTCATGCAAAAACATATACACACCTATTTTCTTTCTTTGTATACCCACACAGTTCACTTATCATGGTACACCTTTGGTCTGCTGCAAGTACTTTTGTTAAGACTTAAGAGTCATGTGGAAAGATCAAAGAGAATAGCATTATCAGAAAGGTAATGACTCAAATGATAATGATATGTTAGTAGAACTCTCTAGAAAATGAAGGGAGAAAATAACAATTGAAGCAAAGACAAACCATCAGTCAAAAGAAAGAAGAATGTAAACAAGTTCAAAAAGCCAGTGAAATACTAAACATTTAAATTAAAAGGAGGGAGAGAGAGAGTTCATGTAGATAGACATTTGATGTGAACTGGAGGTAGAAAAATAAAAATGAATTCGCTTCTTCATCTTTCATCATAAAAGGAAATAACAAAGAGACTATGAGGAAACAAGTTCAAAGATACACAAATGCAAATGACTGGTGGAGAAAGTCAAAAGCTTATCCACAGGTGGAAAAAAAAAAAAAAAAATTGGGGATGGGGAGGGTACTTGTTTAGGTATGATGACACCTGGAATAACATGCTAATGGCTGCTGCTGCTGTTATGTACATATCAGTCGGTGGTAGAATGGGAAGTCAATATTAGGCTAAATAATATATCCTTAGATCTGACCGATTGTAATGAAATTTTAAAGATTCCTTGTTCTTCAGGCAAAACAAGAATATAAGATGGAGGAAATTAGAAGCAGGTTATAAAAAAAAGAAAGAGGTAAAAATGGAGAAAATAAAATCAATTCAAATGAATGTCATAGTAAAATTTATGATGCAAATGCAAGACATAAGAAAAAGAAGATAAAGATGAATCAAAGAAGAACTAATTGGAAATGTAAACAAATGTAAATGTAAAAACATGGATAAAAAATTTAGAAAAAATTGGTAAGAGATGGAGGAGAAAAGTCACAAAAGATTAGGGCACGAGATGGAGGAGAAAAGTCACAAAAGATTAGGGCACGAGATGGAGGAGAAAAATCACAAAAAAGGCACGAGATGGAGGAGAAAAGTCACAAAAGATTAGGGCACGAGATGGAGGAGAAAAGTCACAAAAGATTAGGGCACGAGATGGAGGAGAAAAGTCACAAAAGATTAGGGCACGAGATGGAGGAGAAAAGTCACAAAAGAAAAACTAGGATGGGGGGCACAAGGTAGAGAGGGAAAAGACACAAAAGAATGCAAAATGGAGGAGGAAGGTCACAGAAAGGTAGGGGAAAAGGACAAAAAGATGGAAGAGGAAAGGGGCCAGAATGTGGGGGGCATGAAAGTGGGGCCACGAGATGGAAGAGGAAAGCCGCAGAAAGTGGGGGCACGAGATGGAAGAGGAAAGCCACAGAAAGTGGGGGCACGAGATGGAAGAGGAAAGCCAGAGGAAGTTGGGGCACAAGATGGAGGGGTAAAAAAGACCAAAAATGCGTTATGAGATGAAAAAAGAACACTGAGTATTCAGGGCAATGAAAAATTATCTTGCTACAAGTTTTAAATCTAACCACAAACCACAGGGGAAAGTTAATGTTTACCAATTTCTGATTAGTGAATCATCAGTCAAAGAATTTAATTTGCAAGTAAACAAAGGATAAAAAAATCTAAGCAAAAATAAATAGGAATCAAGAAATAATGGCTCTGAAATTAGCAGACATTAATATTCTCTTAATTAAGAAAAGCACAAAACCAAACTTTATTTTGAGCAAATAAAAACATCACAAAATCACATAATATCCTTGTCAGCATGCTATTTTCACAAATTGTAAGTTAGGTTTTCATGTTCTTTATAAATTTAGCTTTGTATGAAACTAAATTTTCTGAGTTTTTAAATGTAACCATAAGTTCTATGCTGACAGTCTCTTCTCACACTTCTCATTTGTGGAACAATCTTCCAGCTTCTCCCTTTCATCAACTTTGATCTTTAAAAATTTAAATACAATATCAATAGTTTTCTTTCATTTTCTTAATTATTCTTCTTTTATTGTTCTCTCTCCTTAATGTTTGCTTTTCTGATATTTTTTCACATTCAGTAACTCCTTGCATCTTAGTGGCTTTATTACCCAAATTGTAAGTAATCCTTACAGATTAGTATAGCACAAAGCTAAATGATAGAAAAATAAAAATGGAAAAATATTGTATCAATCTTCTGAATGAAGATCTGCCTAACACAAGAAACTGTCACCTGTATTTGTATCTCAGATTCAAATAAAACAGAGTTTACTCATAAAGTGCTTATAAAAATGGTTGCCTATTTTCACTATAGTCCAGATATTATAACTTAACAAATAATGATTTGACATTAACTCATTGTACACAATAATAAATTTCACTTAAGGCTTCATTTCTTTCAAGTATTCATTTCTGCTTTTGAAACTTAATATTTTTAGATAATTACTATTTTAAATGTATTCCCTACGAAGAGGAATGAGCCCCAAGTAAAATGCCTGAATTTTAAATTAGGGATACTGTCTTAATAATTATTATTAGTCCCATGATGGGATATGGTTGCTGAGCACCTGACCAGCTCCCTCCATGTATCTCAGTTATATGCCAATGTCTGAGTCTCTTACAGTTCATGGATTAATGCTGTCAACACATTTTTTTTCAATCTGCCTCTTCTTTGCCTAAGATGGTGCCTTGTTGGATGGTATTGGAAAGATTGTTGGTTCTTATGACATAATCATACCATTTCAACTTTCTTTTCAATGGTGGATATGATGTCTTCCAACAGGCTTGTTTCTTATCTGATGGTATCTTGCACTTTGGATGGTTTGGTAACTTCTCATTTCTACAATTGGATTCTTTGCTGTAATTCCGCTGTCAATATCCAAGATTCCCAGATATTACAAATTGAATAGGTGAATGCATGCAACAGTCTAATCTTTGACTTCAAACAAACATTCTTGTCTTCCTAAATGCTTTTTTAGTTTTACAACAACTGCCATTGCTGGCATTGTTCTTAAAATGATTCCCATTTTAAATATAACATTTAATATTGTTGTGCTTGGGGAAAAGTTTTGTTATTTATTAAGTTAAAGTTAACTTTGTTTGTTTCATAGTAAAATGGCAAAAATTGAGGTAGGAAAATTTAAGTCCTACCTGCTTACATCCACGGCACTAGGGAGAGATGAGTGTAAGGGTTTCAGTCCCTTCACAAAACTAAACAGAAGACTCTCTTTTTGGCATCAATATATAACAAGGCTGTTAAACTGGTCTTTATTTGTCTAAAATCATTACTACTATTCATTTTTAAATTAAATCAGAAAGCTTTATTTTATTATAATTATAATCCAGGGGGAGTCACTGGAAAAAGAGAAACAGGACAAGGTTAGTACATAGCAGACAAAATCCCAGTCTCTTATTCCAAAAGTGGACAAAACCCATCTCATAAATAAACTGAATATTCAAATGTAATATCAAATTGAGACTTTCTTCACAGAGTCAGGTCTTATGGGATACTAGGACTTCCTAACTATGAAATATTGAATATTTAACCGTAGCATTGTTAGAAGACATTTTTTAGAGATTGGATTGATTTACTATGAATTTCTGTTTCAAACAGAAAGAACCCATAAACTTGTGAAGCACCCAACAGAAAAAGATGATTTTATTACAAGCCACTAAAAATTAATTGTGACTTTTTTCTAGTTAAAATTGTGACTGTTTTCTTATGTCTTTATTACAGGTCTCAAGGATAATATATCTATAAAAAAAAAAAAAAAAAAAAAAAAAATAATACCGTGTGTGTGTGTGTGTGTGTGTGTGTGTGTGTGTGTGTGTGTGTGTATCAGGAATTGAAAAAAAAAAAAAAAAAGAAAATTAACATCCAAGTTAGCCTCTTGACTTTTTATTATGTGGAACTATGCATTGCCTAGAAGAATCCATTTTCAAAATCTTCATTTTTTTTTTTTCAAGAAGTCATAAAATATGCTTTGTTAGAAGAGAAAAAACACCAGAACAAACAAAGAAGTTATATTTTTATTTATTTACAGTAATTAAATAAGTAATATTCTAATAAACTAGTATTTTAATAAAGACTAGTATTATCAACATTTAGTTTATTAAGTATTACTTATTTCATTGTTGTAAATTAAATATTTATTTTAAGATATATTACATGAATTTAAAAATTACTTATTTTATTACCTATTTTAAATGAAACTTATTTTCTCTAACTTTTTCCCTCCCACACAAGTCAAACATGATTTTTTTTTCAGGTCATGGTCAAAACATCTGACAACAACACACATATAAAGTATATGAATCTAGAGATGGAAGACTCAATTCAATCGCAAGTGAAGCTAAAGTGTCCATCA